>CM053789.1:674921297-675521297 GCA_028749045.1 Cupressus sempervirens
TATTGAGTAATTTTGGATCTGATTAGGATCAATTGTCAATCTACATGTACTTGCATATTATATTGTTTTGAAATTAGAGTATTTTTATATACTCAGATGTATTGATTAGAAATGTTTAATGCGGATAAGAGTACATCACAGTACCTGATTATAAAAGTTATTGTGTAATGGAAATATGTTTTTAAAAAAATGGTTTGGATTTTATACTTGTATCTATATATGGATTTATCATTTATTGTTTGTTTTTACTTTGGTTATAGTTGGGGTGTTACAAAAGATATCATTATATTTCATGCCTAAATAGGGATAATCAATTTAGTTGATTATTATGGTAGTATAATTTGATATTATGAGGATTGTTGGAAATTGTATATGTAATTCGTACGATGATGAGAAGTGCTTATATGGGAACATAATGTTAGGAATTAAAAGTGAATCATTGTTCTATTAACTTTATGAGAATGTCATGTTGAAAGGTGTCAAATTACTATGTTGTGATGAGCTATGATTGACTATATAGAAATAGGATTTAGATGTTATATGTTTGATTTTAGTTACTTCAGATACTCAATGTGTTTATGATTGAAAGATTTAGATTATTGGAATTATCACAAAATTGAGTTAAGACTTTTATGGTTTAATAATAATTTACAAGTGAATTGTGTTTGAAAGTATTTGAATTTTGAATTGATGTATTACATTTCGTATTAGATATTAGAAAATATCAATGAATGTGAAATTTGTATATTTAAAGTTATGTGATTCGATTGTGAGATATTGTGAATGCAAGCTTACATGTTGGTTATTTTATCATAGATACTAGAATTGACAAGTATGATGTTATGTTACCATGTACACTAATTTTATGCATACCTCATTTTGGACAACTAATATGTTTCATGAGGGTGTAGGTAAGAATAACCATGGACACTATGCATAACATTTGCTAGGTGAATTATTGCGCAATTCCTTATGATGCCAAGGCTAACCCCAAGGAGGGGCATAATCTAATTGTAAATATTTTTTATTTGTAAATTATGTTGGAATGAAGCATGCAATTTTTAAATGTAATTTTGTGAATATCCTTGTTGGCATGCCCAATGTTGTAAATGTAAGACCCCTCCTCGTAAGTACTTGTTTAAATATAAATTTTTGTGTTAAAACCTTTATATGAGATTTGAATAGATATGAATTAATGTTTTATGGTTTAGATTTCCTAATGGAAATTGAGATCAGTTGATACATTCATGTTTTGAATACTTTGTGATTCAAGAACTACTACATTATCTCAATTGTTTAAACATTAATTTGCACTAACAATGATACGAGGTGTTTCACCTTATGAGAATGATGTTGATTATGGTACCTTGATGATTAGGTTATATGCATTTAGATAGTTCAGTATGCCATATTGATGATGTTTATGATGTTTAGGTATATGCATGCCTAATGTTGATTATTCTAGTATTTTAATTTGAATTGATGAATAGGTTTTGTTATATTGATTATCAATTACAGATGATTAAATGTGTGCAAAAATGAGAAAGGATTATTTAAATGAAAGTTTGATGGTTTGATCAATGTGATTATGCAATTTGGTTTAAATATATGAATATGATGTTATTGAACTACTTATGTGTGAATTGAGTGTGTAGGATTATTAACCATGGAATCTAACAAAGAATTGGTAATCGACCCTATGTACAATCTATCAAACCCAGGTTTCAATCTAATGAAGTGATGCAAACCTCGTTGTTTCATATTTTATTTGTATTGTAATATGAATCTATGTATCATTCTATAATTGTAAGGTGTTTAATGTTACGTAACAGTAAATCTTATGGTGTCACTTAATACTCATAATTCGTATATGGGTATCAACATGTTAATTAGGGTTAGCAGAGTAACTCAATAATCTAAGATTGATTAAGTTAGTAACCTAAGACTAATTAGTTGGTAACCTAGATTAATTACCCTAATTAGGGTTTAGTGGAAAGTTTGCATTCCTAGGGTTTTAAAAAGTTGTAATATTTCAAACCAATTGTATAGGTCCTAAAATGATCCTAGAGGCCAAAATTAATGCAATCCAAGTGCCTAGGTGGTATGCGTATGGGTTGGGGATATTTTCCACCCTTCTAGATTCTTCTATTGACTTTTATGACCTCCTAAATATCGCATTTTCCCTTTAGTGTGAAAAATGAACATCTCCATGAATTTTCCAAGTTTAAACTTCACTAAAAAGGTTTCCTTAGTGGTAGGATCAAGTGGGAAGACCCTAGAAGGCTTGAGTCAAGTTTGGAGTTATTGCCATTTTAGTTGGATGAGTTTAGAAGCCTACCTACTTGTCATTTTGGGTTGAAGGGTGTTCGCTCATTTTCTACATTTAGAGAGAGACAAGCTTGGATTTGAAGAGGAAGGATTAGCTCTTCTCAAAATCTCCATTGCCATAACCCTTGTGAAAGTAGGATCCTTCATGGCCTAGTTCTTCATGTTTTGTTTTTAATTTGCTTAAGTAAAACTCCTACATGTGTGTGTATTTCGTGTGTGTGATGAAACATGTAAGGGATGGGTTATTATGGGTTTCTTATTTATTTTCCTTTCATTTTTTCCATTTCTTTTTGTGGGGAAAACTGTTAAGGGTGTGTTGTCATTACTCACCCTCAGATAGGGAAAAAGTGGCCATGTATGGGAGGAGGGTCTTAGTTAAACTCTAGGTCAGTGCAAAGTCTCTCCTCAAGATGAGGAGAGGGAGAAAGTAGGTTGTTATGGGCCCCTACTTGTCAATACAAATTATTTTGTGTTTGGAGAGATAAGGAATGAAAGAATGGAAGTTATTTGTGATTATTAGCCTCGGAAGAGGCATATATTTTGGTGTTGTGATTGACATCTCCTACCCTAGAAAAATTCACCTTCTCCCTAGTTGTGGTTTGATATGGAATGTATTGTACAAACTTGGGATAGGATTAGTTGGTTGGATGTGTCTATGTGTTTGAATTTGATTGTCACCTAGTCAATTGTGGTTCTCCATGGTTATCTTTATGTAAATCTGCAGATTGCTTTGTGGATACCTTGGTATGGAGCAAAATTAGATTCAATTTTTTTGGTGTTCTTGAGTCCATTGTTACAGAGACTTCTCTTCGAGAAATATGATCCTAATGTACAAAATTTGATAGTAGAAGTGAGAACATGTTAAACATAATTCATGGTAAATCCCTTGAAAATGGATTGGTTTAGGATGAATGCAGAAACATAGTGTTTCACAATTCATTGCTAACTTGTATATGTAACGACAATGATATCAGGTTTTCTTCTCTAATTCTTTTTCGATTGAGTCTTTGAATCAAGTTTTTAATAAAATGATAGTTCCTTATAGGAGAAAAGTTTCATTGAATTATAATAATGTTTCAATAGTTCTCTCGTTGTGATTATCGTAAGTAAATGGAAATAACAGATGCGGTCGTTAAATATTGATATGCATCATAGTGAAATATGACTCCTTTGTTCTTAGGTAAATCAACACTTAGGTTGATATATGTATCTTATAGTTTTACACTTAATTGGCTGAATAAATTCATGGGGTTGTGCTAAATGTTCAAAAGGATACATTGATTAAAACTCTCATCTTAAATCCTACCTAGTGAAGACATGGTTAACCAATAAATTATCAATCCTATTGCAATATATGTACACATAACTATCATCACTAACTAATTATATAATCCCCTTAATAATTTAGATAGAGTACAAAGAAAAAGAAAAAGAAAAACTCATTATGTTTCAAAAGGGAAAGATACAAAAAAATAAGTAGATAAAGGATGAAATATAAATTTTCCATGTTGAGAGAGCCAAAACACTCTCTGGAAAATATATGGGATAGGAAATTAATTCATCCCCAAAGAATTTCCAACAGAGAATATTCCCTTTATGTTTCATTTCAAACTATTTTAAATATATTTGATGCAGGGGCATCTTGCATGGAAAAATTATTGGCAAAAAAAAAAATTGAAAAAAAAAATTAAAAAAAATCTAGAGGAGAGAGAAAGTGACGAAAATTAGAGGAGAAATAATAAATAAATAAAAAGGGAAAAAGGAGAAAAAGAAAAAAGGAGGAATTCCTATTTTCGAGGTGCATAGATGGCATAAAATAAAAAAATAAGAAATTAGTTGTCATTCCATTAATCAAGGTGTGTAGGTGGTATCTTAGAAGCTTGTGGAAAGTTTCTTAAATCTTGCATTTAATATTTGTTGTGATCCATAAAGGAAATGTAATTTTTTAATTGGGCCACATGGTGGTGCTTAGTTGTAATTCTAGAAGGTTATGGAAGTTGTAGAGGAATTCTAGAAGGTTGTGGATAAGTCATGCATGGGGTGGTAAGTGCCTATTTAAGCAAGGCATATGAGCATTTCTAAATCAAGCTCGAGAGGAAGGTGAAAGCTCAAGTGGAAGCTCAAGGAGAAGCTTGAGAAGTGGAAGCTCAAGGAGAAGCTTGAGAAGTGGAAGGTCAAGGGGAAGCTTGAGGAGTAGAAGCTTGAGAAGTGGAAGCTCGAGAAGGAGAAACTTGAGTAGTGGAAGCTTGGAAAGCTTGGAAGGCTTCAAGGTGTGAAAGAGAAGGAAGAAGTGAAGAGTGAGTTTTTTTGAGTCTGTGGATAGAGCGCTGAATGTGAGGCAGTTTATAGCAGGATTGTAGTAGAGTTGTGAGTGTAGACAGAGCGCCGAATGTGAGGCAGTTTACACTTGGATCTTGGATTAGGTTGGAGAAGAGCTAGTGACTGCGGTTTAGAAACAAGGAGGTTGCTTGGTGGCTTGCGAGCACAAGTTGAGATCTTGGAGGTTTCTACCAGAATGTGGATCTGGACTAGCTTAGGGTGGTGTGGCCCTTCATCAGTGGTATCAGAGCCATCTTTCATCAATATTTTAGAACTTAAGAAGCAAGTGGGACACAAATGCATGAAGTGAATAAAATATCCCTTCTAATAAAGTCAAATTTTTAAAGTTATGTCATTATGGTAGTTTGGGAGGAAATACTTGTTAAGTTTGAAAGAGGTGAGAGGGTCCCACACCACTCCTCACCCTCAACATTTCCCCACTCATGCAGGTCTTGGCAAAAGCATAGAGAGAGTCAAAAAACATTAATCATAAACCTTCTCTCACCTTTACCCCCTAGTCAACTCCACCTCATGGCATCTCTCCTCCCTAGGCATCCTTCTCCTTTTCAGGGGATGACATGGGCTTTAAGAGCCTACAACATGCTTGGTAAGTGCACCAAATCCATCTTGCTTTGTACATGGGGTGGTTGAAAATTGTGGGTAGTAATGAGTTTCCATCTTTTCAAATTTTTGCCACCCCTCCTCCTCATTGGTGTAGCCACCCTATACTCACCACTTCACATCACTTATGACCCTTACACCTACGTACTTAAGACTTGGGCAGTGGTCCACAACCTTGGAAACCACCCAAGTCAAGTGGCTGGTCCACTTGTCATGTGCAAGGAAGGTTGTGGAAGGAAGGTTTAGGGGTGTAGGGATTAATTTTTAGTAGTGTTTAGGGTAGTAATTAGATTCTTAAGTTATGATGATTCATATATAGTAGATGTTTTTTTTTTATTAGTTATATTTAGTAGATTTTATTAGGATAGTGTTTTTTTAAAAATAATAATATTTTTTCTTTTATTGAATTTAAAAGGTAGGTCATGGTTCGAACTTTTGAGTTTTTTTGTAATGTTAGTATGTGTTTATAGGAAAAGAGATGCAAGGATAATTAGTGAGATAATCTTAGATTTTAAAGAATTTTTTTTTTGTGTTCATATTATTATAATTAATCTTGATTAGGTAATTAGTAATGTTAATAAATACCTATTAGGATTTGAAAGCATTTGGGTTATGTGATATCATATTATCAACTATATTAATAGTACAGATTTAGTTCTCTAGGAGATTGTTCTAGTAAGTTGCATTAGGTAAGTAGTATTGAATAATACTTGATGTAACTTATGATTAGTTATATACTTTATTTAATCTTTACTGAGTTAAGTGAGATTTATACTTTATTTAATCCTGATAACAATATCACAATTTGACTTGTTGTGGAAATTATCTCCTACTTATCAATTGATGAGCTTAAGGGGCTTTCTAATGAATGGTTCATAAGGCACAACACTTGGTGAAGGTTTTGCAAATGGGGTTGCAAGCTTTGGGTTTAACCAGGGAGGAAACTCTATAGTTAAGTGCACTCAGGCTAGAGTAGTACTGGGATGGGTGACCTCTCGGGAAGTCCCAATGCTTGACTCATGTGAGCATCACCTAGATCCAATGAGTGCTAAGTGTTCCATTTATTCTCATGAGAGATGGATTCATGTTGAATCACTACTCATGAAACATGGGTCAATGAGTTTGACTCAAAATCATAGTTAAATCCTGATAACAATATCACACTAAGTGAGGTTTATTAGAAAATTAATTAAAGGATGATTTTTTATTGTGTAATATAGTGGTGAGTTAGAAAGTTGAATCACGGGATTGCGAAGAATAGTGTTAGGAAAACGAAAGAAAATTTATATTTGAATATGTATAACATTGGAATGTAGTTTTATAAATGTGATTTGGATACTTCAATATTATTAGGACAATCTTTTGCCTCAATAATATTAAGTATAGGGGGCTTAGGTAGTAATTGGTTGAAAGTAGATTAGATTATTAAGGTATTATGATTTATATGTAGTAGATGTTATTAGGATAGTGATTTTTAAAAAATAATAATAATTTTTCCTTTGTTGAATTTAAAATGTAGGTCATGGTTAGAACTTTTGAGTTTTTTTGTAATGTTAGTATGTGTTTACAGGAAGGAGATGCAAGGATAATTAGTGAGATAATCTTAGAGTTTAAATTTTTTTTAATGTTCATATTATTATAATTAATCTTGATTAGGTAATTAGTAATGTTAATTAATACCTATTAGGATTTCAAAGCATTTGGGTTATGTGATATCATATTATCAAGTTATGTGATATCATATTATCAAGTATATTAATAGTACAAATTTAGTTCTCTAGGAGATTGTTCTAGTAAGTTGCATTAGGTAAGTAGTATTGAATAATACTTGATGTAACTTATGATTAGTTATATACTTTATTTAATCTTTACTAAGTTAAGTGAGATTTATTAGAAAATTAATTAAAGGATGATTTTTTATTGTGTAATATAGTGGTGAGTTAGAAAGTTGAATCACGTGATTAAGAAGAATAGTGTTAGGAAAATGAAAGCAAAATTATATTTTGATATGTATAGCATTGGAATATAGTTTTATAAACGTGATTTGGATACTTCAATTTTATTAGAACAATGTTTTGCATCAATAATAAATAAGTATAGGGGGTTTAGGTAGTAATTGATTGAAAGTAGATGTTAGTGTGTGCTATAAGAAGAGTTGTCTAGATAACTTGATAAGATGAGTCGGGATTATGAGGGATGATGAGTTAGATGTTGTGAATAGTTTAGTAGTAGATATTTAATGTTTTCAATTAGTTCCAAATAGGTTATGAAAATATCCATATTTAAGTATTAGTATGTTATGATAGATTAACTCTTAAATGCATAATTGGATTCTCCTAAAGATTGACCTAGTATAGTATAATAAGGGATAATATCATAGTCAACTTAAGAACTTGGAGACCCTAAATGCATTTGAACTTGGTAATGTTGCCTTTGTGATTTGAACCTAATGTTTAATTGATTGACCTGATGAACCCCTACTAAGTATCCATGTGGCATAATAACTTAAATGTTTTAAACCCGTGCAATTTGGTTGGAAGGTCAACTCTACATCTAACTAAAATATAAATGAGACTCACTTTAATCCTTTGTCAACTTTCCATAACATATTCAATGTAGTATGTATTAAACATAGTGGTTATTTAACTATAAAAAATAAAAATAAAATATGATGTTGTGTTTTTGCCCCGATTCTTGGGCATGATAGTAAAGTGATGTGTTTAATGTGGTGTACATTGATATGTGTATTATGATGTGATATGTTAAGGTGAGTTGGGTTGAGCAAGGAAGTAACGCTTGAGTACTCATGTAGGAGTTCCAAGTAAGATTTATTGTTTAGAGAACTAATATAGTTGTCCCATCACCCAAATTCACAAGTCAACTCTTAGTGGACCTTTGGAGGAAAAACATAATCCTAGGAGGTAGTTTAGGATAAAAATGAATTGTCCCATGGGTATACTATGGGTTAGGGGGTATTTCTAGGCTATTAGAGCTTACCAAAACACAATGACAACCCTTTAAAATTGCCAAAAAAGAGAACACTAAATTTTGGGGGATAGAAAAAGGCTCTCCTTTTACCAAAATTAATAAATCTATTCCCATGATGAGGAGATAAGAGTGGAAGAAAATTGCTCATGAGATCTTCCACCATGATAGGTGGTAGGTGAGAGTGGTTGGGAGTCTTTTTAGAGGAATTTTGGAGGAAAATGTAGGCTAATCCCCACTCTCCAATTTTAGAGACCACTAGTGAAGTTAGTAGATTTGAGAATCCTTGAGAATTTGGTTAAGGCAGGGGAGGAAGCTTGGGAAGGAAAGAGAGAAAGCTTGGTAGGAGAGAGTTCAAATTAGCCTTTATGCAAGATTGGAAGTAAGGTTAGTACCCCTATTATGTAGATTTCATGTTTATGTTAAATTTACATAAAAATGGTTCTTTTGTTATGTTCTATCTTCTTGTGTAGTGATGCAATTTTGTGTGTTGTGGATGTGTTTTGTGATGTTCTTGTATTGTGTAGTGTTTATGGTGTTCTTGTGAGTTTTTTTTCTTGATATCTTTCTTTGGTTTTGCTAAATGTGTATGGTAGTTTCAAGTTTATCCTCACCCTTGGGAGGGAAGATAACCTTGTTGGGTGAAGTGTACGAGGAAAACATTTGGGTGAAGAATCTCCTCTTGGGATAAAGAGGGATAACATATGGGTGTTATGGGCCCCATATGCCACATATTGCTTGGAGGCCATAAGGGACTTTTCTTGGTGGCCATAAGGGATGTGAATGGAGGTTGAGTATATGTAAATTGTATGTGACAACCTTGTGAAGGCATGTGTTGTTAAATTGCAATGTAGTTCTCCCCATTTGTAGATTTCCACCTTCATCCTTTTGAGGATCAATCGTGATCCTAAGTGCAAGCCTTAGGTTTGGTAGCAATGTGAAGTTTGTAATATTGTGTGTATTTGTAATTCTATTGTGTTATGTATGTGGAATGGCATTAATATTGGTATTTCCCCACCTGGCTAGGGTTCTTCATTTCAGGTGTGGTGTCATGAGAGGCCTATGGTTGGGAGGTAAGCATCCATGGTTAGTTATTGTTGTATTTTAGTTATTGTTGTATTTTTACAGATTTTGTACATGTGTAAGGTTGGGAGAGAGCTTGACTTTCCTTTTTCTACTCAAGTGGTTTCATTATAATCCATGGGAATATGAACACTATGTTGAAAAAGCTTCATTGTATTTTCCCTTAAGGGGGTTGTTGTATTGTAACTTGTTGTTGTAAAGATTTATTGTAGGAAAAATGAGATTTAGTAGAATGTGACATTAAATTCCATAATATTTAAAAAGTAACTTCTTTCTACAATTTCGATATCAATGTATATGGAATTTAATTGATGTTATGATTGTTGTTGAGAAAGAAAAGAAAATAACGTAAACTAGCTAGTTTTAGGTGCAAGAAAAAAAATGAAACTCAGGAGTGTTGTTGTATTCATTTTATAAAATGTGTTATTAGAGAATTAGCATTCCTCTTAAGTGCATGGAAATAACTTTCTATTTCTATTTTTTATTGAATAACGTAGAGAAAAAAAAAAGTTAGTATTTTTCTTTGAGAATGGAACTACTTGGAATTTTGTTTTATAAAAACCTTCAAGTAGTATTAGTTATGTTGGAAATCTGATTGAAAAGATCATTGATAAAGAAGATTGATTGAAAGAGGGAGATTATTGTTAAAACAATGTTTTCAATCATCGTTTTGTCATTGATGTCAAACCTGCTATGTGTAGGAATGACAATTGCTTATAAGATCCAAGTATTGTCACTTAGTTGATTGATGAAGAGGATTTGATCAACAAGATGTAACAAGAGTACCGAAGGGAAAGGTTGAGTTATGATATTGTAATGAAGTGCAAGGATCAGTTAAGCCAATGGTTAAATGATGTATTGATAACATACTTGAAGATATAGAGGTTGGTCACACTTAGAAACATTGGGGGAATGAGTTGTAATAAGGTTGACTGCAAAGCTTAAACTAAGTTCATTAGTGGGTGCCGAGCAAGCTAGTTTAAGTCGAGCAAAATTCTCAGTTAGAGCTGAGCAAAAGGTAAATCTAGTGTGTGCCGAGTAATCTGCAGGTGTAGAGCAAAGTAACAGGTGTCGAGTGAACTTCAGGTGCTGAGCATTAGAAAATCTTAGTAGGTACCAAGTGAACTTCAGGTGTCAAGCATTAGAAAAATGTAGTTGATGTCGAGTAAGACAGTATGTGCCGAGCACCAATATTTTAATAGTGCTGAGTTGTTGCATTGTTGGAAATGTCAAAGATTTACCAAATATGAGCTGACATAGTTGTTGTCTTGAATTTTGTGAACTAGCTGGAAGATAAGGATGATGAATTGGTGACACAAAATTTTATGTAAACTATTTTTTAGTGAATTCAAAAGGATTATTCAAGAAGTTTCTAGAGGAAACATAATGTGGGTTAGATACAATGAATCCTACCTAATCCATATGAATTGAAATTAAAAGAAGGAAGAATCAAGTGGGAAAAGAAGTTTCAGACTTCTATTTAAGGAGTCACAGACCAAGAAGCTGTTGCTGCTGCTAGTGAGCCAAATTGTGAAGTGGTTAGAAGGGTGTCAAGGAGAAGGAAGAGCACAGAGGATCTGCTTTGACAAGTGGTCAAAGAGAAATGATTGCACTGGTACATTGAGCATGAAGACTCAAGGAGACAAAGCTTGAAAGGAGGGCAAGCTGAAAGAGTTGTAGAGATTGAAGGCCAGGCAATGTGAAGAGCTAAAGAGTGATTTGAGATCTGTAAGTTAAGTTGTATGTTGTAATCAGGTCAAAGATTTTCTAATACTCTCTAGCAATTTTATTAGACATGAAAATCCTATGGACTTAGGTTCGTTTAATAGCCATTTGTAAATCCTTTAACAGGGTGGCATTCCAAGTGAATGTTCTAAAGTCCTCTAACTAGGCCCACTTCTAACAAGGTGGATGAATCCTTTAACAAGGTCACATTTAATAGTGTGTTGTAAGCCTTTAATAGGGCAAGCCTTTCATAGGGCATCACTTCAGAAGAGTGAGAATTGAGTAGCATGTTACTAGTGGTTTTCCCAAATTGGGTTTCCACGTAAATCACTGTGTTATGTGTTGATTCTTTGTGTTATGTTTGCATGTTGATTTACAGTAACTTGCTAGTTAAGAAAGTTAAAGATTGGATGAATGAATGGTTGAATGGCTCACTACACTTACTGAAAAAGTTTGAATTGGACATTTGGACCTTGAATGACTAATTCACCCCCCAGTTATTCTAAAGCATTTCTAACAAGTTAAGATAGTTTTGTGTAAAAGAGAAGAAAACAAAGTACATTTGGTAGCTATCATATAAATATCATGAAAGAATTATGTGCAAATTGCAAATGACCTAGCAATGAGTGCATGATTCTTGGTTTAAAAAAAATATTTTAGTGTTTTTGAGTAGTATTTTTTGTTTTATTTTTTTTGGGTATCTTCATAAACAAACTAATATTATAATTTTATAAATAACATTTTAGGTAATAAGAGGAATAAGATAATTCAATTTAATCTCCCATTAAATTTCATACTAATTGTATTTGGAAGAGATTTGAAATTTGCTAAATGGTATAGGGAAGAGGGATCAATAGTTGTGCATGTGAATTTGTAGGTCATTACTTGATTCTTAAATGTAATATTTGTAAAATTACTTTTTTCAAAAATGAGAAATAAATAGTTATGTAACTACAATGAAAACCTTGTGACTAACTATGCAATTCCATGACTTAGCTCAAAGTTTGGTCTAATAATATCTAGAAGCCATTAGGATTTTGATAAATGAATTAATTAACAAAGTTTTGTGTTTAAGTAGCAAACTAATTACTTATAATTCATTCTTGTAAGTTTTACATGAATTACATAAGAATGATTAAGGAACAAAGTTCACTAAATTCCATATTACTTGGGTTAGATTGCTATAATTTATATTGTAACAACAAACTAGAACATGGTTAATAGTTCTTAATATAAGTAGCTTTTCCTTTAGAATGCCCCAGATAACTTATCAATGCACGTTTTTCTACTTTAGCAAAATATTACTAAATAATTACAACTTGTTCCACTTTGAGCTTGTTTGAATTATGACATGAAATTGATGATTTATGTCTATGATTTTTTTTTGAATTATAATAATTTATATAACTTGATTTTTTTTTTTTTAAAGATAAAGCCCATTGAATAATGGGAAGACTTGCAACTTTCTCTAAACTATATCCCTGGGTGGATTGCATTGGTTTTTGAACCTAGAAAATTATATTAACTATTTGATTCAACTCAATATCTATCTTCTCATGCTATATGTATTGTTTGTGATGTTTTGTTTTCTTGCAATTACATTAGGTGTCTCATTTTCTTCCCTTTGACACATAAAATATTTGCAACCTATTTATGTTGTGTTTCAAATGATACCTATTTAAATATTATAATTTTATGCCTCGTTTGCCAATTTTAATTATTTGTTACTAAGGGAGAATTTTTTTTTCTATCACATGCTATTTGCTACACATATGAATCTCGAGAATTATTTGTTTATTTTTCTAATTATCTTTCTATTCAATTAGTGCATAACACTTTCCTATCAAACAAGGTTGCAACGTTTTCAAAATGGTTAACTGCATGCAACTATCGGCTACACCCTCACACATGTTCTCGGTGCAAGTGCTAGTATATGAGTATTTAATTTAATGAGAATGGGATGATTTAATTGTTTTGGGGATTTATTTTTTAACTTGATTTTGTTGTCCTTGATTGTTTCTTAGCAAGAATCATAAATGATCCTAGAAATTTTGTTGTTCTGATGCTCTAGACACGGGTTTGAAGGTGAATTTTTTTTTGTCATTATAACATTCATTATTAAAGGGCATAATTTAAATTTAGTTTCATTTTAATACAATTTCAAAGTTTATTTTTCAAGGTTTCTTTTGATTTCAAGATTACACCCTCAAATGCAAGTACGTCTACATGTATAGTAGGAGCTCTTTTCCCTTATTGGATGAATTTTGAAAGTTTTTGTCTTCACTCCATTCGTTATAGATTTCTTTCCATCACTACATGCATTCATATGTATTTCAAAACTTCTTGTCCCAATTGCGTTTATATATGTAGTTTCATTTTACAATTAGAATTTTTTGGACTCATTCTATATGCACATACATATGTAGTTAGGGCTTTTACTCTTGACTACATTCCTTATTGCATTTAATTTCATATGTAATCAAATATTTTAGCTCATTTACATACATTATATTGATGCTACATTATGTAGTTAGGGTTTTAAGTTTAATCACAACAACACATTTGATTACACTTACATATAAACACATTGTTGTTACAATGTGTTGGGATTTTTAACCCAAACAAGACATGACATTACACAAATTTTTATAATGTAATATGAATCAAAAGTTATAATTACACCTTATTATTCACACAAACTAGTGTGACCAATTTTTTTGGATTTGATTACATATTATTTTACAAATATAAACACAAATGAGGACCTATTGCAAGTACCTTCCCTTATTCAATGTAATGTGTAATTGAAGCTAAAAAATCTCATTATATATGAAATCCTGAGTTTTAATATTGTAATCAAATATTTTCTGTTATGATTATGTGAACTATTGTACTTCATTTTCCTTTAGCTGTAGTGTACCCATAAAACTATAAAATTGCAAGTTTCCCCATCTCAAACTATTTTTTCTCCTTTTTTGTATCTAACCATTTTTAGTCAGGATTTAGTCTTCCATCTTGTGTCTCATGTTAAATTATCACCCAACATGGAAACCCATAGAATCTACCACTACAACATCATTATAGATGCTCTCATTATGTTTGCACTTCTCACCTCACCTTTGCAAAGAAAATTTCCTTGAAAAACTAGTATTACCCTCAAGTAAGAAGATGAGGTTCAAGTTCATTGATAGAGGACATGAGAGCCAACAAGGCTATAAGTTTGTATTGATAACCACGCCCATCCACACACCAAGAATATGAAGACTCTATGGGTTGTCTATAAATATCACGGAGACCTCTTTGATAGAGGATGAAGTAGTACATGTCATCTCTCACCAAGATGTGACATTTAGTTTCATTTAAGAATATGTAATATAATTTTGACAAATTACATGTAAAACCAAAACTTGTAATTAAATGTGATTACACTACATATAAAATTATAAAGAATAAATTACATAAATACACAGGACTGTAATGTTGAATAGAATAAGTCTAAAATTAGTTAGGATAATCTCATCTTTATTTCACAATCTCTCTTCTAGAAATTAACTGAGTGTTGTTATGTTGTCCAAGAGGGATCCAAATTCAATCTTGTAGACTTTGAGCTACTTATTATGTTTAGAGTTATAGTCAAGTTTTTGAATTTGATCTTGCACAATTTGAGTTATTGTCATATTTGAAATTAGTGTAAAATGTGTAGGCAAGAAGATGACTTGCAGACTTTGTCCTATTCTCATTTTTTTGTGTTTGTATAGTAACGTTAAATTATGTTGGATACTTTAAACTGTATGCATTTTTTATCTTATTTCCCAAATCCACAAAGGGTTCATAGTTATACTTTGAGCTTTCATGAACTTATAGGTTACTAGAAGTTACTAGTATGCTATAGGTTATTTCTTAGACGTGAACTTCTGATATTGCCTTAACTAATACTTTGTAAGTGAATTATACTAGGGAACAAAAAAGGTAACATCTATTCTTAAATAAGATAATATGATGAATGTCCTACCTCATTTTACCTTAGTGTAAATAGAAATAATTAAGTTCCTAGTTGATTTTAGTAGCACTAGAAAGGGGGAGTGTTACCTTAGAAGTAGGAGAGATAGTGTTATACATCATTACTAGAACCATTATTGTGCAATTGGTCCCAAAATTATCAGTTGAAAAATACCCAGCCAACACTTTTTTAAAACACTATTTGGGATATGATACACATCCAAGAGCCTCAAGATTTTGTCTGAAGCATACCCATGTTATATTCATAATAAATTTTTTTTATGTACTTTGTTAAACTTTAATTAAGGGCATGTAATATGACTACCAAGATCCTTGAGAAAATTCTTTTGGTCCATTGAATTTGACACTACTCATGCATGCCCTTCCTCAAGATTAAAAAAAGAACTTTTCAAAGTGCTTTTATGATGAAAAGCAAATTCCAAAAAAACACATTAGGGCCTTCCATATTGCATGTGGAGTCCCTAGCATGGACCATGAAGACATTTTAGTGAGGTTATTTATTGTGACACTATAAGGTGTTGTTGTGATGCAGGAGCATCCTATGGTAGTTAGCAATCCTGCATGTTGTAGGGATTTTGGATTTGGAGTTGAGGACTCAGTCATCAAAGATGTGTTGCTCGGTCGTAACTGGGTGTAGTGTTGGCTGAGGAGCTTAGTCACTAAAGGAGATTGGCCACTATATTGCTTGACACTTAGTATAGTGCTCAACGTGTGTTAGTTGTTCGACACCTATGGAACTCAACAATGCTTATAAGAGCTTGATGATGCTGGTGGTTTTGGATGATGTTTGGTAGTGTGGCTTGTGAGATGGAGTTCTTAAAGATTTGGATCAATAGACTTGGTGCATTTAATGCATGTGGCATGAGATCATGATGTAGAGTGATTGTGGGAGTTTTTGTGGACCTATTAGGGTCTTGGTTATTTGTCCTAGGTGTATTTAGTGGGTGTTGTAAGACTTCTAGGTATTTGGTATTTAATGTTTGTTGTAGGTTGACTTGTGCCTTAATTATGTGTTTAATATAAGGATTTATTTAATTTGTAACTTGCTAGGATGACTTGTGGCTTGGTTGGGTATAAGTAGAGGGTCTTGTGGAGTCTTGAGTCACGTTCATTCAACATCTTCTTATTTCCCAAGCCTACACTTAGCTATTAGCTCTGCCACACTTTGCTCCTCTTAGTTACTCCTTCTCCATTTATTAGTGGCTTGTGAGCACAAGTTTATATTCTTCTTGGGGTTTCTACCATATTTTAGTTCTAGACTAGCTAGGGTTTAGGTTGGATATTGAGGGATCTTGAAGAACTATTACTTTCTTTGTATTTGGCTATAACTAAGAAGGCCTTATAGCCTAGAACATTACATAGAATCAATTATTTTATGAATAAAAAATTGAGTTTGTTATTAGATCTTGTATCTTGTGTTATCAGAGCTTAATTTTCTTGAGCATGTAGACAGATCACCAAAGTTGAGGCAATTTGCACCAGGACCTAGCGTGAAGATTATCAGAGCAAAGGTTGATCTTGTGGAGTTGGTTGGTTTGTTGCTTTGGGTTTGTGAAGATCTTGGAAGATGCCTCCAAGAAGATTGGACCCTAGGGAAATTGAAGATCTCTTTAATGTTGTGGCTCAAAGAAGGTTATAATGGATTTCAGATCTGAGATGAAGTTGATGAATAATGAGATCACCAGGGTTATAGCTAGTATACCTTGACATGTGGGTACTGAAGATAGTTATGAGGAAGTTGTTGAAAACTTTGAGGTTGTTGGATCTAGTGGTAGAGACATAACTGATCACATAGAGAGACCTATGGGAGATAAGGCTAGTCAATTTCCTAGATCTGATACCTAGTTGAAGTTGAAGCACAAAATGGATGTTTCTAATTTCTCAAGTACTTTGAATCGTGAAGACCTGATTGATTGGATTGGTGAATTGGAAGACTACTTTGAGTTAGAGGACATTAGAGATCCACTTAGAGTGAGCTTGACATAGACTAAGTTGAAAGGACATGCTTCTCTTTGGTGGAAAAAATTACAAAGAGACAAAGAAGAGGAAGGTGAAATAAAGATCACTAGGTGGAGTTTGATGGTAACAAAATTGAAGGCTAAGTTCATTCCTACTAATTATGAACTTGAATTGTTTAATAGGTTAGAGAATCCAAAATAGAAGGATTTGTCTATGAAGGATTATACCAAGGAGTTGTACAAGTTGACTATTCGGTTTGGACATAGAGAACTTTCTAAGGAGAATGTGGCTCAGTACATTAATGGTTTGAGATTCAACATTCAAGATAAGGTTGTTATGCTAAAGATTGATTCGATTGAGGATTCTTATCAGTATGCTCTGAGGGAAGACGATAAGTTAAAGAGGAGAAATCAAGGTAGTTCCCATGGGAAAGAGAAGCAAGATCACTCGACAAAGGATAAATAGATCGTTGAAGTGGAATCAAAACTTGTTGAGTAGAAGAAGAGGACAAGTAAAGGTGAATTTAAAGTTACTTGTTTTTGTTGGTGTAAATAAGTAATTATTATTTACACTTTACATAAGTTTACTTAGGTTAATGCACTATTTTATTATATTGCATTATTTTATTATTTATTTAGGTGAGACACTTAGGAGTTTGTGCACTCTTATGAGTTGTCATGTTGACAACATTGGAGTAAGAAACTCTAATTTAGCACATGATGTCTACAACATTGGAGTTTGCATCATTTACTAAGTTGTCATGTGGACTACACAGTTATTCGCACTCCCATTTTAGCACATGTTGTCTACAACATTATTTTGCATGCTACACCATTGCAGGCTTATCCTCTCATCATTGCACTTACTCCCGTGCTTAATAGAGGATAACCCATATCTAGTGGACATGTGCTTGGTTGTATGACTTATCATGTTGCTGACTTCTATGCATTCTAGAAGCTTTCCAAAGGCCTTTATATAAAGGCACTCCTAGTGTACTTTCATATGGAATATTGAATGAATATATTGGCATTCTAATCATGTTCTCTTTGGTCTATTGTTGTGCTTGTGTTTGAGTTCCTTGGTCTTGGGTGAATTCTGCCCTAAGGCAAATTCTTACATGGTATCAGAGCTCAAGGAGATTATCTTCACATAGGCATTTGAGACCATTCATGCTTCAACACCTTGACTCGAATCTAGAGAATTTGCAGAAATTGAGAGCGTCTAGAGCCAAATTGGACCTCACAATTGCATCCAAAACATCAAATCAATGAAAATTGGCTAAAAATTTGCCCATGTTGGGCTAAAGTTGATCGTGAGACAATTTTTTTTTGCAAATTGGCACCTGAAAGAACTTATTTGCAACTTGGGTATGGTCATTTTAATCGATCTATGCATTTATTTTCAGATCTGAATTTAATTAATTCTCTGCATTTTTTCTGATTTGTGGGTATTTTCAGGAAAAAAATTTTTTTGAGTCAAGCTAGCAAAGAAATTTTTTTCGCAAAATCAGGCAGTCACACCCTGGCCCTACAATTTGGGAGGAATATTTTGTTATTTCAAAGAATATTCTAGTTTAATTTAGTGACATCTATCTACAAATCTTGCCACACACTTTGAAGAACACAATACAACCCACGGTGAGCCCCACATTAGCGGTGATCAGTTTGCTACTACCCCTATGGTCACAATCATTTAAACAACAAAAAAGTTGTTTACCCCACGAATGTGGGATAAAACCCATGATTTACTAGCAATTTTTTAAAGTCTTGATGCTCGCAAAGTATAGAGTTCCTAGAAAAGAAGACCTCCAGTGAAATATATGCAAAATCTTGGTGGTGTTTGATTTCTCAGTCACTGGACTTTGAGCCCAGCACCACTGTATCAGTCTTTGGCACCAGACTTATTATCCCTATTGGCTCTCGAAAATCAACATCCACCCACCGTCCAAGGAGTTTTCGGTGTTGATTTGGATATTCTGGTATCTATGACCATTCTATTAATGGAACTGGTAAAGAATGCTTTCAATCATTGTTTTGTCATTGATGTCAAACTTGCTACTTGTAGGAATGACAATTGCTTTAGTGATCCTAATACTATCAATTGGTTGATTGACAAGGAGGAGGCAATCAATAAGATGTAACTAGAGTACCTAGAGAAAGGTTGAAGTTATGATGTTGTAATGAAGTATAAGGATCAACTAAGCCATTGATGAAATAGTGTATTGATGACATACACTAAGATACAGAGGATGGACACACTGAGACACATCAAAGATGTAAGGATTAACTAAGTCATTTGTAAAGCCTAACTAAGTTCATTTGAGAGAATCGAGCTAGTTAGTCAGTGCCGAGCAAATTCTTAGTTGAAGAAACTTCAAGAACAAGAAAGAGGACAACAAGGACTATAGAGGTAAAGGCAAAATATGCTACATTGTTAAAGAAGACTTTGACGAGAATGATGATGAAGTAGTCTATGTGGCTATAAAAGATGAATTAGATGAAGATGAAGCAATTGCTCTGGTAACCTGCATGAACAAGAATGATAGATGGATCATAGACAGTGGATGCTCTCATCACATGACTAGAGATAAAAGTAAGTTTATTTCCTTTACTCAATATGAAGGAAATAGTGTTAGATTTGGTAACAATGCACTATGTCAGATCAAAGAGAAAGGTAGTATCAAGCTTACTGAAAAGATATCATGTGATAATGTATACTATGTTGAAGGCTTGAATTATAACTTGTTAAGTGTCTCATAGTTAGGCAACATAGGATATAAGGTTGAATTTGAAAATAGAGTTACCAAGATCTATGATTCTCAAGGAAGTCTAATAGGAAAAGGTGACTAGAATAGGAGTAATTTGTTTTACCTAGACATGGAAGATTCTTCTTGTCTCATTGTTTAAACTAGTGATGTATGGTTATGGCACAAGAGGCTATGTCATGTAAATTTTGACAATTTGATAAGCATCAACGAAATGAAGAAAGTCAGAGGTCTACCAAAGTTGAACAAGCCCAATAACACCATGTGCAAACATTGCCAATTAGGGAAGATGACCAAGTCAACTTTCAAAAGAAAGACTTATACTTCTAATGAAGTATTAGAGCTAGTTCATACTGACTTGTGTGGTCCTATTGAAGTACAAAGCTACAAAGGTGATGGATACATAATGCTATTTGTAGATGACTATTCAAGCATGATGACAATCATGTTCTTGAAACAAAAATTAGATGCATTCCAAATTTTCAAATGGTACTTGGCCAGAGTTGAGAAAGAAACTGGAAAGAGCCTAAAATGTCTCAGATCTGATAGAGGAGGTGAATTCACATCAAGAGAATTTGAAGAATTCTGCAATGAAAGAGAAATCAAAAGGCAAACATCAACACCTAGGACTCCACCTCAGAATGGTATAACAAAAAGAAGGAATAGATCAGTTATTGACTATGCCAGGACCTTAATGATGGAGAAAAATGTTGCACTCAAGTACTGGAGAGAAGCTCTAAGTACCACAGTCTACACACTCAATAGAGTTCAAGTCAAGAAAGGTACTAATGCAACACCTTTTGAATTATGGTATGGGCATTCTCCCAATGTAAAACATTTCAAAATATTTGGATGCAAATGTTATTTATATAAAGAGTCTAGAAATGGAAAGTTTGATGCAAAAAGTGAGGAAGACACATTTCTTGGTTATTCTACTAGAAGCAAAGCTTATAAGTGCTTGAATGTTAAGACTAACAAAGTATTAGAAAGCACAAATGTGAAATTTGATGAGCTTGCAAAAGTTCAAAGTGTTGAGAACACCAAGAAAGCAAAAGAAGACAAGACCTTTGTATACTTTTATGAAGGTATACCTAATAATGGTGAAGTTGCAACTCAGAATGACAATTAGCAACAAAATCCAGCATCTGCCAAGTCACAGACAGTGAATGCCGAACAACAGACACATTCAGGAGTCGAGCTGCAGAATACAAAAAATGTTCATTCAGATTCTGAGAATAGCCAACATGAAGAAAATGAACAAATACTTGATGAAAATATGCACGAGGGATCATATTCTAAAAGAGATAGCATGCAAACAAGGAAAGAACTAGTATTGACAAAGTATGTAAGAAGAAATCATCCTGTAGATCAAATTATTGGAAACAAAGAGGCAGGACCAATGAGAAGGAATAGGCTTAGAAGTGAAACATGTCTGCTAAGCAAAATGGAACCAAAAACAATAAGTGAAGCCATAACAGATGATGACTGGTACAATGCTATGAAAGAAGAAATAGAACAAATTGAGAAGAACAAGACATAGACCTTAGTCTCAAGACCAGCTGACAAGAATGTAATTGGAACCAAGTGGGTGTTTAGAAACAAGTTAGATGAGATTGGTGAAATCACAAGGAACAAGGCAAGACTAGTCTGTAAAGGGTATGCACAAGAAGAAGGACTAGACTATGGAGAAACTTTTGCTCTAGTTGCCAGAATGGAAGGAGTAAGGACCTTACTGGCATATGCAGTCTTCAAAGGATTTAAAGTCTATCAAATGGATGTTAAGTCCGCATTTCTAAATGGTATACTTGAAGAGGAAGTCTACATAGAGCAACCAGAAGGATTTGTTGATGAAAATAACAAAAAAAAAGTATGCAGATTGCATAAGGCTCTATATGGATTAAAGCAAGCCCCTAGAGCTTGGTATGAGAGACTTCACAAGTATCTAGTGCCAATAGGATTTGAAAGAACTGACGATAACAACAAAATGTACATCAAATTAGAAGAAGGTAAAGATATCCTTGTATCTAAAATCTTTGTGGATGATATAGTTTTTGGAGGAAAGGAAGCGCTTTGCGAAAGTTTTGCTGACAAAATGAAACATGAGTTTGAGATGTCTATGTTTGAAGAAATCAAGTTTTTTGTTGGATTGCAAGTACATCAACTAAAACATGGTATATTTGTGACACAATCAAAGTACATCAAAGAGATACTTAAAACGTTTGGATTGGAAGACTCCAAACCAGTTAGCACACCAATGGCAATATGACATAAGCTATCTAAAAATGATGAATCAGCTGAAGTCAATCGAACAATGTATAGATCCATGATTGAAAAACTACAATATGTTGTACATAGCAGACCAGACATAGCACTAGTAGTCAGAATAGTGGCAAGATTTTTTGCTAATCCTAGAGAAAATCATCTCATGGCAGTAAAAAGGATAATGAGGTATCTCAAAGAAACTGATGATTTTGGCCTATATTACAAAAATAATGAGAAGTTTGAGCTCAATTCATACACAAACACAGATTGGGGAGGCAACATTAATGACAGGAAAAGCACAAGTGGAGGAGCATTATTCTTAGGTAAAAGGCTAGTTACTTGGACTAGCAAGAAATAAACATGCACATCTCAGTCCACTGCAAAAGCAGAATTTGTGTCAGTAGTAGTCAATTGCACAAACATTGTGTGGCTTAAACATCTATTGAAAGGAATGAAAGAAGAAGTACCCAAACCTATGATATTGTATTGTGATAATACAAGTGCTATAAACATACCCAAGAATCTAGTAATGCATGCAAAAACCAAGCATATTGCAATCAAGTATCACTATGTCAGAGAATTGGTGGAAGACAAACAAGTGAAGATGGAGTACATTCACACAAGGAACAAATTGCAGATATCTTCACCAAACCATTGCCCGAGGATGCTTATGAATATCTTAGAGGCAAGTTGGGGGTAATGCCCCTAACTCAAGCAGTCTAAAGCAACACAGAAGCTGCCCTGCATCAACATGAGTAGATCATTGAAATATCAGAAGAGTGATGCAGAGGATATTAACAGGAACAAAAACTCCATATCAGTCACAAGCATGGTGACAGAGGGAGAAACATGAGATGCAAAGCTTATATTTAACATGTTGAAGATGCTACATCTTTGGCATTTATGTCAAAGAGGGAGATTTATGAGAAACTAATCAATGAAAGGTAAAGATATGGAGATGTATGAGATCAGTAGTAAGGATGCAGTAGTCAAGAGGGAGAAGCAAAAAACGTATATAATTTTGGTGGTAACTAAGTTGATCAACTCAATGATTTGATCAGTTTGGTTTGCCATCAATGCCAAAGAGGGAGATTGTTGGAAATGATTGAAAAGATCATAAATGAAGAATAATGGAACTGGTAAAGAATGCTTTCAATCATTGTTTTATCATTGATGTCAAACTTGCTACTTGTAGGAATGACAATTGCTTTAGTGATCTTAATACTATCAATTGGTTGATTGACAAGGAGGAGGCAATCAATAAGATGTAACTAGAGTACCTAGAGAAAGGTTGAAGTTATGATGTTGTAATGAAGTATAAGGATCAGCTAAGCCATTGATGAAATAGTGTATTGATGACATACTCTAAAGCACAGAGGATGGACACACTGAGACACATCAAAGATGTAAGGATTAACTAAGTCATTTGTAAAACCTAACTAAGTTCATTTGAGAGAGCTAAGCTAGCTAGTCAGTGCCAAGCAAATTCTTAGTTGAAGCTGAGAAAGTTTAGCTTTAGTGTGTGTCGAGTAATCCTTCAGGTGCCGAGTAATTGTTCAAGTGCCGAGTAACTCAAGAAAAGACTTCAGGTGCCGAGCATTAGTAAAATCAGTAGAAGCCAAGTAATACAGAAGGAGTCGAGCATTAGTAAACCAATGATGCCAAGTTGCTGCATTATTTGTTAAGTCAAAGATTTGCCAGATTAATAGCAATAAGTTTGTTACATCAAATTTTGTGAAGTAGTTGGATGATAAGGATGATGAGTAGATGTCACAAAATTTTATGTAAACCATGCAAACCAATTCAAGGCGAATGCTAATGAATTTATCATGAAGTTTCTAGAAGAAACAACTTGGAGGGAAAACAATATCATTTTCTCAAATCAAATTGAGATTTGAGTGGGAAATGAAGAACATAACTTCTTTATAAGGAGTTACAGGTCAGAGATCAAGTGTGCATGTGTGAGAGGGAGATGATCATAAGAGTGGTCGTGTGAAGAAGCCAAGAGAAGGCTAGTGTGAAGTGTCAAGAAGAGGACACAGTGAGGTGTAAGTACAGAGCATCAAGACTCTGAGTTGATCAAGTGATCATGGAGTGCATTAACATAATGAGTGGAAGAACTCAAGGAGACAGATCTTGAAGGGTGAACAAGCTGTCAGCATTGCAAGGGAGGAAAGCCAAGCAAAGAAAAGAATTGAAGAGTGATATAAAATCTGCAAGGTTAGGGTTGCAATCTTTATTAGGTCAAAATCCTTCTAATACTCTCTTACCATTGTATTAGACATTGAAATCCTACATTGCTAGGTTAGCTTAATAGCTAGGTGGATAAGCCTTAGGAAAAGGATAGAAGATCCCTAGGAGAAGGATAAGAGATCCTTAGGAGAAGGATAGGAGATCCTTAGAGAGGGATAAAAGATTCTTTTGAGAAGGTGACTGTAAATCCCATGGACTTGGGTGAGCCTAACAGCTCTATGTAAATCCTTTAACAGGGTGAAATTCTAAGTTGAATGTTCTTAAGTCCTCTAACAAGGCATACTCCTAATAGGGTGTAGAAATCCTTTAACGGGGTCACATCTAACAGTGTGTAAAGCCTTTGATAGGGCAAACCATATGAAGTGGTTGAAATCAATTGCGCAATTATTTTGTGGGTATCATCCCCACCCCAATTTTACCTTCTTATTCCTAGAGGGTTTCTCGGTCATCAAAATCCTTTGTGTTATGGTGTGATGCATGTTTACTTTTCATGATTGTTTAATGTTTAATTGAATGCACGATAAGAAAGTAAAAAGGATAGTACTTCTGATTCACTCCTGTTTTATTAGAAATTTTGAATTGGACATTATTGGACCTTGAATAATTGATTCACCCCCCTTCTCAGTTATTCTAAAGAATTCTAACACATTCTTGCTCAAGAACACGATCATCCTCTAGTCACGCCATGTGACAGGCTGATAGTGCTACCTACTCACCAGCAGTTGTGTACACGTGTCACAATCTAGTTAGCAGACATCGTATGCCTTGTCATCCAAACACGTGGTAGCTGTACCCTACATAGTCAATGCCATCTATACTACCACCTAAGCTGTTGATGCCATCATTACGACACACTGATGTCATCAAGGGGTGGAGTTTTCTCTAACATCATAAAGTGCACGAGCCTAAATTTGATGGTCATCTAACAATTATTCAGGGGTCAATTTGAACTGCTATGACAATCGTATGACCATCAAATTTAACCCCATATTTTGCTGATGCAACCCCTCTCCAAATTGATTTTTGATTTTGTAGTTTGACTTTGGGAGGCCATATCTTAGTAATCCAGACTGCAAATCAGGTGTAATTTTTTTTGAAATTGGGTAGAATTTCTTAAAATTTTTAGTGGTGTGACTCTTTTCTAGTTTCGGTGCACGAATTTGTCAAAAAATGCATCTTTTGGTGATTATACCTATCTAATCCTGTATTTTGCAACTTCAAATGCTCTGTACGGGCTCATCTGGACACGAAAATAGGTTCTATTTTTTTGAAAGAGCATTATTTTTCATCTACTTTCTAGATCTATAATCAGATTATAGGGTTCTATGGACAAAAGTGTCACCTTCAGAATTAGGTCCTTTTCTACATTGTAATACTTTGATATATCTTTAGAATTGTTGTATATCTGAGATACATTGTAATGTTTTAATTTTGAACTCCATAAGGAGGTTGTAAAAGGCAAAATTAGAAGTCCACTAAGGCCAAAATTGGCAAGTGGCCATTATAATTGCACTACATATAAAGTACCCAACACATCTTTTTGGGGGTGTTTCTTGGTTTAGTGAAAGGGGGGGCGTTCTTGGTGTTGTGTTCCTCTTTTGCTGCAGTTTTCTTTCATTTTTTGCATCATGGGACATTTTAAGTTTCCAAAATTAACTCCAAATAACTATGCTACATGGTCCATTAAAATGTGGTGCCATTTAATGCATAAAGGAGTTTCTCAATATGTAGATGGTACCCTTCCTAAACCAACGGGTGATCAAGTATCTACTAGTGAAATCACTAATTGGCAAACAATGGATAGGAAAGCCCTAGGTGATATTTGTTTGGGGGTTGATGACAAGATCATGTATTAGATTCATAAGTCTCGTACATCTAAGGAAGCTTGGGATACCCTCCAAAACCTATATGGGAAAGTGTTTGAGGAAGATGTTTTCAAAATTGAAGATGAGCTTGTCTCCTTAGATCCTAAGTCATTTGATTCTATATAGGATTTCATCATTAAGGTGAATGAACTAAGGATGAAGCAGATAGATTATGGGAGTCCTATTAAAGATGACATCTCATTCATAACAAGCTGCCATAAGAGTACTCCATATTTGTTTCTACCTATAACACCTCAATGACTACATTAGGGTTTGCCTATTAGAAAGTCTCTTTTGATGATTATGTTGATCTATTGGATAAAGAAGAAAAGAAGTTGAAATCAATGGGGATTGTCAATTTGCCAAAGTCTAAGGCATTGGTGGTCAATAATGAGGGTTCTCAAAATTCAGCTAGTCAATCTTCAAATAAAGGAAATGGCAAGAATAAAAAATGGAAGACTAATAAATTAGAGGATGCAGAAAAGACAACACCACAATTAAATCAACAAGGCAAGTCTTCGAATTCCAATAAGAAGGGAGACAATAACAAGGACAAGAAAAAGTGTGCTTATTGTAAGAAATTGGGTCATGAAGAACATAAGTGTTATCATAAAAATATTGATGAGTTGACCAACATCATGAAGAAACATAATGTTCCACTACCTAATGCTTATAAGGAGAAAGGGTCTTCTTTAGATTCAAAGGACAAAGGGCAAGCACTCATGGAAAATTCAAGTTCTTCAACAGAATGGATTCTTGACTTAGGTGCCTCCTATTGGCTCATGATTTAACAGTTTTGAAACTAACCAAGAAACTAGACCAATACATCTAAGGTTAGCAAATTCCTATAATGGATGCACTTGACTGCAATCTTGGGCCAACTATAAGGATAATTCCTTCTTCTTCTTCAAGCTCTGTTAGACTTAGGCGGGTGGACCTCAGATTCTTTATATGCTACCAGTGTAAGGCATACAACTGAATCTAAATAACAAATAAAATCCCTTAATCTTCTATGTTTATGCAAGCATTCATGGGTGGAATAGCTAATGATAGAGCACACGAATTTGATAAACCAAGTGAGGAAGAGCTTTTAGCTTTTAAACATAAAGGGAAATATATTCAATTAAAGTTTGATATCTTAGCATAACCCGAGTATGCAAAAAAAAAGAATATGCAATCTCTAAGCTAACCAGTCCCTTATCCATTGGGCATCAACTAAACCTCAACACACAGATGGAAATTTGAAGTATACTTGTATATCCAAAAATTTGATCTATCTATTTGACTTGCAAACAGACATCAATCTTCATAAAAACTCTCATACTTATGATGAAATCCTTCTAGTCTAACCCACAATCCTGTCAATGTAAACAAGCATTTACATGGATCTTTGTTCACTAGCAAGTTTATCCAGACATACAACCTTCGAAGACTGTAATTGAGTTTAAGCTCTTTGTTCTCAAACACAAAAGATTACAAATAACAGAAGGAGACGAGAATAAGAATGAAACTAAGGAAAATGAAACTCTTGCATTAATCTCATTGAAAGCAATACATCATCTGCATGTCAAAAATCAAAAAATACACAAAGAATGACTGTGTACTATAAATGCTTCAAAAGAAATATAATATTGATGTTCATATCAGAGGAACACTGGGAAAATGGTATCACAGTAAAGGGAAGGGATTTCAACTAGACTGGAACCATAAAGTAGTTACACTGTAATGAAAATATCCAAGAACTGGAACCCTTTCAAAGAGCAGAAAAGGAAGATATATAGGAAAGAAGATATTTCAGAATTTGGAATATGAAATTGACATGTGTCCCACTGAAAATGTCTTCAATCTGAAGTTGCTAAAACTGAACTTCCTTCAACTGCCTACAATCAAAAACCATAAATGATGCCAAAATATTTGATATATCTCCCTAAAGCAATCAACAAAATATCTCATGGAGAAAATATCAAGAATTCATCACAACTTGTATTGAAGCTTCAAAATTTGATGTTTGCATGTCACATTTGCTTTTGCCAGGCAATTCTTCATTTGCAACCTACTGCATTGAAAACCATCAGATAATCTTTAAAATTGCTGATGAAGTCAAATCTGATATAATATGATCAAAATCTGATATCAATTCAAATTGGAAACAAAAATCTACAAATTTCACTTAGAAGCCCCCAAAATTAGAAAACCTCCTGTAGCTACTATTGGTAAAGACCTACACAAAATCTGATAACAAAAATGAAAAATTCGCTCTTTGTTGGTTCCGTCAATATACTACACTACCCATTTTTGATCAAATTCGTGCCCCTGGGACTAAATTGAAAAATTGGCTCCTATGCCATGAACTGAGCATTAAAATTGAAAAATTTAAAAGTTCCATATAGTTGAACTATATAAAATTTTAAATACATTCAAATCCTAAAAATTTAAAATTCTGGGCATTTGAAACATGTCTAAATTTTATTCTATATTCATCCTCAATTTTCCCAATCAATTAGTGCCATTTGTCGAAATGTCATTTGCTATCACCATTTATGCATTTGTAAAATTTTAATCATTTTAGTAATTTTCCTACCTGAGATAATGAACATACTAATATTTTATTAATATCAAACCTCCTGTCATAGCATCTCTTCATTTATCTCTATCCCTTCTGATCACATGACAAAGTCGTAGCATCACCATATCAAAAATCAACCCCTCCAGTCCTATGATTTAAGCGTAATATTGGGGCCATTTATCTTTATTTCATCGATCTCCCAACACGAGTGTAGCATCAGAGCTCTTCAAATTTTTCTCTGCCAATGAATCGTAACATCTTACCTTGATTTTAGTTGCCTCCCGATGTCTCAACCACATCGTAGCATCTTAGGTCCTGCTCTCCCACCTCACGATCCTACGCCATTGTCGTAATATCGTAGGACACCAAGGGGTTCATCTCTGATCTCATGAAAGTATTAATGCATTAACTATCAAAATACTTCTACATTCCTTTGTTAGGTATCCCAACATTGGGCCCACCAACATATACCTCCACATCCATAAGCATGGATTGCTTAAGTTACTTAAACTTTGAGTGCCCCTTCTTTTAAATAAGCGTAAAGCATTCATAGGAAGAATGTGGTACAAAGCACGCCCATATTTGCACCCTCTTCATTTGATGTTGTGGCCTTGTCCCTTTGGCGATGAGACTTGCTATCTGATGTGGATGCTGTGGGAAGTCTGCTTCACTTTGCGTGGGACATTCCTCTTTCATTCCTCATTCCTGCCGCCAAACTACACTTGTTGCCTCCTCACGTAGATGCATCTTCTTTATTCAATCACCAATGTGCTTGCAACTATTATCATGCCCTACCTTCGCACGTGGATGGCCTCTTGCAGTGATGCTCATGAGTGAATCTACTACCATGCTCAATATTGGAGATGGCCTTGGATCTGAGTGCCTTTTTAACATGGATTTCCTTGCTAGATCGTGGGTGACCCCTACCCTATCCCCCCATTGCATGAGGCTCCTCCCTCCTTGAGGAAGTCGTGGACACTTCCCTGTCTTCTCACCTGGGATCAGGTTTAAATCGTGGGTGCTCTCTCCCTTGTATGACATTTCCAGCCAGGGGAGATCATCTATTGCTTCCATTACTTGCTGCCCTCCAATGCTAAATATCTAGGACGTGACAACAAAATGGAGAAGCTAGAGCACAATTTGTGTTTCACGTAACACATGAAAAGATGCAAAGCTGATCTTCAACAGTTTTAGCATATGAACATATTTTATGGAATCATGCACTAGTATCCAGACTTGCCAATACATTTTTCAAATGTAACAAGGGTCAAATTGGCACCATTTGCTTTTGGCTATGGAAAGCTCTGTTTCTTAAATTAATACATCTTACCAATCAAATTGCATAAGACAATCACAATGGTCTGTAAAAGACTACTCAAAAAGTATCCATTTTAATGAAAGTGATCTTAAAAAGGGATAAAGAAGCAAAAAGCTCCTATGAAAGAAAAATGGATCCCCATATTCACACATATAATGCTTATTTGTTCTTCAAAATGGAAATACAAACATCCATTCCAAGGTTTTAACAATCTCAATTTCACCCCAAAAATCCAAATGGCTGAGAGTATCAAAATGCTCTTTGAATCCTTGTACATTACTTCTACATACTCCCTGGATTCTGATTAAATGAAAATGAAAATAGCATGCTGTTGATCTGATGGAATCAGTTGGGCCCCAAAGTGGGTCTGGCTAATTTTTTTTTCATTTCTAAACAATTGACATGCAGAATGATTCATTGATCATCTCAAACTAACTATATTTGAAATTTGATCACATATTGATCATTAAAAACTCTTTTTACCCTATTCTTTAGATTATGATTCACTAACAGGAAGGCCTGATAATCGGCTTTAAAAACTAACATAAACACCTGGCCAGGCCCTGAAACTCTGGATATCTCATCTCTCTGACACATTCAACAGGCCTACCAAATCTCATCACATAATGACATTAGGGTCAAAAGATATCGACCTCTGAACATGCCTTCTTCAAATTACTTGCAAATAAACATCTCATAAAACTGGAAAATGCGTTTGGTTTTGGCCTTGAAAACTAAGCAAACAGGCACTTGAAGTCCTAAAAACTTGGGCTTTGGTTCATTTCCATAGGAGAATATAATTCTATGATTTGGACTCATGATGAATCATGGGATGCATTTGGCGAAGGTCTGAAGTTGGCTACTTAGATTTGCAGGACAGGAAACATCAGTAGAAAAATATTTTTTGCAAATGGAATGACCTAGGTAAAGTGTGCAGACGGATTTGTCAAGACTTGAAAATTGGCAAACTTGTAGTATTTTTGGAGTATAATGTAGGGGAATAAACCATTCAATCCAAGAAATCACATATTTAAAGTTATGACATCCCGAACAGGGCTACAGATCAATTTGCATTTCATGACACCAGTGAAGCTTTATAAATTGTAAACAAAATCACGTTTGAAAACTAATCAAACGGATTCGTCATAAGCTCAAAAATGTAGCATACAAAATCTCTGACCCCTAGAATATGATGCAAAAGGAAATTTCTTATTTGGGTCAATTGGTCAAAATCTATAGCTTTTCAAATAGGGCTACTCAGAAATATGAACAATATGTAGATTTACAACAGAGGCAACTGACCAACTTTAAGACATTCAAAACCTAGTCAAAACATGTTGAAACAACTTAAAACTTGGAACGTAGGTTATTTGATATGCATATTAGACATCCTCAAAGTGACGAGTCATGAATCTTAATCGGGTATGAGATATTCAAAGGCAAATCGGGCTACCTATCACTGTTTAACATAGGCAGAAAATGCAAAACTAAAGACTACTCAAAATGGGACTTTGTAGAATAGCTTGGAATGTTAGTTTATCATCACAAAACACATGAACAAGCTAAATGAAGGGTGTTAGAAACATATAACACCACTTAGGCCTTAATTCAACAACTGGGTACATATGCATGAAAAGCATTTATAGGGGCTTAAAGTAACTCAAAATTTGGAATGGACACTCAAAATGGGAATGCAATTTTCAGCACCAACAGTGGCTCTATCTGAGGATGTATGCCCCTTGCAGGCATGGCAAGAAATCACATCTCTAGAGGAAGAAGACCACTTCAAAAACTTTCTCCGAACAAAATTTTGAAAACAATTAAACTATTTAAAATGTACAAGATGGTGACCTAGGGCCACCGAAAATTTTTCAAAGTTTCCTACCTTTGTCATATACCCAATTTTCATTAACATCTCCTTGGGGTAAACTGAAACTTTGACTACCCTTTGTTTTACTCAACATGTTAGTACTTTCATTCACTTCATTAGGCAAAACAAAACTATCATCATTCTCACAGTGCATATAAAAACTAGACACACTTTCTTCACCTTGCTCACTATGAAAATGTGAATCAACATGATCATAGCTACTATCATCAAACTGAAATTGATCATCACTTACTGACTTATGGACATCTTCAACTAGAAACACAAAAGTTTGATATTCTACTTCATTCAATGAGTTACATGAATCAATTTGTAACTCACCTTGTGTATCCGAGTGTGAAGGGTATGTAAAATCTAATTCCTGCCTCTTTGCAGTCATATCACTCATCACATCATATGTACCACTCATTGAAAATTCTTCACATTGAAACAAATGGTTAGGTACCAACTCTAAAAAACTATTTTGAAAATGCTAATCCAAAATATGTTGATCACAATATTTGTCTTCATCTAACAAACTATTAGAGGGAACATTAAACTTTGTAAACTTACCATTAGACTGATCATTACAAGACTTGTCAGTATAAAAAGGAAACTCAAAATCAACAATATTATTTTCAATGTTTTCCTCTTCATCTGAATTATCAAAACACATTTCATTGCAATCACCAGCATTAGAAAACATTGAGACAGTAGAAATCTTCCCCTCAAACACATCCCTTGCATCTATCAAGTCGTCATGTGCACATACATTTGAGGTATTATTATATGCACCTCCAAAATTTGATAAAGATTTTTTAGATTCTGTATCTTTTTCCACATCAAATATTGGGGAAGTGACTTGACTAAATGAAGAGACATTATGAGGGAACAAACAAAAATCCTTAGAAGTACTTACAAATTTCTCAAACTCACGAGCCAATAAGTCTAAAATCTCATCAGGGCTCAAGAAGATTTCCTCACAAATCTTCTCTTGGCTATGATTGTGCTTTAGATGATATGAAGAACTTACAACAACAACGACATTACTACAACAATCTAAAATATCAAAATCATTATAACACTCATTCTCATCATAACAATCAATACCTCTACTACTATTACACTCATATTCACTGTCATAAGGCTCATTTTTAGTTTCATAACCGTCTTCTTTATGCTGGTTGTAATCTTTTGATTCATTAAAAGCCGAATCCATCTCTTCACACTCAAAAGACAGATTATCATTATTTATGGATTCATTACATTCATGATTACCTTGAATTTCAACACATGTATTATCATCATTAGGAGACACATTATGAACACTATCATTATCACTTTCCATCTCCCTAATGAAACTCTCAGCTTGTAAAAGCTCTTGTAACCTTATAAGTACTGGCCAGTTAATTGAATCGGGTGCTATAATATCTAGGAAAACACTTGGTAGGGAAGATTCCTCTAGTCTAGAACACAAAGGCATCATATTGATTACTGACTTAAACTTTATATAAACTGTTTGAACATTTAGACCCTAAAGATTTCCCATTTTCCCCTTGACTATACTGACAATCATATTGCGGATTTGCTTATTCAACATATCAATACTACTAGCCTCGATTTTCAAACTATCAAAAAATTGAAGACTAACCTCAGACCTGATGTCTGAATCCATCTTAAAATAAAAATTTCACCTCTTTCTCTAGTGCTAAAATCACTGAATAAAGGTACTGATTATTTAACATTCAAATTTCATGAAAATGAAACTCGTGAAAAGTAAAATACCTTCATTGCTGATGTAAAATTTCCTCTGTTGATTCTGGCATTGGTGTGAACTAATACTCTTGCACACACTAATGAAAACATTGTAGAGCCACCACCTTCTTTAAAAGGACAAATAAATCATAGCTGTGATTCACTTTCAAACATTCAGATTTCTTTCAACCAGCAGAAGCAACAACACTGAACCTTAATCAAGAAAGAATTCTTTTCCAAGAAACTAACAAGAGCTTCAAATCTACACATACAACTAAAAGTCCTTCAACTTTTAAACATGAAATCAACTAGGATACATTGGTACAGAGACAGAGTCACCACTTATAAACATGAGAAATAAAACAAGATTTGTTACTAGACAAAATCTAAACTAGACTTTCAATAGTAGGAAAAACATAGATCATCAAACCACTCTTATAGATTTACAATCTTGAAAACATAGAAAAAACCATGCTTGTTCACCCACGACTCTGAACACTATAGCACTTTGAAAACACTTTGAGGCTAAACTAACTAATGATGGAATCACTAATGACAATACAATCTTTATTCAACCTTCAAAGCTACTGTTGTCCTGGATAAAACATCACTGGAGGGCATGAAAATTTAGCATGACCTTGCTACTGATAACAAACTTTACACATGCTTTTCTTGTAATTGTATTGAATCACCTTCAGATTGCAATATTCCCCAGCGGAGTTGCCATTTTCTTGGCTCATGATTTAACAGTTTTGAAAATAACCAAGAAACCAGATCAATACATCTAAGGTTAGAAAATTCCTATAATGGATGCACTTGACTGCAGTCTTGGGCCAACTATAAAGATAATTCCTTCTTCTTCTTTAGGCTTTGTTAGACCTAGGCTGGTGGACCTTAGATTCTTTATACGGTACCGGTGTAAGGCATACAATTGAATCCAAATAATAGATAAAATCCTTTAATCTTCTATGTTTATGCAAGCATTCATGGGTGAAATAGCTAATGACAGAGCACATGAATATGATAAACCAAGTGAGGGAAAACCTTTTAGCTTTTAAACATAAAGGGAAATATATTCAATTAAAGTTTGATATCTCAGCATAACTCGAGTATGCAACAACAAAGGATATGCAATCTCTAAGTTGACTAGTCCCTTATCCATTGGGCATCAACTAAACCTCAACACACAGATGGAAATCTGAAGTATACTCATATATCAAGAAATCTGATCTATCTATTTGACTTGCAAACAGACATCAATCTTCATAACAACTTTCATACTTATGATGAAATCCTTCTAGTGTGATCCACAATCCTATCAATGTAAACAAGCACTTACATAGATCTTTGTTCCAGTAGCAAGTTTATCTAGACATACAACCTTTCAGGACTACAATTGAGTTTAAGCTCTTCGTTCTCAAACACAAAAGATTGCAAATAATAGAAGAAGGAGATGAGAATCAGAATGAAACTAAGGAAAATGAAACTCTTGCATTAATCTCATTGAAACCAATACATCATCTTCATGTCAAAACTTAGAAAATACACAAAGAATGATTGTGTACTATAAATGCTTCAAAAGAAATACAATACTGATGTTCATATCAGAGGAACACTGGGAAAATGGTATCACAATAAAGGGAAGGGATTTCAACTAGACTGGAACCATAAAGTAATTACACTGTAATGAAAATAAATCCAAGAACTGGAACCCTTTCAAAGAGTAGAAAATGAAGATATATAGGAGAGAAGATATTTCAGAATCTAGAATATGAAATTGACATGTGTCCTACTGAAAATGTCTTCAATCTGAAGTTGCCAAAACTGAACTTCCTTCAAGTTCCTACAATCAAAAACCATAAATGATGCCAAAATATCTGATATATCTCCCTAAAGCAATCAACAAAATATCTCATGGAGAAAATATCAAGAATTCATCACAAATTGTACTGAAGCTTCAAAATCTGATGTTTGCATGTCACATCTACTTTTCCTAGGCAATTCTTCATTTGCAACCTATTGCATTGAAAACCAACAGATCATCTGTAAAATTGTCGATGAAGTCAAATATGATATAATATGATCAAAATCTGATATCAATTCAATCTGGAAACACAAATCTATAAATTTTACAGAGAAGCCCCCAAAATTAGAAAATCTCCTGTAGCTACTATTGGTAAACACTTGCACAAAATTTGATAACAAAAATGGAAAATTCACTCTTTTCTGGTTTTGTCAGTATATTACACTACCCATTTCTGATCAAATTCATATCCCTGGGACTAAATTGAAAAATTGGCTCCTATGCCATGAACTGAGCATTAAAATTGAAAAATTTAAAAGTTCCATATAGTTGAACTATATAAAATTTTAAATACATTCAAATCCTCAAAATTTAAAACTCTATGCATTTGAAACATGTCTAAATTTTATTCTATATTCATCCTCCATTTTCCCAATCAATTAGTGCCATTTGTCAAAATGTAATTTGCTATCACCATTTATGCATTTGAAAAATGTTAATCATTTTAGTAATTTTCCTACTTGAGATAATGAACATACTAATATTTTATTAATATCAACCCTCCTGTCATAGCATTTGTTCATTTATCTCTATCCCTTCCAATCACACAACAAAGTCATAGCATCACCATATTAGAAATTGACCCCTCCGTTCCTATGATTTAAGCGTAATATCAGGGCCCTTTATCTTTATTTCATCGATCTCCCGACATGAGTGTAGCATCAAAGCTCTTCAAATTTTGCTTGGCCAATGAATTGTAACATCTTACCTTGATTTTAGTTGTCTCCTGATGTCTCGACCACATCGTAGCATCGTGGGTCCTCCTCTCCCACCTCACGATCTTACGCCACTGTCGTAATATCACAGGACACCAAGGGGTTCATCTCTAATCTCATGAAAGTATCAATGTGTTGACCATCAAAATATTTCTATAGTCCTTTGTCAGCTATCCCAACATTGGGCTCACCAACATATGCCTCCATGTCCATAAGCATGGATTGCTTAAGTTACTTAAACTTTGAGTGCCCCTTCTTTTAAACAAGTGTAAAGCATTCACAAGAAGAATGTGGTACAAAGCACATGCATATCTACACCATCTTCATTTGATGTTATAGCCTCATCCCTTTGGCAATGAGACCTTCTATCTAATGTGGATGTTGTGGGAAATCTACTTCGCTTTGCGTGGGATGTTCCTCTTTCATTCCTCATTCCAGTCACCAAACTACACTCCTTGCCTCCTCACGTAGATGCATCTTCTTTATTCAATCACCAATCTACTTGCAACTATTATCATGCCCTACCTCCACACATGGATGGCCTCTTACAGTGATGCTCGTGGATGAATTTGCTGCCATGCTCAATATTTGATATGGCCTTGGATCTGAGTGCCTTTTTAACATGGATTTCCTTGCTAGATCATGGGTGACCCCTACCCTATCTCCCCATTGCATGAGGCTCCTCTCTCCTTGAGAAAGCCATGGACACTTCCCTGTCTTCTCGCCTGGGATCAGGTTTAAATTATGGGTGCTCTCTCCCTTGTATGGCATTTCCAACTAGGGGAGATCATCTACTACTTCCTTTACTTGCTCCCCTCCAACGCTAAATAGCTAGGATGTGATAACAAAATGGAGAAGCCAGAGCACAATTTGTGTTTCACATAACATATGAAAAGATGCAAAGCTGATCTTCAACAGTTTTAGCATATGAACATATTTTCTGGAATCATGCACCCATATCCAGACTTGCCAATACATTTTTCAAATGTAACAGGGGTCAAATTGGCACTGTTTGCTCCTGACTGTGGAAAGCTGTACTTCTTTAATTAATACATCTTAGCAATCAAATTACATAGGACAATCACAATGGTCTATAAAAGACTGCTCAAAAAGTATCCATTGTAATGAAAGTGATCTTAAAAAGGGATAAAGAAGCAAAAACCTCCTATGAAAGAAAAATGAATCCCCATATTCACACATATAATGCTTATTTGTTCTTCAAAATGGAAATACAAACATCCATTCCAAGGTTTTAACAATCTCAACTTCGCCCCAAAAATCCAAATGGCCAGGAGTATCAAAATGCTCTTTGAACCCTTGTACACTACTTCTACATACTCCTTGGATTATGATTAAATGAAAATGAAAATAGCATGCTATTGATTTGATGGAATCAGTCAAGCCCCAAAGTGGGTTCAACTAAATTTTTTTCATTTTCGAACAACTGACATGCAGAATGATCCATTGATCATCTCTAACTAATTGAATTTGAAATGTGATCACAAATTGATCATTAAAATTTCCTTTTACCCTGTTCTTTAAACTATGATTCGCAGATAGGAAGGCCTGATAATTGGCTTTAAAAACTGACATAAACACATGGCCGAGCCTTGAAACTTTGGATATCTCATCTCTTTGACACATTCAACAGGCCTGCTAAATCTTATCACATGATGACATCAGGTTCAAAATATATGCACCTCCAAACATGCCTTCTTCAAATTACCTGCAAATAAACATGTCAGAAAACTGGAAAATGCATTTGGTTTTGGCCTTGAAAATTGGGCAAACAAGCACTTGATGTCCTTATAATTGGGGCATTAGTTCTTTTCTATGAGGAGAATATAATTCTATGATTTTGACTCATGATGAATCACGAGACACATTTGGTGAAGGTTCCAAGTTGGCTACTTGGATTTGCAGGATAGGAAACATCAGTAGAAAAACATTTTTTGCAAATGGAATGACCTAGGTAAAGTGTGCAGATAGATTCGTCAAGACTTGAAAACTGACACACATGTAGTATTTTTGGAGTATAATATAGGGGAATAAACCATTTGATCCAAGCAATCACGAATTTAATGTTATGACATCCCGAACAGGGCTACGGATCAATATGCATTTCATGACACCAGTGAAACTTTATAAATTGCAAACGAAATCACGTTTGAAAACTGATCAAACGGATTTTTCATAAGCTCAAAAATGGAGCATAGAAAGTCTCTGACCCCTAGAATATTATGTAAAAGGAAATTTATCATTTGGGTCAATTGGTCAAAAGTTATAGCTTGTCAAACAAGGCTACCCAGAAATATGAACAATATGTAGATTTACAATAGAGGCAACTGACCAACTTTGAGACATTCAAAACCTAGTCAAAACATGTCAAAAAAACTTGAAACTTGGAATATAGGTTATCTAATATGCATATTAAATATCTTCAAAGTGATAAGTCATGAATCTTAATTGGGTTATGATATATTCAAAGGCAAACGTGGCTACCTGTCACTGTTTGACACTTGGGCATAAAATGCAAAACTGAAGACTACTCAAAATGGGACTTCGTAGAATAGCTTGGAATGTCAATTTATCATCATAGAACACATGGAAAGGGTGAATTAAGGGTTTTAGAAACATGGAACACCACTTAGGCTTTAATTCAACAACTGGGTACATATGCATGAAAAGCATTCATAGAGGCTTAAAGTAACTCAAAATTTGGAATGGACACTCAAAATGGGAATGCAAATTTGAGCACCAACACCTCCTATCATATGGGTTCTCCAAAAGGATACTTTTCTTCATTGAAGTAGTCAAAGGTACTGCACATCTTTGTGGGAGATGATACAAAAATGGAAGTTTAAGGAAAAGGAAATGTGGAGATGGAAAATGGAGAGTTCAAAGATGTTTTCTATGTTCCCAACCTAAGGTCTAATCTCCTCTCACTTTACCAAATCACTCATCTTGGAGATGGTCATAAAATTGAGTTCCTTCTTGACTCAGTAAAGATGCACAGTCTAAAAGATGATTCAGTGGTTGAAGTGGGGAAAGTTAATCATGACAAAAGGTTGTATTATCTCTCCCACTTTGTGCCCAAGTCTCCTTCACAAGCCTTGTTGACTCAATCCAATTATGGCATGAGTGGTTTGGTCATCTTGCCTTCCACTATCTTCAACAACTTTGCTCAAACAAAATGGTCAAAGGGCTACCTACAATCAAATTTTCCCAAGGTGAATGTTCAACACGTTCAACAGATATGCATTTAGAGGAGAGGTTACATAAAGGAAAGTTTTCAAGAGCACCAGTTGTTCTTTAGTTGGTTCAGATGGCTTTAATAGGTCCTTTTGCCATGACATTGTTAGGATAAACCATAGATAGAAATAAAAAACTACATGCAAATATAACCAATAAAAGAAAATAATAGATCACATAAAAATGAACACAAAGCACCAAGATTTAATGTGGTTCACCCAATCCTTGGGTTACGTCCACCAAACAACAAGTCCAATCTTATTACAATCAAGTGATTACAACCTGATTACAATCTGCAATCCCTTACAGCTCAATACCGCCGCAAGAACCAATTTTGCATCACAACATAATGAAAAATACCTAACCCTAAACCCTTTTATACAAGTATTTTATCTATTTTAGGGTTACAACATGTCGACCATATGTCAGACATAATATGAAGTATGTATAGTACTTTCCTAATCAGTCACCATAATCTAACATACATTAATCAACCAGGGTCACTACATACTTACTTTCATTGATGACTTTTCATGGTATTTTTGGGTCTACTTTCTTCATCACAAGAATGAAGTGTTGGATAAGTTTCTAGCCTTCAAGACTTATGTTGAACAAAAATCGAGGAAAGTCGTCAAAGTTCTAAGGATGGATAATGAAAGAAGATATGTAAACAAAAGAATTAAAGACTTTTGCAAACTTGAGGGTATTGATCTTTAGAATCCACCAACATTTAGTCCGCACAAGATAGATGTTGCAACATTAAAGATTAGAACTCTTGAGTCAATGACAAGTTGCATGATACAAGCCAAGTTTCTATATCCATTATTTAAAGTCGAAGCAATCAGCACTGCCAATCACACAATAGGTATCCTTATCCTACCTTAGATGACAAGACTCCTTTTGAGGCATGGTGTGGTAGAAAATTAGTTGTGAGTCACTTCAGGGTCTTCAGTTGTCCAACATTGGTGAACATATCATCTAGGGGATGCAAGGCACCACCACCTCGGCCTTGTACTTTCATCGAATATGAAGATGGTGTAAAGGCATACAAACTTATGGATCCTAAGACACATGAGATTTTTGTATAGAAAGATGTACACTTTAAGGAAAGTTCACCCAACTTATCCTCTAATCCTCTTCGCACATCATATAGTGTGGAAACTGATAGTAAAACTAGCAATAGAGCTTCAATAGATTCAGATACGTGGGGTTCTATCGACAGTTTCGGTGAGAGGTCATGACATCAGTATAGTCCACATGCATATATTGCCACAGTGATAGGTCCAACACAACAACATACACCTAGTCTTCTAACTCCAACAATAGAGGATGACTACATAACATATATTCCAAGTTTGTTTGTGGAGTCATACATAGTGGATTTGGGGGACATCATTGATGATATAAATCTTCTCTTTGATGGGGAAGATTCTTCTATAGTTGTTGCGAGGGCTCACTCTAACCCTCATGTCTATTCTCTACATGATCAATCTACATAGGTTGATGTGATTATGGATACTTATGTACAACAGTTGCAGGAGGTCTCTTTATCAGTTGAGGAGAAAATACATTATTTGCGATAGGTTCTACATTCATCTTTGACAGGGACAATTGAGAAAGTTTAGAGACATCAATGATTATCGAGATTATTTCCACACACAGTAGAACCAATGATTATCAAGATTCTTTCCACACATAGTAGAACCATCTCACTTGTACCTAGGGTATTGTTTCTTCCAAAGGGGAGGAACACTATTCTGCAGTCTTGGATCAACTTCTACATTAAAGTGGCTATCACTGATCGACACTTTTCATTTGGGGGGGGGGGAGGGAGACTACCTTGTCTCTCTTCTTCTTCTCTCCTATGGGGGGGACCTTTTCCTCTTTTGGGATAGTGTTCTTCTCACATTTCTCTATTGTATATACTTGATGTATGTCATAATGGAGGGGTCTTGATTACTCCATTCATCCATGCATCTAGTTTTTTCGTCTCTCTTTTTGGGTGAGAGTTTTTCCCATGAGGTTTTCCCTCTTTCTCCACTTTATGAGAGATTTCATTTCATTATGTACATGGGTACCTAACATGGCCTAGTAGCTAGGACCCATCATGCATTTCATCCTAGTTCTTGTGAACTTAAAGTGCATTCCCCTAAGTTGCACTTAAGAAGGGAATTTTGGTGTAAATAAGTATTTACTATTTACACTTTATTTAAGTTTACTTAGGTTGATGCATTATTTCATTATTTATTTAGGTGAGACACTTAGGAGTTTGCACACTCTTATGAGTTGTCATGTTGACAGCATTGGAGTAAGCAACTCTAATTTAGCACATGGTGTCTACAACACTGGAGTTTGCATCATTTACTAAGTTGTCATGTGGACAACATAGTTATTCAAACTCCCATTTTAGCACATGTTGTCTACAACATTATTTTGTGTGCTACACCATTGTAGGCTTATCTTCTCATCATTGCACTTACTCCCGTGCTTAATGGAGGATAACCTATATCTAGTGGACATGTGCCTGGTTGTATGACTTATCATGTTGCTGACTTCTATGCATTCTAGAAGCTTTCCAAAGGCCTTTATATAAAGGCACTAATAGTGTACTTTCATATGGAATATTGAATGAATATATTGTCATTCTGATCATACTCTCTTTGGTCTATTGTTGTGCTTGTGTTTGAGTTCCTTGGTCTCGAGTGAATTTTTCCCTAAGGAAAATTCTTACAGTTTTCATTGTGGAGGAGAAGGACACATAACTTTTGAGTATTCATAGAAGGCTAGTGATAGAAGAGATGTTGATGTGAATGAGGTTGAAGATCATAGCAATGCACCTGAATAGGGAGAGAGTTAATTGGCTTGACAAGTACTATTTGGAATGAGGGCACTGGGACCTTGTCAAAGGAGTAATTTTTTCAGGACTTGATGTAAGTCTGGTGGTGAAATCTGCAATGTGATTGTGGTTGGTGGTAGTATAGATAACCTTGTTTTTGAGGAGATGATTCAAAGAATTGATTTAAAGAGAGTGAGATATGATTGTCCTTATAATATCAGTTGGTTACAAGATGAACATGCTTTGGAAGTGAAGGAGCAATGTCTTATTGATTTTTTAGATTGGGAAGTATAAGGATCAAGTGTTGTGTGATATTTTGGACATGAGTAGTTGTCACATATTTCTTGGTAGACCTTGGTAGTATGATTGTAGGGAATGCATGATTGGGTCAAGAATGTTATTACTATTGAGAAAGGTGGTAGGAAGCATTCCCTTATTCCTTTGTAGAATGAAGAACTTAGTAGGAGGAACCTAAGTATTGGTAGTTGAGTTGAGTTGAAGGATTTTGAGAGGGTTAGAGATAAATTATAGCTACTTTCATAGCTACACAAACATGTTGGTGTGTTTAGGTGTTGTACCTAATAAGTTCTCCTAGTTCCTAAACACACATGTTACTTGTGTTTACTGAGGGGCCCCATAGGAACATTTCTACTTTAATTGACTTGTCACATAATCATGTTCCCCCTTTATGTGGGTTATGTGTTATTTATTTTTGTCATCATATCATAAGAGTAAGACAATTTCCATATTCGTATGCCTTACTATGTATCTCCTTGGCTTTCTTAACCATGGGATCATTTGTACATTTTGCTTTATCACATTATCTGTAAGAATATAGTTTGGTTTGTCATATTTATATTCTCATGTTGTTGATTAAGGCTCTAGGTCTTGGGTGGGTATCTTGATAGCCAAGTATTAGATTGGTGTATCTTATTGAGGTGATACTTAGTTTGTGGGGATGGAGTAATCACCAAAATTCCCCTTTCGGTTTTGTGACATGGCTTGACCACCTCACGTGTTCTATAAGTCTAGTGGTTGTATCAAACATTGACAAGTTGATATTTTGGTGCAATGAAAACCCTAGTTTATAACAAGATTAGTGTCTCCAACATGTTGGTTCTTGAAAAACTTGTAGGGTCTTTGTTATCATTTTATGTTTCTTATATTGGATAATAGATCAAGGAATTATTATCTATGGTTTTTTCCAAAAGTCTTTTGCTCATAATTCTAGTGTTCTCAATTTTGTGAATCTTGTGCATCTTTAATTTTTTTGTTATTACTAATGTACCATTGAAAAATGGAAGCACCCATCTTTTAAGACCTTTTAGCACCTATCCCATAGTGACTTTATGGCCCATGGATGGATTCATGCTTAGTGTGTTATTTCTACTATTTTCTTCTTCTTTTTCTAATTATGTGTTCACTTCCTCTAAGACCTCTGAGAGCTCTTTTTTGATGCAGAAGCATCCAGAGGTATAAGGGCAATCCTGTGTCACCCAAAAAAAAAGTACTTAGACTTAGTTTCTATTTCATGTGTTTTCATTTTTGGATACCCATTTGGGTCAAATAAAGGTTCCAACTCTCACAGTTCCACTATCAGTGTTCGTGTAAATCCCGAAAAAATAGGAGTATGTAATTGAGCCATCATTTTGGTGAACTAGGAGGTGTAAATTGGCTAGATGAATGTAATTGTAATTTAGAGCATTCCAGAAAAAGAATCAAGTCAAAAGGCCCCACGGTTTGAAAGTTATTGCAGTTTTTCGAGTTGTGGAGACCTCCTAAGAATGCTTCAAAGTCAGGTTAGGGGCATTAAATGACCTCAAAAAGGGCCAAAAAATGGGGGACGAGTGAAATTGGTTCATAGGGCTATAGAGTGCTTTGAGATCTTTTCAAAAATGTAAACGGTTCGTCAATCGGAGCTACGGTTCAAAAGTTATGCCTCTCAAAAGTTCGGTTACCATTTTTGGATTCTTCTAGATTTGCGTCGACTTCTAACGTAGCTTCTAGAACCTTCTATTTGGTCGGTGGATGCCTACTAGCACTAAAGAATGTACTCCTAGTCTTTAACCCTCCAGGGTCTATTTAAGGAGATTTCTGGAATTGTAAAAGGCAGTTCGGAGTGGAGTTTGAGAGGAGGTACTGAAAGGAGAAATTATCTCCACATTTATGCTATTGTAAGCCCTTAGGGCATGTTTTGAAGTTTATTTTCTCTGTACTAAATGTACTAGCTTATTTTTCTGTTAATACAATTTCCCTTTTTCTGTTGTGTCCATTCTATTCTTGGGTTGTGTCCCCATCAAGTGGTATCAGAGCCAATTTTCCTGAGTGCGTAGACAAAGCGCCGACTGTGAGGCAATTTGCACCAGGACTGTGTGGTTGTGGGTTCGAGTTAGAAGATGCCTCCATGAAGAGAGCGTGGTAGAAGGGCTAGAGCTATTAATCCTGAGGAGGTTAGAGTCCTCCAAAGGCAGGTACAGGCATTGCAAGAGGAGCTCCGTAGAGGAGCAAATGTTGCCGCAGGTGACGATAGTGAGGATGACAATGAAGAAGAAGAAATGGGACCAGAAGGGGAATTTGACGGGAAAGTTCTGAATCATGTAGAGGAAAGGCTTTTTAGGGACATTACCAAGTTTGGGAAAAGACCTACAATTGAAGTGGGTGTATTTTTCAGGAAATCTAAAACTAGATGAGTTGATCGATTGGATCAATGAACTGGAAGAATACTTTGAGTAGGAAGATATCAGGGACCCAGATAGGGTTAAGTTTGCAAAGGCCAAACTGAAAGGCCATGCCAAAATCTGGTGGCAAGAGGTTCAATTAGAAAGAAATAGAAGAGGAAAGGAGAAGATCACAAGATGGGATCGCATGGTGGACAAATTGAAGAAGCAGTTCATTCCTGTGGACTACGAGCTTGATTTGTTAGAAGATGCATGGATTAAAGCAAGCAGGAAGATCAGTCCAAGAATATACAGAGGAATTTTACCGACTCTTGATTAGAGCGGGGCATGTAGAAGCAAATAAGGAGAAGGTTGCTTGTTATATCAGTGGGTTGTGACCTAGCATCCAGGAGGAATTAAGTCTGGTAAGAATGACCAATGTTGAAGAGGCATACCAGTTTTCCCTACGAGTTGAAGAGAAGCTGAATAAAAGGTTTGAAGGAAGACAAAGAGGGCGCGGTCAAGGAGGAAGGGGAAGCGGTAGATCATTTGGAGGCCGCAATGAAACCCAAAAGAAAAATGAAGATGTGGGTACTAGCAGGAACCAGAGGAATGAGGGTTTCAACCGCTCCCATGATCAAGACTTTGGAAATCAAAGAGGAACAGGTAGAGGATGTGGACAAGGAAGAGGAGGCTTACGTGGTACCTATTTCCATTGCAATGAAGAAGGTCATCATGCATTTGAATGCCCTCAATGACAAGGAAGGATAGATAGGAGAGCTGAGGGCCAAGCTAGGGTTGCTCATGTGGATGAGGATGCACAATCATCACATTCAGAGGATGCAGAAAGAGGAGAGACCTTGGTAAATGAAAGAGTCCTACTAAGTGGTGAGATTGAACCAGGACAATAGAGGAGTTTGTTCCGTACCAGATGCAAGTGTGAGGATAAATGTTGTGATGTGATCATTGATGGTGGTAGTACTGATAACTTGGTATCAAAAGAGATGGTCTCTAAGCTGAAGCTCAAGAGGGAGAAACATCCCCAGCCTTATCGGATTGCTTGGGTAAAAGATGATCATAAGGTCCTGGTAAGTGAACAATGTTTAGTGAAATTCAAAATTGGGAGTTACCATGATGAAGTTCTCTGTGATGTTATTCCGATGGAGTTACCTGCAGTACTCGCACCAAAGAAGGATGGAGAGTGGAGGATGTGTACAGATTCTCGAGCTATAAATAGGATAACCATCAAGTACCGGTTTCCTTTGCCAAGGATGGATGATCTTATGGACTGCTTGAGTGGAGCTCAGTACTTCACAAAGATAGATCTGAAGAGTGGTTATCACCAAATACAGATTCGAGAAGGAGATGAGTGGAAGACAACCTTCAAGACCAAGGAGGGTCTTTATGAGTGGTGAGTCATGCCCTTTGGATTGACGAACACTCCAAGCACCTTCATGCGGCTCATGAATGAGGTACTTAAGAAGTTCTTAGGAAAATTTGTTATTGTCTATTTGGATGATATTTTAATTTTCAGCAAGACTTTGGAAGAACATTTATTGCATATTCGTAGTGTCCTTGAAAGGCTAAGGGAAGAGAAACTGTTAATTAATCTGAAGAAGTGTATCTTTGCAAAAAGGGAGTTAGTCTATTTGGGGTTTGTTATATCACCCGAAGGTCTCGAAATGGATCCAGAGAAGGTAAAAGCCATCTTGGAATGGCCTACTCCAAAGTTTGATACTGAGGTAAGATCATTTCATGGTATGGTTAGTTTTTACAGGAAGTTTATTAAGAATTTCAGTGGCATATGTGCACCCCTAACTGATACAATAAGAGGGGATAGAAAAGAGTTCAAATGGACTGCAGCAGCTGCGAGAAGTTTTGAATTGCTGAAGAAGAAGGTAATAGAACAACCTGTGTTAGCACTTCTAGATTTTAGAAAGGTTTTCCAGGTGGATTGTGATGCCAGTGGCAGTGCTATTGGGGCTGTATTAAGCCAAGAAGGTAAGCCTATTGCATATTTTAGTGAAAAATTGAATGATGCAAAGAAGAAGTATTCTATTTATGATCAAGAGTTCTATGCAATAGTTAAAGCCTTAAAGAAATGGAGGCATTATTTATTGCCAAAGGAATTTGTTTTGTATACTGATCATCAGGCATTACAGTACCTAAATAGCCAAGGTAAATTGAATCAGAGGCATATGAAGTGGGTAGAGTTCTTGCAGAGCTATACATTTGTGTTGAAGCATAGGAGTGGAAAATCTAACAGGGTTGCAGATGAACTAAGTAGGAGATAGTTGTTGCTTATAGTAATGCATGTTGAAGTAGTTGGGTTTGATGAACTCAAGAATTTGTACCCCGAGGATCCTGATTTTGCTAAAGCATGAAAAGCTTGTAAAGAACCTATTGTTGTAGATAGAACCAAGTGGTTAGACTATTTGATTCAGGATGGCATGTTGTTCAAAGGTAATCAATTGTGCATTCCAAGGAGTTCCATGAGGGAAAATTTGGTTAAGGAGAAACACAGTGGAGGATGGCAGGACATTTTCGTCAAGATAAGACCATTGCCATTTTGAGAGAACATTATTTTTGGTGTCAAATGTCATAGGATGTAAAAAGGTTTGTACAGAGTTTTCAAGTTTGTCAAGTTGCTAAGGGATTTAGCCACAATACTGGACTATATCAGCCATTGCCTGTTCCATCAAGGCCATGGGAGGACATAAGTATGGATTTTGTTCTTGGATTGCCGAGGACACAAAGGGGTAATGAATCAATATTTGTGGTTGTTAATAGGTTCTCCAAAATGGCACATTTCATTCCATGCCACAAAACTCATGATGCTATCCATATTGCAGACTTTTTTTTCAAAGAGGTGGTAAGACTACATGGTCTTCCAAGGAGCATAGTTTCTGACAGAGATACTAAATTTGTGGGGTATTTCTGGAGGACATTGTGGAAAAAGTTAAGAACCAACTTGAAATTCAGTTCCACGCATCACCCACAAACTGATGGCCAAACAGAAGTGGTAAACAGATGTCTGGGCAATTTGCTGAGATGTTTAGTTGGGGATAAGCCCAAGGGATGGGATTTGATTCTACCACAAGCAGAGTTTGCTTACAATAACTCTATAAATAGGAGTACTAGAAAATCACCATTCCAAATTGTATATGGGAATAGCCCAAGGATTGCACTAGAATTGAGGAAGATAGAGCAAGGGGAGAGGACAAGTGCTGAAGCGGAAGAATTTGATGAACATATCAAGCGTCTACATGAGGAGGTTCAGGCACATATTACCAAGATGAATCAAGAGTATAAAGCTAGGGCTGATCAAAGGAGAAGACATAAGGAATTCCAAGTAGGGGATCTAGTCATGGTGCACTTACGAAAAGAAAGATTTTCAGCCGGTACTTACAACAAGCTGAAAATGAAGAAATTTGGCCCTTGCAAAATTTTGAAGAAACATGGCTCAGGAAATACATATGAGGTGGAGCTGCCATATGGTATTCACATTTCTCCCATTTTCAACATTGCAGATTTAACAGAGTATCATGATGATAGTGCAGATGAGGAGCTGGTGTTAGAGCCATGTCGATTCCTGCTTCTAAGAAGTAGGAGATAGAAGACATTCTAGATCATCGTGTGGGTAGGAGTACCAGAAGCAAGCAGTATGAAGAGTATTTGGTCAAATGGAAAGGATGACCGATCGAGGACTCAACTTGGATTTCAACAGCTGAGGTTTCCAGTTTGGGATTTCCTCTACCATTCATAAAGTGACAGGGTCACTTTTCAATCTACCCTGGGTGTCTGATGCAAGAGCATCTAGAGGTATAAGGGCAATCTTGTGTCACCCCAAAAAAATGTACTTAGACTTAGTTTCTGTTTCATGTGTTTTCATTTTTGGATACCCATTTGGGTCAAATAAAGGTTCCAACTCTCACAATTCCACTATCAGTGTTCGTGTAAATCTCGAAAAAATAAGAGTATGTAATTGAGCTATCATTTTGGTGAACTAGGAGGTGTAAATTGGCTATATGAATGTAATTGTAATTTAGAGCATTCTAGAAAAAGAATCAAGTCAAAAGGCCCCACGGTTTGAAAGTTATTGCAGTTTTTCGAGTTGTGGAGACCTCTTAAGAATGCTTCAAAGTCAGGTTAGGGGCATTAAATGACCTTGAAAAGGGCCAAAAAATGGGGGATGAGAAAAGTTGGTCCTTAAGGCTATAGAGCGCTTCAAGAGCTTTCCGAAAATGTAAACAGTTTGTCAATCGGAGCTACGGTTCAAAAGTTATGCCTCCCGAAAGTTCGATTACCATTTTTGGATTCTTTTAGATTTGCGTTGACTTCTAACGCAGCTTCTGGAACCTTCTATTTGGTCGGTGGATGCCTACTAGCACTTTCTAGAATGTACTCCTAGTCCCTAACTCTCCGGGGTCTATTTAAGGAGATTTCTGGCATTGTAAAAGGTAGTTCGGAGTGGAGTTTGAGAGGAGGTACTGAAAGGAGAAATTATCTCCACATTTAGCCCTTAGGGCATGTTTTGAAGTTTATTTTCTCTGTACTAAATGTACTAGCTTATTTTTTAGTTTATACAATTTCGCTTTTTCTGTTGCGTCCATTCTATTTTGGGTTGTGTGCCCATCATTTTTGTACCCTTCCCTGAGAATAGGTTAACCTATCTAGGAGAGGTGTGGGTCCCAAAGTGACTTAGGGTTCCAATTAATTAGTTTCTTTTCCCATTTGTCTTTTATTTTTCCCACCTGAAAACTAATATATAAGGAGGCTCAGGATCTTCATTTTCACATCTAACATCTAAGAGACATTAAGATATTCAAGATCTCAATGAATTCAAGACAAAAATAAAGTTTTTTTCAAAGCATTCAAGGATCCTTTGTGGGTATTTCCTCTTGAACATCTATAATTTTTTTAGACATCAAGGGAGGAGATCTACATTGAGACATTCGTTATCTTTTTTGTTAATGCACATTTACATCCATGCCTCCATGAGGTGGTTTTTGTAGACCCATTACAATTGTGGAGATATGCTACATTCTACATACCAAATTCAACATCTTCAATATATGATGAGGCAAAATCCTTATTCACAAGGGTTTTTACAAGTAAGGTGAATACTTACATCCATCTTGTTTCCTTTACAAACATTTAAATTTCAATTCAAGGCTACTTCCCCCATCTAGGGCTTAACCAAGGAAATCCCTTATCCATCCATAAAATAAAATCTAGATTTATCATACAAAGGAACATGATGGTGAATTTATGGTTGGAGATTTGGAAAATTCTCCTTGATACCTTTCAAAAAAGTTTGGTCGACTTGGTTATAGGTCCCTAGAAGATGGTGACTTCATGGAATGACATCTACACACTTTTTTTTAGGTTAACTTGTTCCTAGAGCTTCAACAAGAAAAGGTGTTGCATTTTTTTGGGTTATATATTTCATTCAAGGATTAGTGGAAAAATTTCACAATCAAGTCTAGATCTACACTTTTCAAAGAAAAAGTAAAAACTTTCCTCTACACATTTCAAGGTGAGTACTCTATCTGTCATTTCAATTTTTAATTTTAACATAATTTCATATCTTAATTAGGCTAATTGCATACATTTGACATCTAGATATACATTGCACATCCTACTTAGTTAATTAGTTCAATCTTGCATTTACATTCACATATCACACATGGGACAAAGAGTATTTCCTTGCATAGTATTCCTTTCCACAATTTAGTTTCAATATTAACATCCATTCCTTGACTTGGGTCTTGCTAATCTAATTTGAATTCAAAAAGGGATTGTGTTTGAAATTAATCCATCTCCCCACACACATATTAATGCTTTTGCATGAAAAGTGGAGGCCTAGGTCCCATTTTACCATTGTATATTTTTCACCAAAACATTTTGGTGAATCCAACTTGTGCCCCTTTATTTTTGGAGTTAGATTATTTTATTTTGGGTGTTTACCTTCTTTTGGCAAACCCAGCCTCTATCCTTTATTGTAGATTTTGGAGTTAGATTTAGCTATATTTTGTGTGTTATTAGATATTTTTATTTTTATTCTCTTTCTTATATTCATATTTCTATGGTTAGATCTCATTAGAGTTTTGTTTTGTGATCTACCCTTTTATGAGATATATTATATTAAGTCCAACCTATAGCATTCTTGTTAGGTGAAGTTGTAGACTCATGGTCTCATTTGATCGTGAATCCTCTTTCCTTCTTATGACCCATGATGACACTAATATTTTTCCTCAATATCTCAATCCTACCATAGAGCGTAACTCTCCTCACTCATCCCATAATGAAGGTGAATCCTTAAGATTTCCTCCTCTCCAAGTTAATAAGCTCTCTCATGGGTTTGATAAATTAGAAAATTGGCTTGTGTAAGAGAACTAAATCTTGATAGTGTTGTCACTATTGAGGCTAATAAGAAGATTATTAATCATGATGACAATAACATCTCTACCTTGCATGGTATATCTCACCTTATTAATACTCATGCTAAGCCTTTGACATAATGTACTCAAGAGTTAGAATACACTCCTCCTTCCACAATTGTTTGACCTTCCATTCCCATTTTGACTACTCTGCCTAGCATTCCTACATATGCGCCACCTCTTATGGTGACTTCTACATAGTCTCCACTCCTTTAATAATTTTTTTCCTAACCCTTCACTTACCATGAGTGTTGTTCCTATTTCCATACCTTCTTCATTACCTTCATATAATGTAGTTCATTTTACGTATTCCAATCCCCTACCCATTCATTCCAATCCTCCACCAACATATTTACATTTTCCTTCCTCTTCCTACAACTTTCCTAATATATCCAATATCTCTATGCCTACCATTACATCTTCTAATCCCAAAATTAATAGCTTAGTGCAAATTGTCACCAATTTGAAACAAGTGGCTCAATTTAGTGAATCAAAGTACAACATCCCTACATGTGATATTAATAATCTCCTTTACTTAGACTACAACATGTTGAGATACCTTTTCTTGAGACTTACAATGGTAAGGGTTATCCCATGATTCATGTTAGGACTTTCCATACTATATGTAGTGATTTTTCTCATGATTATAGTCTCATGGCTAAGTTGTTCACACATACTTTTAGGGATAGAGTATTGCAATGGTATCTCTCTTTACCCATTTATTCCATTGATTCCTTTCAAACACTTGCTAATTCTATCATCTAACAATTTCAAAAAAATATTGGTCCTCAAGTTTCTTTGACTGATTTATTGCATTGCACAAAAATGTTAAGGAAAAAATTAGTGACTTTATTGGTAGATATAAACACTTCTATGCTCAAATATCTTATTATGTGCCTGATCATGATATTCAATGCATTTTTATTTCTAATTAGCAAAAAGACATTAGAATTAATATCCTTACAGAGTATACATCCTTTTTCACATCTTTGTGCAGTGTTTCACCATTACTAGTTACAAATGAGTCAACTCAAAAGCTCTACTCTTCTAGTGATAAGAGTGATGATGTTGTCAATCAAAATAAGTCTTCCAAGCCTAATCACTTCCTTAAAATCAACAAGTCAACCAACATAGCTATTGATCATGTTTCTACTACTTCCAAAGGTACAACTATATTTTTCTTTGTGTATCATCCTAATTTTAAGTACACTCCTTTATCTAAACCTTTACTTCCTTGGTGATGAATAAATTGATTCATTCTAAGATTCTTCAACTTCCTCCTATCCATCCTATTGACACTAGAAAATGAATGCCCAAGTCATTTAATTCAAATATGGTTTGCCAATACCATCATCAACTACAAGGTTGGAGTGTGTGTGGGATTGCTTGACTCATTTGGGAGCATTACGTGTCCTTTGGTCTTCCTTTCATTCTTGCACAAGTTTTCTCTTTGTCATCTATCTGGTTTCATTGTTCAACTCCATTCTTTGTGGTTTCTTTGGTCTTTTTTTTTTGCTTGCCAGTTTGTAAAAGGGGTACTCAGCCTTGGCTCTAGCTCACTTGTGTGAGTTAGAGTTAATGGGTAATGATGTCAATGAATCTCCTTCCCAACAAGGATAGATGAAGGCATCCAATAATGATGGAATGCAATGTGATCAGGATACTCCATGCAATACAAAAGATGCAGAGGTTTCTGAAAATGATGGAAAACCCAACCCCCATAACAATAATGATACCAGTGCAAAGCCCTCATATAAGGAAATGTTGGCTGAGGAATCTTTACCTTTGTGCCTAGTTTCTACTAGATTTAATGACATTTTTTAAAGGAAGTTTGTTGCAGGATATCCTAGGGGAATTGGAGGAGGTGCAACTAATGGAGATAGAGGAAGAAATGGATGTGAACCTAAAAGTGGAGAAGAGGATGGGGCATTGTCTAATGGTTTGAAAACTCTTACCTTGTCCCCAAATGAAGATATGGTTAAGGCAGTTAGGGCAGAATAAAATCATCTAAAAAATATAGCTATCTTTTTTTGTGTTTAGATCATAAAGCTTTACCATCTCGCAAATATTTTGATGACTAGTTGAATTTAGTTTGGGGAAAAAAATTGGCATTCATATTGGCTTTTGTAGAATGGTACAAAAGGGCTTGTTTGTTGTTATTTTGAAAAGCCACAATATGCAGGAACGAGTTCTTAAAAAAGGCTTTTGGAATGTGGTTCATTCACTTTTTTGTGCATTTTCTTGGTCTCCGAAAGGTAATTTTGATAAAGTTGTTGAAAGATCTACCCTTAATTAGGTAGCAATAAAAAACCTTTAAGCCAAATTCTAGCCTTTCATCTCCTAGATTCTTACGCCTCTTGGCTTTGTTCTTCTAATTGAAGAATCAAGACTTACTTTACCACACCTTAACACTAGGGTTCTTATAGCACTATCCCTTTAAATTGATTTCCTATAAATCATTGCACTAGATATGGATGGAGAGAACTTCTCCTAGGAAATTCCATTGGTAGGCAATCTTCATGCTTGCTTTCATTGCAAGTGTAATGTGCATGTCAAAAAAGACTACCTGATGATTAAAACCCAGTTTGATAATGCTAAAGTGATTGTTGAGTAGTCAAATGGTGATACCCATAAGCCAAAATAGAATGAGGGTTCCCCCAATCATCTGAATAACAAGGCCAATGCTGTCAATAGAGATAACCCTAAATTCAAAACATGCTATTGAAACTGGGAATATTGATAAAGGAGAATTTATTACTCTTTCAAATCCTTTATATGATAGGGATTTTTTTGTGATCCTGACTAATCATAATCTTAATAATGTAGGATCTCATCCTATGATCCCTATTGTTCAAAGGCAAGATGAGGTTGATGAATTAGGTTCGAATATAGTCCCCATTATATTGAATGATCAACAATTGGCCATCAAATCCATTAATGAGAAAGCCACCAAGATTAAAAGTACTATAGTTAATCCTAAATATTTTTTCATTCCATCACTTGAGACCTCAAAGGAAGTGAATGCTAACCTAGGAAATTAGTCTATTGAAGTTGTAAGGAAGAAAAGGAAAGAAAATGAAAGAATCCTTTTTCTAATAATTTTAGGAACAAGAGTGATATTCCTAATTATTGCAATGGGTTATATGAGAACCAAAGACTTCCACCCAAATAAAATTTACTCATGCTACACCTACACAGCTAGAATGTGAGGGTACTTGAGATGTCTAATATGAAATATGTGGTTAGGAACTGGTGCAGTAAATTGAATGATAAAGACCTAATTTTCTTGCAAGAGATTAAGGTTGTTGGTTTTCAAGCCTCGTGTATGCTGAATTTTTTGTGGGATCAAACCTTAGGCTTCCATTCTAATCATGAAAAAATAAAAAAGTGGTATTTCTATCCTTATTGGTCCAAAATGGATGGACCATATTGTGGACCTTGGATGATCACCATGTCAGAGAGCTCTATGGCTGACCCTTAAAGTGGATGAGGTTTTGTTTGGTGTTTGTAATATTTATGCTGCTAATGACTAGAGAGAGAGAGAGAGAGAGAGAGAGAGAGAGAGAGAGAGAGAGAGAGAGAGAGAGAGAGAGAGAGAGAGAGAGAGAGAGAGAGAGAGAGAGAGAATTTGGGACTGGTGTGCCTCTTGCCTTCCTAGTGCCCATTGTATATTTATATAGGTGATTTTAACATGGTGGAGCTTGGTAGTGATAAGCAGGGTGGGTTGAAACATAAGTGGAAAGGTAATGAGCAATTCTTTTGGCTTAAGCTTAAAAGGTGTCTCAATTTCATAGATTCCCTTGAGCAGAGAGAAAGAGACTTTAAGGACATTTGTTTTGCATGGTGTAAAATTAAGGGGGGAAAGAATAGAGTTTTTTGTAGGCTTGATAGGGTGTGTGGAGATTTTTCTTTCTTTTCCTTTCATAGTAATAGAGGACACTTCCCTATTGTAGTATCTCTGACCTCTCTTTTTGATCACTCTCCTATCTATACCTTGGTTTTGTTCAATGATAACCATGATACCAGTAATTACAAACTCAAGAGGAATATTTTTTAGGTTGAATTCTTTTCTCCTTAGAGAATCTAACACTAAGGATGTCATTATAATGGTGACTTTTCTTTCCAAGATGTGTTCTTAGTCTTTGAGATCCATTGAACAATGAGACTTGTTAGTTGAAACCTGTCAGAAGGTGTGTCAAATAACTGGTAAAAAAAATTCTAATGATAGAAACAAAGAGGAATATGAACTCCAAAATAATCTTAGTGAGGCCAAGCTAAAACTACAAAATAAGGGAGATGATCCTTTCCTAGAGCAATTTGTAGTTTCTGTCAAGCACCAACTTAGGACTTTACAAAGAGCCAATATTCAAGGTCAAAAAGTTTAAGTTAAGATGAAATGGTTAAAAGGTGGGGATATTTTTTTTAATTATTATAAGAGCTAATTGAGGAAGTCCAAGTTGAGGAAGGTAATACTAAAGATCTTATATTGATAATAGAAGCTTTGTTTAGTTTCTACTCTAAAATCTGAATTTGGGCATAACCATTAGGAGGCCCTAAAAGGTTGCGTAAGAATTATTCTAGAGAAACTCAATGCTTTGGATAGAGATAACATTAATAGACATATCTCACTTGATGAGATTATTGGTGCCATTATGTCCATGAAAAATGAGAAATCATCAAGGTTGGATGGACTCGCAATTGAGTTTTACAAAGAAAATGTTGAATGGGTAGGTGAGGAGCTATTGAGTTTCTATAATGATGCTTATGAATATGGTTCTTTGGGTAGTAAAGTTAACAAAGGTGTTATCAATTTTCTCCCTAAAAATGGAGATGAATCTAAAGTTAAAAATTGGAGATCTATAACTCTTCTTAACTTGTCTTACAAAATTATTGCCAAAGTGTTAGCTAGAAGAATTGTATTTATCCTAAAGAGCTTTGTTTCAAATACACAAACTGGATTCATTAAGGGTAGTTATATATTAGAAAATCTAATTACAAGTTGGGAAGGTATTCACTAGGTAAAAGAAGATGGCCAAGATGTTTTCATGGTTCTTCTAGATTTTGAAAAGGCATACGATAGGGTTGAATGGTCCTTTATCATTGGCATGCTGAAGTAATTTGAGTTCCCACCATACTTTTGTAAATGGATAGATATCCTTTTTAAAGACTCCTTTATAGTGATTGATGTGAATGGAGAGTTGTCTAAGCCCATCCTTTTGCAAAGATCTATTAGGAAGGGGTGTCCCATTGCCCCCTCATTGTTTGTGATTGTTGTTGATGCTCTATTTTAAATTCTTAGAGATAACATATTTGGTAATCCTATTAAAGGTATTTCTCTCCTTAATTCAAAGATTTTGATTAATATCTAGTTTGTTGATGAGACAACATTATTTCTTGAGCTCTTAGAGGAGAATTTCTCTAAAGCCATTGGTAGGTTTAATTTTGTTTTCTTGGCCTCAGGTGCTAAGATTTCTCCTCAAAAATATTTTGTCCTTGGTTGGTTTGACTCTCTGCCTAGATGGTTGAACAATATGGGTTGGAAATGGATTGGTCCTAGAACTATTGTAAGATACTTGGGTATTCATTTTTCAATCGAACTCTCTATCTCTGATATGTGGGACTGGATTTATGGTAATATTAAGAGGAAATACATCAAATAACAAACTCATTCCCTCTCTCTTGTAGGAAGAGTTCTGGTTATTTAGAGAGTGTTATCCTCTCATAATCTCTACTTTGCTTCCACATGGTTGTTTTCTAAGTATCTGAATAATATACTTCAAAAAATTCTAAGGAACTTCTTATGTTTTGATGGTATAGGCTCTAAGAGTAGACACCATGTTAAGTGGGAATGGTGCTTCTAACATAGATATATCAGGGGTCTTGGGTTGAGAGATATCAAAGCCCATGGGGTTGCTTTTTCATCTAAATAGATTTATAAAGCCTTACGAGGAGATGAATCTTGGAAAGTTCTTTTAATAAATAATATTGAAAAATATGTTGTTAAGAAAGAGAAACAATGGTCAAATATACCTATGTGGGATATCGTTATGGGAGATTTCAAACTTAAGATCTTTGGCTCTAAGGTGTTCAATTCCTTTTGGAATGCTTGGTCTCAAGTGAGGGAATTTATCTCTCTAAGGAATGATATAGGTGACCCTCCTAATTATATTATTGTTGACAAATCTATTTGATGGGGACTATATTTAAATAATAAACCACTGGCTTTAACCCAAAGTTGTGATGCCAAAAAATGGGATAAAATGGGTATTTCTACTATTATTGATGTGGTTGCCAATAATCAACTTGCATCATGGGATGAGATTTCTTCCAAATTTAACATTCCTATCTCTCAAAAAACAACTTTTACCCTACTATGCAAAGTGATTAATAGAGAGAGATTGGGAAAAATCATGAATTGTGAAGATTATAGTAGAATTGTTAAGTGTGATGATGGTACTCTTCTTAAATACCCCTCTACAAAAAAATTATATGAAATGCTTAATAATGACCACTCTATTCTCACACGAGTGTCCTAGTGTTGGAGGTTTGAGTGTCCCTTTTCTAATTGGTATTTCTTTTTTGATTATTTTTGGAAAGGTCCCTATGACAAAAACATTGTTCATTTTAGATGGCTTCTTTTACTTAAAAAGCTTGTAGTCAGGTCTATGCTTTTTTGTATTAATATTGAACCTGTTACTTGTGGTTTGTGTAACAAAACTGAAAATTTTGAACATTTATTTTTTGAGTGCATCTATGCCAAGAAAGTTTGGTCCATTTTTCCTGGGTTTCCTATTTATTGGAATAAAAACCCTAGGCTGTCATGGAGTGAGGTTCTTGCTAATTATGTTGAGTCTTTTGATTTCTATCAAAATAGATTTTGGCTTGTGCTAACTGCTGAAATTCTATGGCTTCTTTATAAAGACATGAACAAATAGTTATTTCAACATATTAGAAGATGCTCTACTGAGTTTAATCTCAAACTCATTGATTTTTACATAATGTAATAGGTCTCGATGTCTTTGGAGATCCCTAAAAGAAGATTCACGAAGTTGATATATGAGGGATCCATGCTGATTTATAAGGATGGTGTGAAAGTTATCAGCTATATTAACTAGTGCCTGAGTTTTCTCTCACAAGAGGAGATAGATGACCTTATCAAACTAATGGAGAAGTGTCATATCAATTCAAACAACAATAGAGGGGACTCTAACCATCAATACTAGAAAATGACCTACCAAAATAGACTCATTAATCTAGGGGGTTCAAGTATTAATGTTGGCTATGCAATTTGCCCAACACAAGGAGACTGGAAATAAATTTAGCTCAGTCATGTAGTGTTTTTTGTGAAGGATATAAATATTTTTTTTAATGTAAAAAAAAAATGTTTTAGAATCTTTCTTTTAGGCCTAATAGGCATCTAGTTATCTCTCTTGTAGTCTCCTCCCCTAATTTTTGTAAGTTTTTGTATCTATGGGGTAGCTGGTTTTCTCTCTTCTTGCCTTCTCTCTAGGCATTCTATCTTTGTTCCTTCTGCCTAAACTATTTTAATATAAAAAATATTATCATCAACTAGGTCATGACATTCAAAAGTGTTATGATTTGAAAAATTCTATTCAAGACCTTATTGATTCCAATGCTATATATTTTTATGCTGAGATTAATAGTAAAAATAAATCTTTTGCACCTCTTAATTAGAAATTACAAATCTACATTAATCCTTTGTATTCACATTTAAAAAATGTCATTAATTAGCCTTCTTTTCCTAACACTAACATTAACTATGATGATAAGGTAAAAGAAGCTAATTATGTGGTTAATCATGTTGAGCCTCAACCTCAACCTCTATTTTTACCTCTATGCAAATCTACACATCCACCTCCTATCACATTTAATTAGTCTGATATGTCTAAAGCACCTAATGGTCCTCTTTACCTATTGCTAGGGTTGCTCATATCCATTTTCATGGTGTTTTGATTGACCCTTCTTCCTCTGTGAATATTATCATTCAAGAGCATATTTTTAATAGAGGGTTACAAAAAAATACCTACGATACTTCTAGTGCATGGATTCAAACTTCTAATGGTTTTTTGTATCACCTTCAAAGTTCTATCAATCTTCCTATCATTCTCACTCAAAGATTTATTCATGCTACCTTTGTTTTCATTCCTAATTTCAATCAATTTCAAGTTAATCTTAGTATTGTGTGGCTCTCTTCTATGCAAGCTATAACTTCTCCCATTCATAACTGCATCAAATTTTCCTAGGATGGAGAAGTTGTCACCATTAATCATTCTCTTTATAAAACTTTGCTTCCTCTAGATTGTGTTGAGAATGATTTTTATTGGCCATCTCTCCCTCAAAAACCACCTAATCATTATGATCATCTTTATTGATCATATCAAAGATATAAGGTAGAAAGATTCTTAAGCTTAGCCTTCCTAAAGTTGATCCTTCTTTTTCTATCTTACCTAATCTATATATTCCTCTAACTACTATTTTATGAATTTAAAGTGCTCCCTCTTCATAACATATGGCAGTTGATCCTAATCCTCCAAGTTTATCTTGTAAAATTATTTGTAATCAACATGCTTGCAAGTGTCACAAGAATCATCAAGATAAAGCCAATATCCATGCTCTTTCTTCTCAAACTGCATCTTCATCTCAACCTTTACCTTTCTTTGATCAACCCATGCTTGAACCATTGGAACAAATGAATTAAGGTAACAATATGAAAATGTATAAACATGATGATTCTATTCATATTTTAGATTCTATTATTCTTTATATGGAAGATACTCTTCATGATGATGCTAATGCACATGTTACTAGTGATGATGAATATAGTGGTATTGATTATTATTTTCCTAACATGCTTTCTACATAGCTTAAACTCACTTCTAGTGATGAGTATAATGATTCCCACCAGAGTCTTTGCTTGGATATGGTTGTGGTTCCTAATGTGTTGGATATTTTTCCTCTCATGAGTCAACATACTTCTCCTAATGTTTAAGACCAAGATAATTTAAGCATGCAAAATACTTGAAGTGGATTTCCCTACCATGGTAGAATTATTATTTTCATGTTGTGTTTTCCCAGTGTTGTGTACTTTATTATATATTTTTTTATAGATTTCTTTAGATAATCCTTGTACAAGAAGATAAATTAATCAAATATGTTGTACACATTCTTCTATTTATATATATCTTCTTCTATATGTTGTATACATGCTATTGTTTGTAAATGTTCTATTACTTATTCTTTTTGGTTGCTTATGACATAGTAACACCGATTCTTTTTGGTCTTTGTGTTGTCATTCCAAAAATACTCTTCTCTATCTTTCTTATGTACTTTTCCTCCATTGGGTTGTAGTTCTACTTCTTATGGAGAATGAGAACATTTCATACTTGATATAATATTGCATATTATCATATGATCATACTTAACCCTAAGTTGGTATCTCCCTTTGTGCTCTCCTTTTGTCATGTATATTATTAGTGGATGCATGCACACTTCCGTTAAACCTATTGCTCATATTAAGGCATTTTAAACTACTTTAATGTGGGAGCATACACTCTATACAAATATGCATTTTGGTGGTTTGATCTCCTTTATCGAGCTATTGATAGTTCATGGGGGCTTGATCTTTATTGTTCTCTTTGGATGTATCTTTGGAATACTAATAGTCTGGGAGCCTTCATCCTTGATTTTAATATTTATTTGGATTATTGATGTTTGTGGAAGCTTGATCTTGTTTTTGATCCCTTAAGGAGACCCACATCCTTATGTCTAGGTCATTTTTTCTATTCTTCTTTTTGGGATATGGGGCCCTTTCAAGATGAATCTTTTTGATGGATTGACTAGCAGACCACACAGATTTGCTAGATCATTTAATGCCATCTCCTGTTGCAAGACACCTTTTTATTTTTATTTTTCTTATGTATTTCACAATAAGGGCACACAAAATTTATTAGGAGAGCGACTACACCCCTTTCCATAGATATGTCACTCTTATTTTGATTTTGGATATGATGATGATTCAAGTACCTTGGAGCTTGATGGTTTCTTTGTCTCCTTAGTCATGGTAAGATCAATTCTTTCCTTTGATACACTTTATCATGAGTTTGAGGCAACTCCTACTCCCATTAAAGTAGGGGCTAGATATGTCATCCTAAAATAGAAGCACCCATATTTTAAGACCTTTTATCACCCATCCCATAGCCACTTCATGATCCATGGATGAATCTATACTCAGTGTGTATCCCATTTTCTTTTGCTTTTCCTAGATTTGTATGCACTTCCTTTGAGACCTCAAGGAGCTCTTTCTTGGACCTTCCTTGGGAATGGGTTGACCTCAAGTTGACCTATTCCAAGAAGAGTTGACTAAGTTGACCTCTTCCTCATGGGTTTAGGGGTGTCCAACCCAAACTATCACAAGGTTCCAATTATTTAATTTCTTTTCCCAATTGAGTTGAATTGTTTTCCCACCCAAAAACTAGTATATAAGGAGGCTTGAGATATTTATTTTCACATCTAACATATAAGAGACATTAAGAAATTCAAGAGATCAAGGCATTCAAGCCTTCAAGAAAGCAAGCAAGCAAGTTTCCTTCAAAGCATTGGATGATCCTTTGTGGGCATTTCCTCTTCAAGGTCTAGCATTTTTCTATCCATCAAGGGAGGAGATATAGATTAAGGCATTCGTTATCTTCTTCATTGATGCACATTTACATACATGGATCCATGATGTAGTTTTGGTAGATTCATTGTGATTGTGGATATATCCTACATTCTACATACCAAATTCAAGATCTTCAACATACAATGAGGCAAAATCCTTATTGACAAGGGTTTTAAAAGAAAGGTGAATACTTATATTTATCTTTTTCCTTTAAAGGTGAATACTTATATTTATCTTTTTCCTTTACATACATTTACATTTCAATTCAAGGCTGATTTCTGAATCTAGGGCATGAACAAGGAAAGCCCTTATCCACCCAAAATAAAAAATCAATATTTACTATGCATAGGAACATGATAGAAAATTTGTGGTTGTAGATTTGGAAAATACTCCTTCAGACCTTTTGAAAAATGTTGGGCTGACTTGGTTATAAGGTCTGAAAAGATAGTGACTTTTTAGAGTGACGTCCAAACACTTTTCCTCTAGATTGACCTATTTTCAGAGCTTTAATATGAAACACCATTTCAAGGTTTTTTGTTTTATTTAGAGAAACATAGAAAAAATTTCAAAATCAAGTCTATACCTGTACTTTTCAGAGAAAATGTACACTTTCCTCTCCACATTTAAAGGTGATTACTTTATACTTTGTTTCAATTTCTAATTTTAACATAATTCCATATCTTAATTGGGATAATTGCATACATTTGACATCTAGATCTACATTGCATATCCTACTTCTTCAATTAATTCAATCTTGCATTTAAATTCACACATCACACACAAAACAAAGAGTATTTCCTTGCATTGTAATCCTTTCCACAATTCTAGTTTAGCATTAACATCCCTTTCTTTACTTTGGTCTTGCTAATATAATTCAAATTTAAAAAGGGATTGCGTTTAAAAGTTCTCTTTCTCCCCACACACATATTAATGCTTTTGCATGAAAAGTGGAGGCCTAGATCCTATTTTACCATCTTCCATTTTTTACCAAAATAACTAATATTATGGTTATTAAATTTTAATAAAGTAAAACTATTGTCTTCTATTTGGTCAACCAACACCTTGTTGACCCCACCTGTATAAGTGTGTACTCATCAGGGAAACCAAGAGAGTATATCTAAAGTAATTAAGTAACATTCAAGGAGGCATATATTATACACTAAGACATCCATAGATAGAGATAAGGGGATACACACATGAGAGAGAAAATATTGGATTCTAGAAAGGGCATACTCATTAATGGACACCAATAAAAAAAATTCCAAGCACCAATCAATTTATATTAATCACCTTCTCACAAAGTAGTTCAAAAGAGAGCCTTGTAAAGGTTCATCCAATCTTGGTTGGGGGTTCAAATCAAATAGAAAGAACTTCCTTGGGTAAAGAAGGAGGTCATAAGGTCTAATATCCTCTCAACTCATGTGATACTAAATAAGATGTCACACCAACATCATTGGTCACATTAAAGAGTTTACTTGACACACTATAATTTATAGGAGGACTACCCAAATCCTCCAATCTACAAAAAATAAAGTCTAGCACAATAAATATGAACAAGAGGGGGAACAAAAATTTGATTGTTCACCCAAGAGTTAATGATTTGACCATTTTCAAGCCCCCATTTAACACCTTTCTAGATAAAACTTCTATGATTTATCTTTTCTAGAATACTCTTCCATATAAGATAATCTTAAAGGAATAAGGGAATTAGAGAATACTTCTTTTATATTAGTCATATATTTTCTCCTAAAAAAAATTGTCCACTAGTTATACTCCACTATAAATCTTCACAAAATCTTCACAAGATTGGCCAGTTTGAAATCTTTAAGTTTTCTAATTCAAATCCCACTAGATCTTGAAGGATATTATACTTTTTTGAGTTAGAATAGTCCAAAATATTCTCAATTTTATCAATTTTCTCCATAAATCTCCAAGTGAATCGAAAATACTAATGGAAAAGATGGGAAGATTTTGCAATAATGCTATGAGAAATTGAAAATTTTCCACTTGACTGAGAATGATTGAGAAGTACTCCCTTGCATGTAGCCAATTTTGAAAAAAAAATGTAGTAAGTCAAGCTAGGAGTCTAGAATTTTAGTAAGAAAATAAAAGTTGGGCATTGGAGAATGTTTTCAATCCCTTTTTGGTTTTTTACACACATTAACAAAAAAGTTACCACTTTTTCTAGAATTTATTTTTGCCCAAAAGCCATTTTTGTATCTTAAACTTAAGGCCCTCAACTATTAAGAAGTAAAGTTCACACACAACTAAGAGGGGGGTTGAATCAATTTTGACAAATTAAATTAAAGTTCAAACAAAATATTTTCAACTTCAATAATTAAAATAATGAAGCACAACAAGATAAATTCATACACCATAACACAATAATTTGTTCACTACGAAAACCCTTTATCAGAGGGAAAACCTTAGGGGGGATGACACCTACAAGATAGTGTACTAATATATATGATCCTTGTGAAGGATGTGGTCTTTTTAGATGAAAAATATCTATTAGAAGACATCAAGTGCTTGTTAAGGGGCTCTAACCCTGTTAAAGGTTGTTACGCTCTGCATAAATGTCCACACTTTTTGTGAGCAAAAAGTTGGGTCCCTTATTTTTTCTTTTTAGTTGCCTCTTCTAAGATTTCCTTTAGTTATTTGTGGGTTTCGATTCCTAGGTGCTAGCTTACCTTGTTTGGGAAGCTAGCCTCCTTCTGGGTTTGTAGTGATGAAGGAATTCCCAGTGCTTACCCTTGTAGGTGAAGGTTCGAGAGAATGAAATAAATGATGAAAAACTTTGAGATCTGTCGTTTTTCCTCTACTCATGTTTCTCAACATGATTGGAGGGAATTCTATGGTTCCTTAGGCTAGCACATGGAAAAACTTCACCTATAAAGTAAGAGTAATTAATATACCCTAAATGCAATAGCTATTGGGATTTTTAAAATAGTGAAACATCCCAATTTACTTTTACTTTACAATTAATTGTGTTCTACAAGTAACTCTCAATGGATTTCATGTTCTCTAAAAGATGAGATACTCTTAATATTTTTGGAGTAGTGGCTATCATGGAATGTGATCATTTTAGGTAGTGGGAACTTTGTGCTGTGACTTGGTATAATGTTTTCCTCTTTCAAGTTAGGGGTCTTTTCCTTTCTTTTTGTTGTGTCATTTTGCCTTCTATTTTATGTTGTTTGCATGGTGTGGTTGTCTCCATGTTTTTGACTTTTGGGTATTGTTTGGTTTGCATTCTTTCCAAAGTGTGGCCTCCCTTTGGCCTTGCTTTCATTTTACAAGAAGGCTGTTGAAATTATCCTTTCACCAATATAAACTAGGGTTCTATTGCATAAATCTTTGCACTAAAATGCATGCTTGTGATATGATGTTTGTAGAGGAGGTTTTTTCTCACCTGTTGGGTTTTTCCTTTTGTCTTTGACTAGTGCACTTTGTAGTTGAAGGACTCGTATTGTGTTGGTGGTTTTTGTAGTTTTTCTTTTGTTACACAGTGTGTTTTTGTACACCCTTATTGGTCTCTTGATTGTTTGGCTTTTCTTGGGATGTGGTCTCAATAATTAGGTTATATACCCCAGTATAATGTTTGAAATTGAGAACATGATTTCTATGTAATTTTTGTGGGTTCAATTTTACCATCTTAAGGGTTAAATTCTGTCAGAGTGGGGAAAATTGTCCAAATTTCCCTTTGACTAGGTCTTGGCTCTGGTAGAGAAGTGGTGGTCTAATGGAATTTTACTATAAGAACCTCCAAAACATCTTTTGTGGTGGAGATAGATGCTTTCCTTTTCACTCTACTAGTTCAAGCAATTGACCCGCCTCTAGTCCTCTAGCAGAGCATCTCATGACATCACTTTGTATATGCTTCTCATTTGAATTTCATGGTTGTCATGTCACATCCTTTTGGGAAGAATACATATACATCATGTCATGATCCTACATGTCTCACATGCTATCAATAAATGCTCACCTATCCATGATGATAGGATAGGCTGACGTTGTGATTTGCATCATCAAATTTTGTTCCCCTATGGTGAGATGTTAGGTTTTCAGATTTTTATTTTTTTATTTTAATGAGGTGGGATTTATCTTTCCCTAATGATTGTTAATTTCATAATTTCTCAAATTTTTGTGACCACTATTCTCCTATTCATTTGGTAAAGATTCTCCTATAAGGCATGATTTTTTGAATCCCATGTCTTGTTAAGTACTTCTAAACTTCATTTTGGGTCTTAGGATCATTAGATGTAAGGACATGAAGGAGGGCCCTAAAGTCTATAAGAAAGAAAAACTCATGCTCGACTGATTAACTCTTGTAATTATTAGCTTGTTTAATGATTAGATTACTGATTCACTTTTGATGCTCGTAGGAAATAATGGTTCTATCATCAAGCGAATCTATGGGAATTTGGGACATGGTTTCTTCCTCTAGAAGGACTAAGGTGGACAAAGAATTTGAGAAGATAACACTAGTTCTCAAGTACTGGAATGAAAAGGTTGTGCATCTCACCAAGGTGGACACCTCCCTAAAGTATATAAGAGATACAAACATCAAGGAATAAGAAGAGTTCTAGGTACTCCATGAAAACCTATTGGAGAAAGAGAGATAGGGAGACCCAATGGCCATGATGATTATTTTTAGTGATATTATATAGGATGGGTTATTTCCTTATGTTTCTTAGTATCCATAAATGATGATGGTATATGTGCAATGATATAATTGGGACATATGCATGATCACCTAGGTTTTGGGTGACCTTTCATGGTTATTGATAGGGAAGTGATGACTTAGTGCTTCTAGTGTGTAGAACTACCTAATTCATAGGCCCCAGATGGGAAGGTACCAATGACGTGATTTGTGGCCATCAAAGTGAAGGTCTAGGGATTAATCAATGGGAGTTGGCTAAAGACATCAAAAAAAGAGAGAAAAAAGATGTCCCTCTCCCTACCTTGGGCTGATTTTATTGAGCTAATATAGTTCTTCATCTATTGTCTATGTAGGATTTTTGGAGAACTTCATGCTTGTGAGTTTGCCCCATGGATGTATTAATTCATTACAACTGTTACTAACAATATCATCTGGTTTGATTGGGATAGGAATATTTCACACAATATCTTAAGTTAATTTAAAGCACTACAGGAATATTTGGCTAAGTCAAAAGACCACCAGGATAGAGACAAAATGTTCATGATACCATCCTACTTGGTGTGTCTCACTACTTGACATAAACAAGGGCTTCCAGACTTGATCAAGGATAATGTTATGATGATGACCTTGAGTGAGGACAGTCAATCCCCATGTGGGTATTGTTAGAGTTAAGTATTAATTTAATTATATTAATTAAATTAACTTTACTCCCTTCTTAATATTTCACTTTCATGGACATGCATTAATAATTTAATAATTAATTAAATTTCTTTTTGCATATTAGGGTTTTTTAATCACCTTCTATAAGGATTGATCTTTTGTACTTTTCATTTATTCTTTTTGGCTGATAATTTTTTTACATATTTTCAAAGAAAAAAAAACCCTAATCTTTTCTTCTGAGTACTTCCACGTAATAGGTTTTTTGCATTCAGGTTTCTTGGGCTTAGAATATTTGGTTTTCATTAAACATAACATGGTATTTGAGCTAGATCTATTGTAGCTTGTTTGTGTTTGAAGGAAAAGAGGAATGAGGGTTTGGCAAAACAAAGAAAGCTTTGTTTTTGGTATTTTTTGTTGAAATAGGGGGTCTCTAAAATTTGGAGAACTTTGAGTCCAAACAAACATCATAGTTGGATTCAAATCATGTCAAAAACCCTATTTATATTTAAAGCACTTTATTTTTGGAAACTAGGCAATTTTGACACAATTTATTTTCCCTACTAGGGTCATACAACCTCCACACATGCCCCGAGGTAATTTTTTAATCAAAAAGTACATAATAAAAACTTTGTTTGAAAAAAACACGCTCATTTTTTTAAAAATGTACCATTATGCCATTGTAGTGTGCTACTTGTGCTCGACCTTTGCATTGCGACCACAACTTCTGCCTGCCCCCGTGCCACCCAATCACCTCTATTGTGCAATCTCCACTTGAGTGCTGCTTGAGATCTTTCATCCCCAAAAACACCCAACCCGTGGTCACATGAGCACTTGGGGGGATTTTTTTTTGGCTCCTAAGGGGGGGGTTAATTTTTTTGGCATAACAAGGTACCTATCGTTGTTTTGTGATATCTTAAGCATACAATATCATTTTTGGGAAAACATGATACTCTCAAAAAGTCAATTCTGAGGCAAACACAATGCTGCAAGTTTTACTAGTATTTTATTCTAGTATGGTACTTCTTTTTGTTGTTGAATTCAAATGATTTTTTTTTGCATTCTAGGGGCATAACTTGCTCAATTTTTCTTCATTTGTTGATCCAAAACAATATTGGAAAGCTCTTCTCAAGAATTATACAAATTCTTTGCTATTGTCATCAATATTTTTTTTTGGATACACATGATCTTGCACTAAACTATTTTTATCTCTCTTTCTTGTATATGCTTTACACAATGTACTAGGGTTTCTTTGTCTATATTGTGGGGGCGTATATTTCTTACTATGTATTATTTATATTGGAAAACCAACATTCCAAAACACAAAACCCTTCAATATCTTTCATCTAGTTTTGAAATATTACATTAATGATAGTAAAAATTTAGAGTAGTTGAGGCACCACTTGCAACATTGAAGACTCCTCTTTAGTTGATCCTCTTACTTTGCATAACTACCATCTCTAGAAAGGTTGTATGAGTCACCTTATCTAATCACAGGGATTATGGTCCTATTTGGGTGAGGTTTGACCTAAGTTGACATGCCCTTTGAAGGTTATGCAACATAAGAACAAATTGGATCAATCTATGGGGTTGTTATCATTGCATGTTACAAACAATATTCTCTTTCATCTTGATAGTTGTAATACTCCTTGTGAGATTTGGACCAATTTTGGGAGGTTTTTTGGCACTATTAATGAGTTTAGAGCACTTCAGATTGAGGTAGAGTTGACATCATTGGTACCAGAGTCATTTCCCACTATTGAGGACTTTCTGATGAAGTTCAAATAGTAGAGATCTTTTCTTTAGGGTCGTGGGAAGAACATGATTGATAATGAGTGCATTTACCTAATTTTGTCTAAGCTTCAAGGGAACTTTCAGATTTTCTCCTCTACTTTTCACTCCACCATGAATGACTTGGGTCCTAGATCCCTAATGCCCAATTTTGAGGTCTACTATGATTAGTTGATTGGAAAGAAGGTAAAGCTTACATAGTTAGATTCTCTCATGGGATCAAAGAACCAAGCACTAGTTTCTCAGACATCTAAGAAGAAGTAGAAGTAGAAATAGAAGCCCAAAGCAAGTTCCACAAGCAATGAGCATTCCTCCAAACCACTTATAAATTAGATAAAAGAAACTGTAGGAAATCTTTTAGAATATCTGAGAGGGGGTTGAATCAGTTACTCAAGGTCCAGATGTACAAATAAAACTTTTTTCACAATTCAGTGAACCCATAAAACATTCATACCCATGCATGCATTCATTGTGTATCAACTAAGACTTATATGTTACTATCAAATCAACTTGCAGAAATATAAAACATCAAACACAACACATTCATCAACACATTTGACACACTGATTTGATGTGGAAACCCAATTGGGAAAAACCACTAGTAACATGCTACTCCTTTTCCACTCTTCTAAAGTGATGCCCTATTAAAGGAAAACCCTGTTAAAGGTTGCAATGCACACTGTTAAATGTGACTTGATTAAGGGATTTCAATCACCTTAAAGTGAGCCTTGTTAGAGGAATTTAGGCCATTCACTTGGAATTCCTCCTTGTTAAAGGATTTTCTAATGACTGTTAACTCAACCATACTCCACAGGATTTACCCTAGACTGATACAATTGTTAGAAAGTAACAATAGAGCTTTGATCTGATACAACTTACAACTTCACTTGCAGATTATTGATCTCTCTTCAGTCCTCAATTTTGCTTTGCTTCTATTCTTTGCAGCTCTAACAGCTTGTTCATCCTTTAAGCATTCATCTTCTTAAACCTTCTTGCTTAGTACGCCATTGCAAACACTTCTCTTGGGTCACTTGATGAAGCAAAACCCCTTTCTCCTTCTCCTTCTTAGTTTCTCCCACCAAACTCTCTTAACTCTCTTTGCTTCATGACCAGACATTCCTATGTACAAGAAATTAGAACATTTACCTGCTCATTATCCATGACTAAATTAGGGTTTTGGATTGATTAGGTAGGATACAATGTATCTACCCCATATCTTGTCTTCTCTAGAAACTTCTGTTAGAACCCATTTGAATTTGCCTCTAAAATGGTTTACATAAGATTCTGTGCCATCAGCCCATCAATCTTATCTTCCTCTAGGTTCACGAGTTCCAAGAAAATAAACTTGTCAACTTTTATTTGGTGAATCTTTGATCTTTGTCATAATGTAGCAACTCAACATTATCAATCTTCTAATGCTCGACACATACTACATCACTCAGCATCAACTGTAAAATCACTCAGCATTAACTGGTGCTCGAAATCAACTAAAATTTACTCGGCACCTACTGTCTTGCCTGACATCCATTAGAATTTGCTTTCACTTGGCTTCAACTGACTTTTTGCCTGGCTTGAACTAACTTTTCTCGGCATCTACTATCCACTCGATAAGCTTGGTAGATGAACTTTGTTTAACTTATTCTTCTAAACTTTCTAAGTGTAGTCAACTATTTTGTAACCTTAAGTAGATCATCAATATATCATGTTATCACTATCTTAAATAATCCTTGTACTTCATTACATAATCATAACTCAACCTTTCCTCTAGGTACTTTTGTTACATCTTGCTGATCAAAACCTCCTCATCAATCAACTAAGTGATAGTACTTGAAACATATAAGCAAATTGTCTTACCAACAAATAGCAAGTTTGGCATCAGTGACAAAACAATGATTGAAACACATAATAATCTCCCTTATAACAATCTTTCTAATCAATGATATTTTCAATCAAATTTCAACAATCTTCCTCTTTGGCATTGATGGCAAACCAAACTGATCAACCAAGTTAATAAAATGATGAACATCTTGTTCAACTAAATTAACTCAATTAAAACAGTAAGATAATACCAAAAAGAAAAATCTTATTGAAATTTCCCCCTCTATTAGTAGCTTCCATCTTCTAATTAGGTTACAAAATATAACTCCCTCTTATGCCTCTCTTTTATGCTGAATTGATCAACATAATATCTTCATATGATAATGATCCTTCTAATTTTTTGATTAATGTCTCCCTCTTTGTTTTGATCCTTTCTCTCTGATCAGTTTTTGCTTTTTTTTCCTCTTTCTTTCTTGATCTTCTGATGATGTACTTTCTTCATTATTCCTCTTGCATCTTGATTAGTTTAATGTACTTTCTCCCTTTTTGACAACAATGCCAAAGACATATACCAAACAATTGACATCTTTAATATATGCAGATATAGGCTTTTGCAGGTTCTTCAATTTCTCCCTCTGTCACCTTTCTTGTGATTGATTTGTAGTTCTAGTTTTTGTGATTACTTTAGGAGTTCCTAAAGTAAGATCCACTGCATCAATTTTTATTATATGAACATCAACTTGTTTGATGCAGGGCACTCCCTCTATCTCTTATATAGCCTTTGATAGGCGTATCACCCCTAGTTTACCTCTTAGCTACTCATAAGCATCCTTAGGTAATGCTTTTGTGAAGATATCAATAATTTTCTCCTTTGTGTTAACATATTCCATCTTTACCTCTTTATCTTGAACCAATTCCCTTGCATAATGATACTTGACTACAATATGTTTTATCTTTGTATGCATCACAAGATTCTTTGATATATTTTGATAGCACTTGTATTGTCACAATAAAGTGTCACTAGTTCTGTGATTTCTTCCTTCATTCCCTTAAGTAGCTATTTGATCCATACAATGTTTGTGCAGTTGATAGAAGCAACAACATATTCTACTTTAGTAGTAGATTGGGAAGTACAAGTCTACTTCTTGCTAGTCCATGTAACTAGTCTTTTGCTTAAGAAGAATGCTCCTCCACTGTTGCTCTTTCTATCATCAATGTTTCTAGCCCAATCAGCATTAGTGTAGGTTCTTAGTTCAAACTTTTCATTCTTCTTGTAGTATAAACCAAACTTTTCAGTTCCTTTCAAGTATCTCATTATTCTCTTCACAACTATCAAGTGATTCTCTTTATGATTAGCAGAGAATCTTGCAACTATCCCCACAACTAATGCAATATCAGGTCTACTATGTACTACATATTGCAATTTTTGAATCATGGATCTGTATAATGTTTGATTTACCTCAACTAAATCACCATTCTTTGATAGTTTGAGTCTTGTCACCATAGGTGTACTTATTGGTTTGGAATCTTCTAATCTAAATATCTTCAATATCTCTTTCACATATTTTGACTAAGTGACATATATACCATACTTCATCTGGTATACTTGTAATCCCACAAAGAATTTGATCTCTCCAAACATAGACATTTCAAATTCTTGCTTCATCTAATTTGCAAAGTCCTTACACAATGCATCTTGTCCTCCAAATATGATATCATCAACATATATTGCAGATAACAAAATACCTTTGTCCTTATCTATCTTCATGTAAAAATTGTTGTTAACATCAGTCCTTTCAAATCCAATCTTCACAAGATAAGTGTGAAGTCTCTCATACCATGCTCTTGGTGCTTGCTTCAATCCATATAGGGATTTGTGTAGTCTACATACCATGTTCTTATTGTTTTTATCAACAAATCCTTCTGGTTGTTCTATGTAGACTTCCTCTTCTAATATGCCATTTAGAAATGTAGATTTAACATCCATCTGATAGATTTAACAATATGGGAAAATGTCTCGCCATAGTCAATTCCTTCTTCCTATGCATATCCTTTGCAAACTAGTCTTGCTTTGTTTCTTGTTACTTCACCATTCTCATCTAGCTTGTTTCTGAATACACATTTGGTGCCAATCACATTCTTGTCTTCTAGTTTAGGAACTAGACTCCATGTTTTGTTCTTCTCTATCTGCTGAATTTCTTCTTCCATAGCCTTGTACTAGTCATCATCTTCCAATGCATCTTTTACTATCTTAGTTCCTTCATGTGCCTTAACAAACATGACTCACTTCTCAACCTATTTCTTGTCATTGGCCTTGCAGCTTTGTCTCCAATGATTTGATCTGCAAGATGATGTCTTTTGACATATTTGGATAATCTTGGTTCAATTCTTGTAACTTCATTTTGTCTCTTAGCTTCAGTGTCACTGTGTACATCTCTATTAGGTATTTTAACATCTCTTTCATATATACTGATCTTAGAATCAGAATGTGCATTTTCTTCATTTTGCAACTCGACATCTGAATGCAGCTCGGTTCTTGAATGCAACTTGACATTCACAAGTTGTGACTCGGTAGTTATTTAGACTTGTTGTTGGTTTTTAACTTGATTTCTAGCATCTTCTTCAGTGACATTCCTTCATAGAAGTATACAAATGATTTGTATTCTACTGGTTCTTTTGTAGGTTTAGCCTCATGTGCTTCTATAAATTCATCAAAATTCACATTTGCACTTTCCACAAATTTGTTAGTGCTGATATTTAAACCCTTGTAAGCTTTACTTCTTGTGGAGTAACCAAGGAATATAACTTCTTCACTTTTTGCATCAAATTTTCCACTCCTAAAATCTTTAAGAATATAATATTTGCTTCCAAATACCTTAAAGTATTTCACATTAGGTGGATGTCCATACCATAATTCAAAAGGTGTTGAATGTGTACCTTTCTTGACTTGCACATGGTTCAAGGTATATACAACAATACTTACAGCTTCTCTCTAGTATTTCAGAGCAACATTCTTCTCCATCATGAGTGTTTTGGTATAATCCATTATAGACCTATTTCTTCTTTCAGCAATTCCATTTTGTTGAGGGGTCCTAGGTGCAGATGTTTGTCTTTTGATTCCTCTGTCACTATAGAACATCTCAAACTCATTTGAAGTGAATTCTCCTCCTCTGTCTGATCTCAAGCATTTCAAACTTTTACCTATTTCTTTTTCAAATCTTGCCAAGTACCACTTAAACATTTGAAAATAATCAATTTTTTTCTTTAGAAACATGACTATCATCATCCTAGAGTAATCAACAAAAAATAGCATTATGTACTTATATCCTCTATAGTTTTGCACTTGAATAGGTCCACACAAGTCAATATGAACAATCTCTAGTATTTCTTTAGAGGTATAAGTTTTACACTTAAAGCTTGACTTTGTCATTTTGCCTAGTTGACATTGTTTGCATACTATATTATTAGGTTTCTTCAACACAGACAAACTTCTAACTCTTTTCATGTTACCGATACTAACCAAGTTATGCAAATTAACATAACATAATAGATCTTGTGCCAAAGCCATAAATTATCAACTTTTGCAATAACAAATGTTGCATCCTCTATATCCAAATAGAATAGATTACTTCTAGTTTGATCACCTTTTCCAATCAAGTTTCTATTTGTGTCATATATCTTGGCAGTTTTATTTTCAAACTCAACTTTGCATCCCAAATTATTCAATTGTGACACACTTAAAAAATTATAATTCAATCCTTCAACATAGTAAGCATTGCCACATGAAATCTTGTCTGTGAGTTTTATAGGCCCTTTTCCTTTTATCAAACATGGTGCATCATTACCAAATCTTAAACAAACTTACTTTTGTCTCTAGTCATGTGATGTGAGCATCCACTGTCAATGATCCATTTATCATTCTTGTTCACACAAGTCACAAGTGTAGTTGCCTCATCCTCATCAGATTCATCCTTCATTGCAAAATATACCACTTCATCATCATGTTCATCAGAGTCATGTTCATCAACAATGTAGCATGACTTCTTGCCTTTGTCTCTATAGTCTCTGCCATCATCTTCTCTTCTATTTTTTTGCTTGTTTCCTTCTCTATAGTTCTTCTTCTGTGTACATATTGCAACAATATGACCAACTTCATTACAACTGAAACAAATGATGGATAACTTGCCTTTTCCTTTATGAAATATTCTTGCTAGTAGTGCTTCCAATTGTTCAATTTCTTCCTCATATGTGTTATTGTTAGTGGATGCATATTTTATCTTTCTTTTCTTCTTCTTCTTCCGCTTTACCTCCTTAGAATCCTTCAATAACAATTTAGCTTTGAAAGCTGATTCAACACTCTTTGGTTTGTAATTGTCAAAATTAGATAGCTCAAAAGTAGTGAGTCTACCTACTAGACCTTCAAGGGTTAGATAATTTCCTGGTATACATCTTAACTCTTGGATTGTAGAAAATCTAATAGCATAAATAGACAGTATTATCCTCAAGACTTTAATCATCTATTTTACCAGTAGCACCTTTTATTGCACTAACAACTTCTTTGATCCTAGCAACATATTGAGCAATATTCTCACCTTCTTCCGTTCTCATTTCATCAAACTTACCTTTGAGGTTCTCAGACTTGTCTCTTTGAACATTTTTGTCTCCTCCATAGATGGTGTTCAGGGCATCCCTATCACATCCTTTGATATCATCAAATTCAGCATAGCTTAGGGCAGAGGCAATCTCCAACATTGCCTGATTATGTTCTTTCTTTTTCTTCATATCTTCAGTAGTTAGGGCTCCTACTAGATTAACATGCTCAACTAAAATGGAAGATTGTGCATGATCTCCAAGTCTTCCAAGGTGTAGCTTCATCAAACTTTTCCACGCAGGAAAGTTATCTTTGTTGAGCTTGGGTACTTCTCTTTTCAACATCTTGATCTTTGTGCTTCTAGTACCTTAAAACTAGCCCTCTTAAGCAGATGGCTCTAATACCAATTGTTGGAAATATTTTAGAATAAATGAGAGGGGAGTGAATTAGTTATTCAAGGTTCAGATGTCCAAATAAAACTTTTCTCATGATTCAGTGAACCCATAAAATATTCATACCCATGCATGAATTCATTGTGTATCAACTAAGACTTATATGTTACTATCAAATTAACTTGTAGAAATATAAAACATCAAACACAACACATTCATTAACACATTTGACACAATGATTTAATGTGGAAACCCAATTTGGGAAAAAATAGTAGTAACATGCTACACATTTTTCACTCTTCTGAAGTGATGTCTTGTGAAAGGCTAACCCTGTTAAAGGTTACAATGCACACTGTTAAATGTGACCTAGTTAAGGGATTTCAATCACCCTTTTAAAAGTGAGCCTTGTTAGATGAATTTAGGCCATTCAATTAGAATGCCGCCTTGTTAAAGAATTTTCCAATGATTGTTAAGTCAACCTTACTCCAAAGGATTTACCCTAGGTTGATACAATTGTTAGAAAGTAACAATAGAGCTTTGATCTGATACAACTTACAACTTCACTTGCAAATTAAAAAATCTTTGTTCAGTCCTCAATTATTCTTGGCTTCCATTCTTTTCAACTTTAGTAGTTTGTTCACCCTTAAAGCATTCATCTTCTTAAGCCTTCTTGCTTAGTATGCCATTGCATACACTTCTCTTGGGTCACTTGATGAAGTAAAACCTCTTTCTCCTTATCCTTCTTAGGTTCTCACACCAAACTCTTTAACTCTCTTTGCTTCATGACTAGACATTCCTATGTACAAGAAATTAGAACATTTTCTCACTCATTATCCATCAACTAAATTAGGGTTTTGGATGGATTAGGTAGGATACAATGTATCTACCCCATATCTTGTCTTCTTTAGAAACTTCTCTTAGAACACATTTAAATTTGCCTCCAAAATGGTTTACATAAGATTCTGTGCCACCAGCTCATCAATCTTATCTTCCTCCAAGTTCACAAGTTCCAAGAAAACAAACTTGTCAAATTTTATGTGGTGAATCTTTGATCTTTGTCATAATGCAACAGCTCGACATTATCAATCTTCTGATGCTCGACACATATTGCATCACTTGGCATCAACTATAAAATCAATTTGCATTAACTAAATTTTACTGGTACTTGACATCAACTAAAATTTTCTCGGCATCCACTAGAATTTTCTTTCACTCGGCTTCAACTGACTTTTCGCTTGGCTTGAACTAACTTTGCTCAGCACCAACTATCCACTCAGTCAAGCTTTGTAGATGAACTTTGTTTAACTTATTCTTCTAAACTTTCTAAGTGTAGCCAACCATTTTTTAACCTTAAGTAGATCATTAATACATCATGTTATCACTGTCTTAACTGATCCTTGTACTTCATTACATAATCATAACTCAACCTTTCCTCTAGGTTCTTTTGTTACATCTTGTTGATCAAATCCTCCTCATCAATCAAGTAAGTGATAATACTTGAAACATATAAGCAATTTTCTTACCAAAAAATAGGAGGTTTGACATCAGTGACAAAACAATGATTGAAACACATAATAATCTCCCTTATAACAATCTTTCTAATCAATAATCTTTTCAATTATATTTCAACAAAAACCCCCTCCCAAAGGAAAATATTCTAAGACTAGTGAGTCTTCCTCCAAGGCTAAGAGGTACACAAGTGATCCTTGCAGTTTCTGTGGCAAGGAAGAGCATCCAGTTCCCGAGTTTTGGAAATGACTCGAGGCTCTTAAGGAAGCCATGAAAAAACATAGTATTGCTTCTCCAAAGCCATGTCCTTCTGCTCTAGGGAAAGGACATGTTCTTTTTGCATGAGCTTTTCCTTCTTCTTCTACATGAATCCTTGATTCTAGTGCTTGAAACCATATGACACACTCTCCTATTTTGGTTACATCACTTGGTCAGAATACTACTAGACATATTTTAGTTGGTGACTGAGCACAACTTATAGTTTCTGGTTTAAGCATTATTTCATTGGATGGTGGCTCTCTGTAGGGTGTTATTTTTGTTCTTGCCATTTGTACAAACCTCATCTATGTTTACTAGATTTTTCATCTTGGCTCTAGTAAAATAGTTGACTTTTCCCCAAATGATGTTGTTATACAAGATCTTCATATCTTGATTTGGTAGTGGCTACCAGGAGTGTTGATTCAAAGTTTCACTTATACAATTTTGATGGTTTTGAGAGCTTTGATTCTATAGATATATCTCTTGTTTCTCATATAATTAACATAGTGAGAAATATTTTGCATGAATGTTTTGGCCATGTCAATTACAGATATCTATAATAGATAAGTACATAGGAGATAGTAATTGGGATGCCTTAGATCTCTTGTACTGACAATGTTTGTCGAGGTTGTGCTCTAGAAAAAAATCATCGAGATCTTTTTCCTATAGGTAGATCCTCACATGCTAAGGTACCATTGGAGTTGATATATAGTGATCTTATGTCAATTACCACTCCTTTTTTTGGTGCTCCTTATGTGCTTACCTTCATTGATGACTTCTCTAGATGCAAATGAGTGTACTTTTTGAACTACAAATATAATGTCTTTGATTCATTGGATCTTTAAGACATTTGTAGAGAAGCAGTCTTCTCTTTCTATGAGGTAGATACCCACTGACAATGGAGGAGAAAATGTGAATTAGTTTTTCCATGGTTTTTGCACTGAGCATGGTATATTACATTAGATGATAGTTCCCCATACTCCTTAGCAGAATGGAGTTGTTGAGAGAAAGAACTAAACATTGCAGGAGATAGTCAACTGTATGATTCAGTCTCAAGATATGCAACCTTCTTCTTGGGAAGAAGCAATGAATTATGCCAGCTACATTTAGAATTGAATGCCTCATAAAGCATTACAACATATGACTCTTGAGGAGGCTTGGTCCCATGTCAAGCCTGATATTTCTACATTTAAAGTTTTTGGTAGTGAGACTTAGGTATTTATTATAGATGCTCAAAGGAAATCCATGGAGAGGAAGATTCAACCACTAATATTTGTTGGCTATGTTGAGGATATGAAGGCATACAAGTTGTTTGATCTTGATTCCAAAGATGTCTTGTTTCGGTGAGATGTCTAGTTTGATGAGCACTATCCTAAGATGGAGCCTCCATCACCAACTTCTCCCTTAATTCCTAGTACTTCCTTTACTCCTTAGGATTCTATATATTCTTAGGATGATCCAATGATGATCTTCCTTCCCCACCTCCCTCATATATTCAACATGTGCCCAAGTGGGCTCATGATACTATTAGTACAACTACTCCTTTGGTAGGTGATCCTTCAGATACTCATCCCTCTCGTGCTCAGACATTTGGTACCAGTCTTTTGAGTCATGCCATTTTAGATGATCCACAAACATTTTTATAGGTGATAGAGCACCCTAAGTGAGATAGGGATATGAATGAGAAGTAATCTTCTTTGATGAAGAATCATACTTCTTATCTTTTTTATCTTCCAAAAGGAAGAAACGTGGTTCAGTGCAAGTTGGTGTTGTTGGAACAATTGATTAATTGTGTATTGTCTTTGATGTTACACAAAATCTCATATCATTACCAGTCAATGTATGCCAAGATCACTCGAGTATTAATACCGTTTTTTGTGTCTATCGAGCATTGCAGAGTTTTCCTAGTTGAGAAGATAGTGCCTACTGAGTTCACTTGGGTGCCAAAGAAAAGTTTACAGAAGTTAAGTGTTAACCAAGCTCACTTGGTTACCAAAGGAACTTTGTGAATATGTAGTATTAACTGAGTTCACTTGGTTAACACAAGAAAATCACTTTGAGTTAATATCTACCGAATAGGGTCAACTAAAAAAGGATTTTCTTATTTTGGCATATTAAGTTCAATTGAATTGTCTGTTGGTTCTAGCCAACCGAGTAGATGAATATTAATTATTCTAAGTTATATTCTAGCTGTCTTGACAATATGAAATATATAAATATAAGGTCAAGCTAAGAATTAGAAAAGATGAATGCATGGAAGATAATTGAAGATTTAATGATGCTAAGAGGAAGTGAATTAGAAGGATAAGAAAAATATCCTTGTGGAGCTAAAAAGATACATTTGATCAAGAAGGATCAAGTATACAAGCCATAATTGAGATCTGTAATCAACAATTCAGTTGCATCCAAAATTAGGTCATCTCATTGTTACTCTCTAACCATTGTAGTAGTGATCTAAATCTCTTAACAGAGTTGGCTTAACAACTATTTGTAAATCCTCTAACAAGGTGGAATTTCTATTGAATTGTCCAAAGACCTCAAACAAGGCCACTTCTAATAGGCTGATTAAATCCTCTAACAAGGTCACACCTAACAATGTGTTTTTTAACCTTTAATAGGGTTGGCTCCTAATATGACTCACTTCAGAAGAGTGAAAATCAGTAACTATATACAATTGGTGGTTTTTCCCAAATTGGATTTCCATGTTAAATATTGGTGTCAAATGTGTTCATGCTATTTATCTTATGTGTTTGCACCTAAGTTAGAGTAATACTAATCTTAGATAACATCTTAAGATTTTCATGTTAAGTATTTGCCGAGCATTTTTAGAGTTTATTTTTTACTAACATTTAAGGGATCTAATATTTATTTTAGTGGTAACTTATTCACCTCTCCCCTCTTAGTTACTCCTCTTATATTTTCAACAATTGGTATCAGAGCTTTTGGTGCTTGCAAAGAAATTTTCAGGGACCTAAGCTAAAGATTAGGATGTCTTACAGAAGAGAGATTCCCAAGTTGAACTGAGACAATTTTGCAACATGATAAAGACTTATGAGGTTACATCTAGCAACTATCAATGATTCAGGTTGTAAGTATCTTGATACTGAATACAAGACTCCCACTGGAACATTATTAGTTGAAGATATTACTGAAAAGAAAAATCATAACATCATGATTATTAACATTGCATCTGCTTTTAACTACGTTGAATTTGATGAAGTCAAAAGCTGTAGTACAACTCATGATATGTGGATCAAACTAAAAGCCATCTATGGAGGACATGAAAATGTAAGAAGAGCCAAAACAAAAAGTCTCAAAGGATAATTTGATCACATGAAGATGAGAGAAGATAAGTGTGAGTGCAATCAAAGCATCTGGAGGAGACATTGATGACAAAATACTTGTAAGAAAGGCACTCACAACCCTTCTTTCTATCTATGTAATTAGAGTGTCTACTATTCAAGAGATGAGATGTGATCCAAATAGCAATATAACTTTGGATGCTCTAGTTGGAAGATTGATAGCTTTTGAGTTAGATAACTATGACAACTAAGTTCCTAATTCCAAAAGTATTGAGTTTGCATTTGAATCCAAAATTTCACTCAAGAAAAGAGATAAGAAATCAAATATTAATCAATCAGGAAGTGAAGAAGAAGAAGAAAGCTCAGATAGTGATCTTGAAGTTGTTGAAGTTTGGAGTTGCAAAATGCAGGATTAGATAAGTATAGTCTCCAAAAGACATAATTTTTGACAAATCCGTGTACCAAAACTAGAAAAGAACTGCACCACTAAAAAGTTTAGGAAATTCTAGCCAAAATAAAAAAAAATTGCACCTAATTTGGAGTTTGGATGACTGAGATATGGCCTCCTAAAGTCAGATTGTCAAATCAAAAATCAATCTAGAGAGGGGTTGGATCAACAAAGGATGAGGTTAAATTTGACAGTCATACAACCGTTGCAACAATTCTATTTTGCCTCCTAATGATGGTCAAATGACTATCAATTTAGGCTAGCAAAATTGATGATGTCAGCAATTTTAGACCCCTTTGGTGATGTCACGATGGCATCATCACCGTACAGATTGTACAATTTATACAAATTTTTTTTGATATGTGTTGGTAGACGTGTTAGGCATACAGTGACTGGTAGCTAACATGTTCACCAACCTATAGTTGATTGGGTGGGTTGGCTGATAATGTGTCAGGTAGGGTCGTAGGTCACGTGGACGAATCTTGATTGGGCCATGTGTCTTCTACTAAGTGTATGGGCTAGGAGAGTTAGCAGAAGTGCCACATGGAGCAATGTGATTAGGTGCCAAAAAGAAAAGGCCTAAGGTGTTTCATGCTATCGGAGTTTGAAGATTCTGGGTGGGATATTTGCTATGTCAGCCGAACTATGATCGCCATACCAGAGGAGTTAAGCAGTTTCGAGAATCAGTTTTTTTGGGCCAAAAAATCATGGCAATAGTCCCACATTCATGTGCAGTGGGAATTCTACCTTGTTTAAAAAGAACACCAATAGGTTATAAATAAAACCAAGGCCACCATGGATGGACTTGGTCGTTGTGTGGTGGAAGGTAGGCTAGATTTGTTGAAGCCCTTCCAAAATTTGTAAAATATATGCCTATGAAATAATAGGAATATTCTATGAATATTCTTTGTAGGGGCCAAGGCGTTACTGCCCGGTTCTTGTAAAAAAAATTTCTCTACAGGCCTAATTGGGCAAATAAAAAAAAAAAAAAAACCATGAAATTCGAAAAATAATTGTAGAGACTAAGAATTCAGATCTAAAAAAAAAAATTCACAATTTGAATAAATGACCATAGCCAGTTTGCAAATCAGACCTTCGAGTGCTAGTTTGCAAATTTTTTTTTGCCTCAAAATCAACTTTGGCCTAGCATAGGCAAATTTATAGCCATTTTTCATCAAATCAACATTCTAGACACAATGACAAGGTCTGCTTTGGTTCTAGACGCTCCCAATTTTTGTAGATTCTTTGGATCTAGGTCAAGGAGCTGAAGCAACAATGGTCTCAAAAAACTATATGAGAAAAATCTCCTTGAGCTCTGATACCATGTAAGAATTTTCTTTAGGGAAAAATTCACCCAAGACCAAGGAACTCAAGCACAAGCACAATAGTAGACCAAAAGAGTATGATTAGAATGATGATGTGAGATTCATTCAATATATAAAAGTACAGTAGGAGTGCCTGTATATAAAGGCCTCTGGAATGCTTCTAGAATGCATAGAAATTAGCAACATGGTAAATCATACAACTAGGTACATGTCCACTAGATATGGTTTATCCTCCATTAAGCATAGGAGTAAGTGTGAAGATGAGAGGATAAGCCTACAAAGGTGTAGCACGCAAAATTATGTTGTAGACACCATGTGCTAAATTAGGAGAGCGAATAACTATGTTGTCTACATGAAAACTTAGTTAATTATGCAAACTCTAGTGTTGCAGACACCATGTGCTGAATTAGAGTTGTTTACTCCATTGTTGTCAACATGACAACTCATAAGAGTACGCAAACTCCTAAGTGTCTCACCTAACAAATAATAAAATAATACATTAACCTAATTAAACTTAAGTAAAGTGTAATAAGTAAATACTTATTTACACCAACATGAAGCCCTACTTACAAGGAAATATTCCAAAGGCAGAGGAAAGTACAATGGTAAGATTTCTCTAATCTATTTTTCTTGTGAAGAAGTTGGTCACATTGCTGCAAGAAGCCCAAATAGAGAAAATAAGGATGAAAATAAAAGTAATAAGTACAATGGCAAGAAGGAAATCAAAACTACAAGGACTACAAGGAAAAAGGTAAGAAATCTTGTTTTATGGTTAAAGATTTTGATAACAGTGAAGATGAAATGATATATATTGCTATAAAAGATGAATCAAATGATAACGGAGATAAGATGACACATATTTCTCATGTTAGCAAAAATGGTACATGGATTATAAATAGTGCCTACTCACATGATATAGTTGGAGACAAAACAAAGTTTAAACACATGGAATATTATGATGGTGGTAGTGTGAGATTTGGAAATAATGAACCTTGTTACATAAAATGAAAATGATGTATCTCATTGACCAATGAAATTATATGTGATAATGCTTGTTGGGTTGAAGGACTAAAGCACAATCTACATAGTGTGGCATAGTTGAATAACATTGGATTCAAGGTAGAATTTATGAATGGTAAAGCTAAACTATTGGATGGAAAAGGAAATCTGGTTGGATCTACCAAACAAACAAAAGGTAACCTATTCTATCTAGATCTCAGTAAAAGTTCATGTTTTATTGCTCAAGTAGAAGAAAGATGGTTATGGCAATAAAGATTGTGTTATGTGAACTTTGATAATCTAGTTAAGATAAGAAAAAATAAAAGAGTAAGAGGTATTCCTAGCTTGAGGAAACCTAATATGGGTCTATACAAAAAGTATCAAATTGGTAAAGTTGAAAAGACTAGTTTCAAAAGCAAGAACTATCATTTTGAAGAATTCTTAGAACTTTTTCATACAAATTTATGTGGACTTATTGGAATAGAGAGTTACAATGGAGATAAGTTTTTCATTCTTTTTGTTGATGACTATTCTAGAAAGATGAATGATGCATGTGGGACACACTTTTCTATCTACCAAGGGTCTGATGCAGGAGCTGTATGCACCCAAAAATGGTCGCCTAGACTATGGGACCCCATTATTCAATTTATCAATTTATCAAATTTTCTGAATAAATGATTTGTAATATATTCAAATCAATTTCCTTGATCAAATTCGATTTATTTCATTTCTAAGATTGATCATTTTATTCCAAGTCTTATTTAATTAAAAGAAAATCTTCTCTTTTAATTAAATAAAATAAAATCCCCATTTAATTAAAAGAAAACCTCTCTTTTAATTAAACAGTTCATCCACATTTAATTAATTAAGAGAAAAACCTCTCTTTTAATTTAATTAAATATCTTCTATTTAATTAAAAAGAACTTGCTCCCTTTTAATTAAATAAAAATCCCACTTAAATATCTCTTTTGATGAAAAAAGGAAATAAAATAAATTCTTTTTATTTTCTCTACACTTAAAAATGTGATCTAAGTGGGATTTATCTTTCCACTTTCTCCTCAACCACCCCTCTTTTCTAATTGGTGGAATCTTGTTTCACATGGATCACCACTTTCTTCTCAACCACTCCTCTTTTCTCATTGGTGGAATTTTGTCTCACATGGATCAAGCTCTATTATCCCATATTGGTTGTGAGAAGCCTCTCACCTCCATAATTTCCTTTATAAGGGAGAGCCCTCTCCTCATGTTAGACACCCATGATTATGCTATCGTTATGCTGCAGGTTTGAAGACCAATTTTTGAAAGAGTTTGAATACAAAAGCTTTTTGTGGAAAACTTCTATTTTCTTGTGTTTTTCTCTCTTGCACCCATCATGGGCTTTTAGCTTAGATCTTGCATTTATAGATTAGATTTTGCTTTCATAGATTAGATCTTATTTTCATGCATATTTGAAGATCATGGAGACTAGCATTCTTGCTTTTCCTCTTTGAATCTCTCATCTCATGGTGTACTTGCATGGGCAAAAAAATAGGTCAAACTAAGGGCCTCCATTGCAAACCCTTGCACTCTATGAGTAGAGAGCTATGGATCGATTTGTGAGGGCTCATTCTTGAGTTTTCTTACATGTAATGATTCATAGAAGTGTGGCAACATTTTAGCACACAGGAGCATCTTGCAAAAAATTAAAATTTTAAAAAAGAGAAATTTAAAATAAATTAAAATTGTGGAGGAGAGAGAAAGTGACGAAAATATAAAGAAAATAATAAAAAATAGAAAAATAGGAAAAAGAGAAAAAAAAGGAATTTCTATTTTCAAGGTGCATAGGTGGTGTAAATAGAAAAATAAGAAAAATAGTTGTTATTCCATTAATCGAGGTGTGTAGCTGGCATCTTAGAAGTTTGTGGAAAGTTCTTTAAATCATGCATTTAGTATTTGTTGTGATCCATAAAGCAAATGTAATTTTCTAATTGGGCCACATGGTGGTGCTTAGTTGTATTTCGGTGGAAATTTTAGAAGGTTGTGGATATTGTAGAAGGTTGTGGATATTCCAGAATGTTGTGGATAAATCATGCATTGGGTGGTAAGTGCCTATTTAAGCAAGGCTTATGTTGATTTGTGAAAAAATCTCTTCGAATGTAATCTCTTGTAAGAAAGCTTGAGAAGTAGAAGCTCTTTGAGTATAACCTCTTGAAGGATAGGCTTTTCTTGTAGAAGCTCTTAGTGACAAAATATCTCTTATATTGTAAGAATTTCGAGTCCTTTCATTTGGAGGATATTGTAATGAATTTCAAATATTAATGGAAGTTTTATGAAGCATTTTGTCATCTCTTTGTCTCCATCTCGTTGTGATCTTGGTTGTGAGTTGGTATGGGTGGTGTGGCCCTTCATCAGTTAGTTGGAGAATATTGTAATGAATTGCAAGTATTAATAAAACATGCTTTGAAGCATTTTTTTTCATCTCTTTGTCTCCATCTTGTTGTGATTTTTGTTGTGAGTTGGTACGGGTGGTGTGGCCCTTCATCAGTGGTATCAGAGCATGCCTACATTAGTTGTATCAGAGCATACCTACATCAATGACTGTAATGTATCAAAAAGAAAAATCTGAAGCTTTTCAAAAATTTAAGTGGTATCTTCCAAGAGTAGAAAAAGAATTTGGAAAGAAGTTGAAATGTTTGGGATTAGACAGAGGTGGTGAATTCATCTCCAATGAATTCAATAAATTTTGCATTAAAAAAGGAAATAAACAAGTATCAACCCCTGGTACACCTCAGTATAATGGTATAGTTGAAAGAAGGAACATATCCATCATGGATTGTGCAAGAACACTAATGATAGAAAAGAATGTTGCAATCAAATACTGGAAGGAATCAATCAACTCTACAGTGCATACCTTGGACAAAGTATAGCTGAAGAAAGACTCAAATCAAACTCCTTATGAACTATGGTATGGCTACAAACCTTATGTAAGTTACTTGAAAGTATTTGGCCACAAATGTTATATCTTGAAAGAATCTAGGAAAGGTAAATTTGATATCAAAGGTGACGAAGGCATATTCCTAGGATACTCCTATAGAAGTAAATCATACAAATGTTTGAATTTGTCTACTCATAAAATGATAGAAAGTGAACATGTGAGGATTGATGAGTTTGCAAAAAAGAGTGAAGAGAAAAGCAACAAAGAGCCTGAGGATTACAAAAGATTTGTTTACTATGAACCTGATACCCTACCAAATCTATTTGGTAGATAGGAGGCCTAATCTCCTAAGTCCTCAAAATCTCCAATAGTTACCGAGTTGCAATTTGTGCAACCCAAGTCATAGTCTGAAGGACTTGAGTCACAGTCAGAAGCTACCGAGTTTTTACTAGAGAAAATTGAGTCTGATGGACCCGCATCACAAACAGTGGGACCCAAGCTTAATACTAAAGTTCATGAAGAAATCAGTAAAAAAAACTCCAAATCCAAAGAACTTGTGTTAGCAAGATATGTCAGAAGGCATTATGCACCTGATCAGATCATTGGAGACAAGCCAGATGGAACAATGACAAGAAACAAATTGAAAGGTACATGTTTACTTGCTGAATTTGAACCTAGAAATATTAAAGATGCTTTGGATAATGAAAGTTGGATTGAAGCAATGAATGAAAAAATAGAATAGATAGAGAAGACAAAAACTTGGACTCTTATTCCTAGACCCAAGGATAAAAATGTAATTGGCACAAAGTGGGTATTCAGAAATAAGCTAAATGAAGATGGAAAAGTTTCTAGAAACAAAGCAAGGTTAGTATGTAGAGGCTATTCTCAAGAATAAGGTATGGATTATGGTGAAACTTTTGCTCCTGTTGTAAGATTAGAAGGTTTTAGAACTTTACTAGCATATGCAACTCATAGAGGTTTCAAAGTATATCAAATAGATGTAAAATCTACATTCTTGAATGCAATTATTGATGAGAAAGTCTACATTGAACAACCTAAAGGCTTTGTAGATCCTAGAAAAAGAGACATGATCTGCAAATTACATAAGGCATTATATGGTCTCAAGCAAGCTCCCAGAGCTTGGCATGAAAGACTTCATAACTACTTGGTACATATTCGTTTTCAAAGAATAAATGATAATAGTAGTTTATATATCAAAGAAGGATCAGACAAAAAGATTGTGTTGGCAAAAATATTCATGGATGACACTCTATTCATAGGAAATGATGACTTGTACAAGGCATATTCAGAAGAAATGAGTAAATAATTTGAAATGTCTATGTTTGGAGAGATAAAATTCTTTGTTGGATTGCAAATCCAGCAGAAGAAAGATGGTATCTACATTACTCAATCTAAATATATCAAGGAGATACTAAAGAAATTTGGAATGGAAGATTCAAGACCAATTGGAACCCCTATGTCTACTAGACATAAGCTTTCCAAAAATGATGATTCCAAAGAGCTAGATTAGACCACATATAGATCAATGATTGGAAAATTGTAGTATGTAGTGCATACAAGGCTTGATATTGCATTAGCAGTTGGTATAGTGGCAAAATTCTTAGCAAATCTCAAAGAAAATCACATGATGACAATCAAAAGAATCATGAGATATATGAAAGGTACTGAAGAATATGACTTATGGTACAAAAGAGGAGGCAATTTGAATTTAAAAGTATTCATAGATGCTGATTCAGTAGGAAGTATTGATGATAGAAAAAACACCAGTGGTGGAGAATTCTTTCTTGATAAAAGACTAGTGTCTTGGACAAGCAAGAAACAAAATTGTATCTCTCAATCCACAATAGAGGCATAATATGTGGCAAAAAAAATTAATTATTTTAATATTGTTTGGTTCAAACAACTATTGGTAGGTATGAAGATAGAGATCAAGGATCCAGTAGTTATATACTGTGATAACACTATTGCAATCAATATATCAAAGAATCTAGTGATGCATACCAAAACAAAACACATTGCTATAACATATCATTTCTTGAGAGAATTGGTACAAGATAAAGAAGTAAGACTGAAAAATGTGAATACAAAAGAACAAATTGTAGACATATTCACGAAGACATTACGTAAAGATGCATTTTTGTATCTAAGAGGTAAGCTAGGGGTCATTCCCCTATCTAAAGCTCACTAAATGAAGTTTAGTGATGCATCAACCAAAATATGTTGAAGATCAATCAGTTGGTACAATATTGACAAGGGCATATTGAAAATGAATTAGTACTTGAGGTACATTGATATTCATTGCATATTGTCTTTGGCATGAGATGTCAAAGAGGGAGAAGTTTTCTGTGATATCTCATAGAAATTTTGTAAAAAGAAAGAGAAAGAGATGTAAAAAGGGAGAATGAACTTGGTCTACTATCAAAGGCAGAGTTTGCTATCAAAAGAAGTTGTAGCAGACAAAATTTTTCTGACAGAGGGAGAAACTGAGGTCAAAAAGAGTTCACACTGATAGAGTGAGTTCTCATGAATGAGTCTCAGAATAAAACTAAGGATAATTTATTACTTTATTCTTGCTCTAAAAATTTCATTGCATTATGACATGTTGTGTTGCCATCAATGCCAAAGAGGGAGATTGTTGGAACAATTGATTAATTGTGTATTGTCTTAGATGTTACACAAAATGTCATATCATTACCAGTCAATGTGTGTCGAGCTCACTCAGGCATTGAAGACAATTTTCTATATCTAGTGAATATTCCATAGTTTGTTTAGTTTAGAAGACAATGTTTACTGAGTTCACTCAGGTGCCAAAGGAAAGTTTGTGGAAGTAGAGTGTTAATTGAGCTCACTTGATTAATGAAGGAAATATTGGATGGAACCGGTGTTAACCAAGCTCACTCGATTACCAAAGGAACTTTGTGAATATGTAGTGTTAACTAAGTTCACTTGGTTAACATAGAAAAATTACTCTGAGTTAGTATCTACCAAGCAGGGTTAGCTAACAAAAGATTTCTTGTTTTGGCATATTAAGTTCAATTGAATTTTTGTTGGTTCTAGCCAACTGAGGAGATGAATATTAATTATTCTAAGTTATATTCTAGCTGACTTGACAATATGAAAGATATAAATATAAGGTCAAGTTGAGAATTAGAAAAGATGAATGCATGGAAGATAATTGAAGATTTAATGATGCTAAGAGGAAGCAAATTAGAAGGATAAGTAGAATATCCTTGTGGAGCTGAAAAAGATACATTTAATCAAGAAGGGTATACAATCTAGAATTGAGATGTGTAATCAATAATTCAGTTGCATCCAAAATCATATCATCTCATTGTTACTCTCTAACCATTGTAGCAGCGATCTAAATCTCTTAATAGAGTTGGCTTAACATCTATTTGTAAATCCTCTAACAAGGTGGCATTTCTATTGAATTGTGCGAATACCTCTAACAAGGCCACTCCTAACAGGGTGATTAAATCCTCTAATAGGGCCACACCTAATAGTGTGTTTTGTAACCTTTGATAGGGTTAGCTCATAATAGGGCTCACTTCAAAAGAGTGAAAATCAATTAACTAGTTGCAATTGGTGGTTTTTCCTAAATTGGGTTTCCATGTTAAATCTTGGTGTCAAATGTGTTCATGCTATTTCTCTTATGTGTTTGCACCTAAGTTAAATTAATAGTAATCTCATATAACATCTTAAGATTTTCATGTTAAGTATTTGCTGATCATTTTCAGTGTTTACTGAGTTACAACATTTTTCTTTGTGTTTGTCAAGCATCAGCAGAGTTCAGTTTTTAGAGTTTATTTTGTATTGACATCTAAGGGATTTGGGATTTATTTCAGTGGTAACTGATTCACCCCTCCCCTCTTAGTTACTCGTCTTATATTTCCAACAAGTGTACCATAACAAGTATGTTTTAGATGGTTCTATTGATAGGTATAAGGCATGTCTTATTGCAAAGGGATTCTCATAGGTAGAGGGTATTGATTACTCAGAGACCTTTTCTCCTATTGTGAAGATGAATTGTATTTTCCTTATCCTCTCACTTGCAGCTTCTCAAGGATGGACAATATATTAGATGTATGTGGAGAGTGCCTTCTTGCATGAGGAATTACACAAGGAGATCTATATGGAGTAGCCTTAGGATTTTGTGCAGGAATCTTCTATGGTGTGTAGACTTAGGAGGTCATCATATAGTCTCAAACAAGTCCCTTAGGATTGGTATGAGAAGATGAACTCTTTTTTTCTTACATCATGATTCACATATTGCCATTTTGATTCTATACTATACATTCATTGTCATGGGGCTGATCTTTTGATACTTGTACTATATGTTGATGATCTTATTATTATAGGAAGTTCATCCTCCATGTCCAATGTGCTTTGAGAGAGAAGTTTGAGATGATTGATCTTAGACTTCTGCACTATTTTTTGGGCCTATAGGTTATTCAATATTTAGATGAGATTTCTATACTCTAGCAGAAGTATGCTCTTGATATGCTTCAGAGGTTCAACATGCTTGATTGATAGCTTGCTCCCACACCTTTTTAGTAAAGTGTTGTTTTATCTACCACTTGCACCACTCCTATAATGGATTCCACTTTATATAGTGAACTTGTTGGTAGTTTGTTGTATCTAACTCATACACATCTTGATATTTCCTTTACAATTGGACTTGGTTCTCGATTCTCACATGATCCTAATGAGAGTCATTGCAAGATTCCAAACATATCTTGAGGTACATTCAGGGCACTACTTCTTATGGAATTCACTACACATCAAGAGATACTCACATTGTTGGTTTCACAAACTCATAATGGGCTAGTGATCTTAATGATCAAAAGTCCACTTTTGGCTTTTTTTTTTTTGTCTTGGTTTTGGTCCCATCACATGGGCTTACAAGAACTAGGAAACTCTTGCATTATCATCTATTGAACTAGATTAATAAGTAACCATACTAGCTATTCAGGAGGTTTTATGGTTTTATCAACCTGATAGTCCCACTATTCTTTGTTGTGACAATTAGAGTCTCATCAATATTTCCCACAACCCAGTTAAGCATCAGTGAACCAAGAAAATTGAGATCCATATGCATTTCATTCGACAGTTGATTCATGATGGTTCTCTTATATTTGAGTATATTCTCACTTCATATAATGTTGCTTACATCTTTCCCTAAAACTTTTGATCCCCACAGTATCTTTAGTTGTGTTATATGCTTCAGGTGATGGAATTTATTCTTGGGGGGTCTTTGTGAGGCTTACCTTCCTTTTCTTTTCAGCTTTCAACATTTTTCTATCTCTTTTTGGAGTATTTTTTTTCCATGTGGTTTTCCCTATTTCTCCATTTCATAGACATTTGGGTTTGATTGTTTACCTCATCAAGCCATCTTTTCAGGATGCAAGTCTACATTCAACATTGAAGTTCATTTTCTTTCTTCTTGCATTGTTTGTAGTTGTATTGGTTCTCATATTAAGGTGGGTGTTAGAGTAAAGTATCAATTTAATTTAATTAATTAAATTAACTTTACTCCCTTCTTAATATTTCACTTTCATGCACTTGTATTAGTCATTTAATAATTAAATTAATTATTGAATGTCTTTTTACCTATTAGGTTTTTTGATCTCCTTCTATAAGGATAGAACTTTTGTATTTTTGATTCATTCTTTTTGGCTAATAAAAACTTTTCATTTTATCAAAGAAAAAGCCCTAGTATTTTCTTATGAGTACTTCCATGTGATAGGTTTTTTACATGCAGGTTTCTTAGGTTTAGAAGATTTATTTTTCATCACATCTTACATGTACTACCTACAACTACCATTTGGTAATTATTTTCACCATTATGCATAGGTAAACAATTGTTTTGACACTGGCAATACCCTTCTTCTATGAGAAGACATAAGATGCCACATTTCAGAGGCTACAAGGAGATTGATTAAGGAATGGGGAGCCTATTTCACTTAGTATTATAAATTCATGTATATTTTCATGGCATGGTATAATGGGAAACCATTCATGCTTCCCTGAGTTTGTAATGTTTGGATAATTTTACTAGAGTTTTGCAAGCAGACATTGGAACTCCACCAAGCCTGAACACTAAAGAAGGTTACATATATCTGTTTTCTCATTTGTTGTGGATAATATCAATGTACATTGGCTCAAGCTAAGGAGGTTGAAAGAGAGTTGGTGACCTACAATTTAAAATTTTTTTACCTATAAAGGAAAGATTTTCATTTCTCTGGCTAGGTAGTACATTTAAATGTTGGCAACAAGTTTCATGTTGAACATATGGAAGATTATTGAGCTAGTCTCCCCAGTGATTTTGAGTGCAGATGAAGAAGAAGAGTTGGATGACTATCAAGTAGATGGAAGATTTTTGGCTTCATACTTTTGCACAAAATTTTAAAGAACATGTGGATCCAATGAAGAACTACAAGAAATCAGGGGTGGATCTTCTTCCTCTCGTACTTGTGGACTGAGATGTAGATGATCCATATCCATAGAATAAATAATGTAGTATGTAGTTACTTTATGTCACAAGACCCTTGGTAAGGTGTATCCCAAAAGCATCTCTCTTACCGAAGAGTCTAAGAAATTTCCATCCTCATCCTAAAGGAAAACAAAAATTTGGTGAGCACTAGGTTCAGTCAAAAAATACGAGAGGAGCCTATTGCCAGAATCACCAAACAAGTAAGGAAGAAGATGGAAGAGTCTAGGATATTAGGGGTGTTATGCAAGTCAATATAATAGGAATCCTCATCCCTCTCAAAAAAATCCCACCTATCATTTATGAGGTCCCAAGGATGAATCTTTTTTAGGTACTAGATCCCGAGAAAGAGATGATGGAAGATGAATGTCCCCACTTGGTCACCAAAAGGAGGAAATAGAAGAATAAAGGCCCCAATGGCAGTGTTGCCACTCTTTTTAGGGAAGGAATCATAGAGAATCCTATGGAGATAAGAGAATATCCTCCTACCACAAGTCACCTTGATATATCATAATTGGAAGACTTGTCATAAACAAACATCCAAGATGCACTCATGAAGGAAACATCTAACCATCTTGAGGGGACTGAACTTGTTCAGAAGATAGAGCAAGTGAATTAAGAAATGGTGGCAGAACAAGCTACCTTTAAAATAAGTAAATATAGGAAGGCTAAATTGTGTCTCCACAAAGAAATAAGAGTAGGGAAGAAGAGTGGAGGGAGGCTAAAGTGTGCCTCCAAGAGTAAGAAGAGAAGAAAAAAGAATACCTCTATTTGTGAGAGTTCTTTAAAGAGAACATGAGTGCCTAGAGGAGCATCTTAGAGAGGAAAAGGAGAAGACCCATCAAGCCCAACTAAAAGCTACAAAAGAAGTAAAAGTAAAGCTGAAGGGGTTTCCAAAGTCCCAGTACATTAGGAAGTTGAAGGAAGAACTCCATTAGAAATGGTTACGGAATGAAGAAATAAACTTGAGGAAATAAGGGAAACAATTTTGTATAGAACCTAACCTATGGTGGTGAAAAATATAAAAAAGAATTCACAAGAAGCAACCATGGTCTTAGGAACATCAAATAAAGTACAAAATCGAGAGATGACATATTAAGGATCATAGGACCACAACCTACAGACTAGTTGTTGGAGGAATGAATAAGGAATAAATGTGTAGGTTCATTTACTACCTTATCATTAAAGGATATTGTGGAGGAAACAAGTCTCTAGGCTACCAAGTCAAAGAAGAAGGTCTAAATCCTATATAGAATGAAGTATGAGCCCAGGGAAATGGTATCAGTGACCTTGGCTATCCCACCAAAAGGCTATAATGAAGAAGACATCTAACCCTCGGACTATAAAGTGACCTATATATCATTGGGATATTGAACCCCAACTACTGAGGTATCAAATATCAACTGTGTCAATATCAATGTCCATGATCAGTACAATAAATATGGGTAGAAAATAGAAAAGTCAAAGTTAGAGATCGATAGTTTCAAAGATTTGTTGGGAAAATTGGGCTCACCAATTACAATCTCACATCTAACCTCCTCCTCATAGTTGGATTCTTTAGTACTACCTAAAGAGTTAGCAAGATAAAGGGTTATAGAGGAGAAGGATTTGATAGTGGACGATTGGATCTCTGCATAATCTTACTTTGTCCTTGGCTATTTTTGTCAAGGGAGGGGATCTAGGATCCAATGAAAACAATACCTTGGTTAGTTAAGGGAATTATTATCATGAACTTGGACTACAAAGAGAGGTCCTTAGTGATATATTTTAGGTAGGAGATGAGATCATAGAAGGTTTGGATATACTAGGTGAATATGGCCTCCCATTTTTCCATTTTTGTAACAACTGATTGGATACAAGATAAAGACAATAAAGCCTTAGTTGATGGCATTTGGCCCAAAAATGTGGAACTCCAAAACTAGTTGAAAGGTTATTCAAAATATGAAAAGTTGATTATAGGGTTTGACCCAGGTGATAAAAGGGGGTACAATCCTATGGATTATTTGTTCACCAGATTCAACAAGCATGTGGAAGAGGTAATTTCAAGGTCTAGGATTTTTGGAATTGATTCCATGAATGTCCTAACCAAAATCATGCTCAGTTCCCATGATGCTTAAGAGGAAGTGGGACATCTAGAAAGTACCATCAAATATGTGAGAATTAAGCTAGAGGATTTTGAAATATGACTCAATTGTGTAAAGTAAATTAATTGGGGTGCGGTCTCCAAATTTATTGGTGAACCTTTCTTATGACCAACCATTTACTACCATGTGGTACTGTTCAGAGTACATAGAGCTACCTACTTTAATGATGAAATTGCGAGGAGGTTTTTGCACTCTAACCTTTTTGAAGTAGTCATAGAAAATTTAATGTTCCTAGTATCCAAGAGGCTGAGTGTGGTGAATGTAGTGGCCAAGTGGGTTGAAAATGAGTGTAGAAGAGCTTGGTAAAGAAACACATGGGCTACCTTAGGCTAAAAAAGATATATCTAATTATATTTCTTCTTTTCCTCTTATTCCCTCTTTATTTTCTATCCTTTTTTCTTGTAAATATGTATATGCCATTGATAGTACCTAGGTGTAGAAGAATTAAGTAGGGTAGATAGATAAGGAAATTTCTTTTGAGAAATAGTTGTAGATATTTTTATATTGGATATCTTTGTAGAGATGTGTGAATTTTTTAAATATTCATGTATAAATATGTAGTTTGAAGACTCTTAGAAGGGTTTGTCAAATCACTAATTTTTTCTTGTAGTGTTCATTGCTACATCTTCTTATTAGTCGTACACATTGTAGAACCAATTTGGAGAATCAATACAATCTAACTTCCTGGAAGTATTCACTTTGTTTCACTAAGTTCTTTCTAGTATTTATAAGTTGTATTTTGAGTAAGGTGATCCTACAGTGCTTGCTATGGGAGTCATTTTTCTTCAAAAATAGTTAGATCTTTCTATTTTGTTGCTTTTATTTTTCTTGGCTTGGACAAAACTAAATGACATTGTTTACTTCAATACCAGTTTCATTTGCAACCCTTATATGTATTAGATTGATTGATTGAGCACATGTTTAAGTAATCCTATCATTGAAGTATATATTGTTGATAATAATAGTGTGAAAAGTATACTTAATCAAACATGTTTAGTTTTACTTGGTTCTCTCCTAAGATATTTGACCAACTATATTCAGTGATCCTATGCTTAACCAAACATGAAGGGAAATAATGAAACAATTTCTCAATTTATTATAAATCAATCACTTTCTCATCCAAAATTTCCTATTCTTGCATGACTAAAACCCAAACTACAAAGATCTTGGGAATGGAAAGTTTATACTTCCCATTCTTTCAAGCGATTTTGGACAAACATTCTAGTCTAATGAGAATTGTTACTTTATTGGTTGGGTGCAAAACAAAGTCCCATCAACAAAGGTTAATAGGGAAAAAAATAGATTCACTATCTAAATTACTCCAACAAATATGAAGATCAATTTCAGGATAACAAATCCAAAATAATAAACTTACTAATATGTTACTTACTTTCCAATACAATTCCTTTGAAGCCCAATATAGTATACCAAAATAAATCTCTTCTTTTCTCTAATCATCCATGATTCAATCTTGTATCAACTGACCACATACATCACATACACAATATATGGTATCTCTCAACCAAGAAAACCATATTTCATTTATATCATATATGAATAATTATTAGGTCAACATGCTAAAGCTTCCTCAATGTACATTTAATTACATAGGATCATGATAAGGAATACACACCTTCTTAAGCATAATTGAAAAAATTAAATTTGGTTTCCACATGTTACAATGTAACTATTATATTTTATAATGAAGATCAACATGCTTTCTCAACACAATCAGTTGTAAGTAAAACATATTGCATGTTTCACTTTAGAGACCTTTCTATCAAAAACATAACATCGCAAATTTTTATTTAACCACCATCCAAGCTCGCTAATGATAATTCCATCTTGCTAATAAGATATAGCCAATATGCTACCAACTATCTTTGTCAATATTCCTTGTACACTTCTCTACTACTAATCTTCACCAAATAAATTGTAACTCAACCAATACTCAACATAAGATCCTAAAAACATAGATATGATAAATATACTCATTTGTCAACATAATCCTATGCTCTCACATCTTGACCAATTGTATACCAACATTGTTGTGCCAACTTTATTCCTACAATATAAATAATCTCAGTCTATCACGATCACATAAACATATATTGTCACCAATGACAAAATATGTCATCAATACAACATATAAAATACACATCCAAGAACCAAAAAGATCTCTATTTCTAGCAATATCCCCCTTTGGAATTGATGTCAACATGTGATGAAAATCCATCAATCCAAATGCAATCTTCTGAATACAAATTTCTAAATATCCTAAACATATACAACCTTTCCATCTTTCTAAATATCCTAAACATATACATCCTTCAAATAATCTTCTCAAGTGTGTTTTTGCTTGTAGACATCAATTCAAGTGCTCCCCTTTGATGAAAATCCTCATCAAAGTACCTAAATTAGATCAAGACATGCTGTAACCAAGCATATATATCAAGTGTAAATGAGCACATTAATGTCAAAAACCATTTCATAAAAACTTTATTAATAGTTTTGATCACTATGACCACTCTGCCTAAGGATCAGTACCAAGCATCACATCGAAATGTATGAATAGTACTATTATTATACTAAATTGATGCAATGTTACATTGCTTATTCTTTTCTAGGTAGGGATATTACCCCAAGCATACTTTTGACATACTCAGAGGTGTCCTTAGCCAATGGTTTTGTAAATATATCTTTTGTATGTTCCTTTGTACTCACATATTCCAATTCGGTCTCTTTTTTTGCAACTTTTTCTCTGAAAAAATGATAATTTCAATATGCTTAATCTTAGAGAGTAAAAATGGATTTTTTACATACTTGTTGTACTTGTGTTTTCACAATATATAATGTTAGGTTCTAAGAATACGATACCAATATTATACAATGTGAAATCATTAGATCTATTAGCAAAAGCCAAAATTTAATTATTTCTTTCAAGTATTTGAATGTTCTCTTTAGTTTTGCAAATTTTTCTCTTAACGATTTTCCTGAAATTTCAGTACTATCCCAATGACATTTTCTATATCTGTTCTTGTAAGAGTTTGTTGGTGAATTTTTCCAAAGTATGTTTTCTCCTTTCCACCTTAGGATTCCTTTGTTCATCTTTTAATACCTGTTGTTGTTACTCTATTGAAAAAACCATATGTGCAAGGGTTTTTAGATTGAAACCCTAGGTTGAATTTGAAAATCCCCTAAGATTTTACATTCATTCATTATCTTTTTTATTTCAGTTAAAGAAGGGGTATCTATCGTTATGTTGTGTTACTCACCTAGATGTTATTATCGTTTATGTTATAACCATGTAACCTTTTATTTTAAATATGCTAGTCACTTAAACTTTAAAGTAAGGGTTATCTCTTCACAAAAGTGGCCTCATGTGTGCATACTCTAGGCATTAATGTTTTGGTCTCCCATGGTCACCTTTTTAATTAATAATTAAACCAAGGCCTTAAATGATTTTAACTTTACTTAGTTTTTAGCACATGAATTGGTGGGACCTCAGATCAATGACATGCAACTCTTCTCAAGCTTTGGCAACTCTTCTAGTGAGAACATGTGATGGTTCCAAATGGTTGGTGGTGGGGCCAGTTACCTTTCTTTTTGAGCTAGTAGTCAAAACAAATCAATGTCCACCACTATCTCGCTAAGTGTCCTTCCTTGAATGGTGCTATAAAATGATGATGACATGTGTCCAATGATGGACTTGTATGCTTTTGAATACAAAGATATAATCAATGGTCTGCATTAACCCACAACCCTTGGCTGCAATTATAGTGATGAAGTGAGATGTTTCCACATGGATTCAAAATCAAGCTCGTATTTTCTAGTGGGACCAGTTCCAACAAGGATTAACCACATTTTGATTGGTCCATAAATTTCCATCTTAGCCAACATGAATGGGTCAGAGGTATGAGTTATACAATGAAGATGTTGCCACATGGACTCAACGATTGATTTTCATTTTTATATCACAGTGGGTCCTCTCCTTATGAGTCAGCATAATAAGGATTATGGTGAGGAAGAGGGATCATGACATGTGTCTTGATTTCCAAGGAGAATTTCCAGTGGGATCTAAGGAGTCAACAGGGACTTGACAGATGATTGGGCCATGTGGACAGTGCTAGGAAGTCCAATCACATAAGAGCTCATGGTATTAATTATAAAGTATGCTTTGAAGGCCCAAATTTTCTCAAAAAGGATTCTTCTTCCCTTGGTGATGAAGCATGGTGTCTACACATGTCCTACTCATGCCAAGGTAATACATTGCCACTTAAAAAAAATAATTGTGCATGAGGGGTGAATTGATGTTGGGGAATTAATTGCCTAGTAAAGATCAGTCATCCATTTGTTTAGAATAAGAAGGTAGATCAATGGTTTGTGTATTATCATGAGGGTTTGAAAGCTACATGCCAATGCAATAAGATGCTTCCACATGTCCCACCTACTAAACTATGTGAATTTTCAAATAAACCTATGTAATCATTCTTTTGATCTCTTATTGGTTGCGAGAGTCAAAAGGAGATGTCAACCACCCATTGTCAGCCAAAAGATGATCAATAATGAATTTTCAATCTAAATATAGAGTTGAGAAAGGAATCTTTGTTTAGCTTGGAAAAATACTAGCTATTTCACACAAATTTGTGATTTTAATGCTACTACAATGGATTTAAAGGTTGTCACCTCATTTCAATTGTTGCTACATGTTGAATTTGTAAGATGTAGTATTTCAAGCTCGAGGGTTTTTCAAAATCGAAATTGTGGTGCTTTGAAAATGTGCAAAGTAAACAAGTTGTTGTTTCTCTTTCTTGTGCTATGAGTTGGAAAATTGCATGTTTTTAGATTTGCATTGTCCCAAATAAGCCCTAATTTGCATTCTTAAGCCCTAGATAAACCTTATTTGTGTGGATCATTTGTTATAAGAAAATAACTCCAAAGAAATACTCTGGGAAGTTTAATTATGTGGATAGAAGGCTTCAAGATGATCTTGTCAAACAATTACCTATGTTAAAAGAGGGTAGAGAGGCAGCCGAATCATGGAAAATGTTAAAGAATGAAGTACGTCCTAGCTTAAATGATAAATATAGAAATGTCTATGATATAAACATGCCAACCTAAGGTTTAGAAATCTTTAGGTTGTAGTATGATCAATCCAATGTAGGGAGCCTTCTCAATAATCTCTGGAAACATGATTTAGGTAAGTTGGCGATGCCCATGGTTTTCCTTGATGTTGACATACTTTTAGAATTAGTAGAAAATTATGACCTAGTGTCACATATAATCAGAGACATAAATGGGGATGTCCTATTAAAAATAGAAGATAATTCCATCATAGAAGAATTTGGTCTCCATCCTATTGAAGATGTGACTGATAATATAGACTTCAAAATGCTTGAGGAAGGTTTTGATCAAGCAAGGGTAGATATGCAATAGAATTTGATAACTTCCTTCTTGAAAGAAGTAGATGTGATCAAATTAACACCTTTGGCTATATCATACACAATAGGTAACTATGATAATTACAATGATACTCTTGTAAACACCCATACTACACTATATTAGGTATTAGGGTTGAAAAATTAAATGAAATTCATTAAGACTATAATATCGACATGCCTTGGAATTTAAAAAGTATGAGGATGAAGTAATATATGACTTCCCTAAATATTTGGAATAAAATATCAGTGAAGGATTGAAAGTTTTGAAGAAAGGAGAATCCATAGATTTCAAGTGTACTCATTGCTTATGTATGTGATTTTCTTCCAAAATAAGGACTATTTTGCACAACACATGGGTCTTTATCTTGAAAGGGATGATGAAACATTGCATGTATAACTGTGGTCAACTATTATGTCTATGGATTGTGAGGGTTCTAGCTTTCTATTATTTGAAAATCAAATTGGAATTTCTTTAAGAAGAATAATTTCGTTAGTGGTTGATGATTTTCCTTGTCCTTTTGAAAATTTTCTTAAGACCATTTTATTTTAACTCAAAACCAAATATGTGCCACTAGCGGGGATGAATTTATTTCTAACCTTATACCAGAGTAATCAGAATATATGCATCCCCAAGCAGGCCTTTTGTGCTCCCTAAGTACATCCCATTGAGAATTTATTTTCTTGAAGTTATGAGGCATATTGCTATGATACAAGATACTGACTTCCCTCTAGAAAAGGCTAGAAAAGGAACTTTCTTTCTTGACCTTATAGTTTAAAATATTTTTTCAATTGTTAAAGATGGGAGAAACATTTTGGTTCAACTTGTAATGCCCTGCCCGGAGATCCTTGGAAACAAGGATGAAATACAAGCCAAGATTTTTTTTTTTTTTTTTACAAGTATGCATGCACATGACAACATCATACAGGGATCACAAAGATCGCAACGAAAGAATTCACCGCAATCCCGGCAACCAACAGATCTCCAAACGCTACTACCAAATTGACACACACGAACAAAAAATAATAACCACCACAAACAAGATGAGGGCACAAGAAATGACCACTCATCAACAAAACACCAAGCTGGGGTAAAATGCATAATCCTAAAATTTGGCTAAGCCTGAGGTCCTGAAGCCCTAAAAATTTGCTAAGTATGGATTTCTAAAACCCTGAAATTTCCTAGAATCCATAACTTATCTCCGAGAGGTCTGAAACCTATCTCAAAAGATTCGTCGCATATATTAAAATATATCTTAAGTAAAAGAAACTTATACTTAAACGATATATTTTAAACCCCAAGAGACAACAACAGGACACAAAAAATTGCATTTGAAGGAAAACCACCAAAATTCAAAATGCAACAACATAGGGTCGAAGAACACCCAAAAGGGTATCCAAAACAACTCTCAAAAAGTTTGAATCAAGAAGAAAAGTGCCCGCTGTCCGCCCTTGCAGGTTTTTACAAAAAACTGTGCGACACTTCTTACTAAGAGAGGGCAACACTTCTCCTTAAGGAGTGCGACACTCTTCCAGTGTCATACGACATTTCTCAAGAAGGCGTGCGACACTTCACAGTATTGTGCGACATTTCTCAAGAAGGTGTGCGACACTTTTTTAGTGTTGTACGACATTTCTCAAGAAGGCGTGTGACACTTTATAGTGTCGTATGACATAGTTTGTATGGGTGTGCGATACATTTTTATGTCGCATAATGCTGACAAAATGTTGCCCATAGAAACACAAAAACACTCCCAAAAGCATAAAGGACCAAAAAAGAGAGCAAAGAACCTCCACACCAGCGAGTACCGGATCCACAAAGGCTCAAGGAATGAACACTTGAGTGCAAAAACAACACAGAATGAAGAACATCAATCCATCTAAACTACAGCAGCAAAGAACACACTAAATATAAACATCGCAGAGAACAAAAGCAACATCGCAATGTACATAAATACATCTCAGGAACAAAACAACTAAACTAAGTACGCGGATCCTCCCAACCGTCAATAGCATCATAAGACCATCGTGGGTCCTAGCCATCCCCCGCGCATAACATCCCAAGCCACTGACCAAATCATTGGTACTGTCGTAATAGGGACATCACTACTAAAAACATGCAACAATATAAGCATAAGGAAATCTAACATGCTATTAGAAAAGCACAAGATAATCCTACAGTAGATAACATCACCTATCACATGCTAAACAACAATAAGCAACATATATGCTAATACAACAATTCACAGCATCTAATCATATGCTAAACATCATAATAAGGGAATGCATCAAATAAAATAACATCATCTAAACATGATATACAAGCATCCCAATGAAAGCATAAATCACAAGAAAGCATACTACATAACCCGAAGTACCAAGTGAAGACATCTAGCAATGGACGCACTAGGACAAAAGATCATCTTTGTACACCGATCCCTAGCAGTGGTGAAGGTAGCTACGCCTCCCAACCACGTGGAACCCATAGGTCCACACCTAGCATGCTGATGGAGATAATGATCCAACCACAAACACAGATAAAGCACAACATCCAAGGCTAACACTCATGCCAGACAGTATGATGGCTGCAACCAAGAACCTAAGACAATGCAAGGAGTACAGGTCCTAGTCAGACACTCAATTGGCTACTATGTAGGGGCTGGCATCTTAGAGAGTCGCTTGGCATCGAAAAGTCCAAGCTCGGATCGTGTGTCCTCAAACTTAAATGGGTGCTTACACATTGTGTCCTTGAACTTAATCGGGTGCTCACACATTTTACTTATCTTAAGTTTTATTAACAATCACACATTTTATTTAGTTATCACTTGCTTAAAACTTCTTATCCTCCATCAACCTTTGGTGCCATGAATGTCGAGCTATGAGATAGAAGCCCCCTCCAGATGCTACCCTACCCTACCCATGCTCATCCTATAACAAGTGCCCATGGGCATGCATACTCCCATCCCAACCCCAATGATCATAACTTTTGGCAAATCCACAAAAGATCGGGCCTCGCAAGTCACCCAACAAATGTACGCACAGGTACTCATGTGTGGCGCACCACCATCATGAATATCATAACACAAAGACAGGAATGAGAACACAATGCAAAGAAAACACCCTACTAAAAGCAACACGGGAAGGACGAATCTACACGAATCCCAAAGCTAATAAAACCATACATCATGAAATCACTCAACCGGCCTCAATCCGAGAGATTGAATTCTACACGAATCCCAATGATGTAACAAGACCAAACATCATGAACTCACTCAACCAGCCTCAATCTGAGAGTATGGATTCTACACGAATCTTAGTGTTCACGAAACAAAAGAAAAGGTCTAAAAGAAACAATAACAACAGGTATAAAGTCACTCAACAAAACACAACGTCGGGAGTACGGATGCAACATGCATCCCAATGCAACATAAAAGTATAGAAGTGGTCTGACTGATATCCAAATGGATCATCCAAGTCCACGACCCACATTGTGCCAAGAAAACTTGAGAAAACAAGGCGGCACACAAAACGAGGTAAAAATCCTAAATTTTGGAAAAAATTCAAAATTAAAACCCATTTGGCTTTTGGGTTCAAAAACCCCAAAAATCCAAAAATAAATGAAAACAGACACTGTATGCAAAAACGGCCAGCATAACGGTGCAAAATCCCAAACCCTCATCCTGAAAAACAAGAAAATGTTCATACCCGCCCAACCGGGTAGAACTAGCATACAGAAATGGAGGGGAACACTAGTTCTCAACCTCCAAACAAATGGCTACCAAAAACAGAAGCTGAAACGAAGCAAAAACAACAAAACAGGAAAGCCCTACCTCACAGCCAAAAGGGCAAAACGGGAATTTGAACCATAAAATAAATATCTCGCAGAAGTAGCTAAAAATTGCAGCAATCCAAAGTTTTCTCGAGCTGGATCCAATGAGCCAAACCTCGTGAGAATCCCACGCCTGTAGCTCCCACAACGAACAAAACAGTAAATACTCATGAAGAGGATTTTGGGTTTTACTCTCCAACTTTCCAATTTGAAAGTGAGAAGTGAGGAATTAAATTTCTCTTTGGATACTTATTCACTTTTCGAGTGAATAATCGATTAGGGCAAATAACCAGCCAACCTAGTTAAACCCCGAATCAATCCAACAAAAATAGGCTATTCCTATAAATAGGAATTCATCTATGGCAAAGCTGCCAGAAATTACAATAACTCAATTAAAAAGCCTGAAAGCCCAAAAACACAGAAATCACCTTAACGACTTTTGCGACAATGCGAACCTCTAAATGCACATACATGCTTAGTGGTCTAATCACATAATGCAAATGAGTTCGGATTTAATAATCACTGAAAGGTTTAATTTAAACACTTTAATTAAGGATATGCCAACCATACTAGGACAACATTGGTAAAATATGAAAGGCTGAATCACTAACTCCATGTGCCACTGCCAGGGATATAAATCCTGCACACTAAAAAACACGATCAAGTGCAATTGCATTTAATAACATAGCCAAAACAATACATGCATTAAATCTCCTAATTTAACCATTTAATTAATTATATTAAAATAATCTATTTACATCACTTACGTTCGCATAAAGCATAACAACACATGAATGAAGTAAATAACCATAGCATTAAATCCATCACATAACATAATCAGAGGTATGTCCAAAAACTAGATAACCAGATATCATCATAAAAAACACACTGTCATCTCAAAATGACATCATCATGCAATATGATTAATTGAACAACATATTAGTCTAATATCTATGATATTGAAATCAAGGTATAACATCTGACCCTCAGGTCGTCTCAAATGTGAACATAACATGAGTAACAAATATCTCTCTAATCAAAAATATAACAAGGTAAATTTTCACAGCACATAACCAAATAATCTCACATGAACAATCCATTTAATTACTTAAGCATTTAATAATGATTGTTTACTCTGCATTAAAAAGGTATTTAAAACACAAAAACAACCATAGTCATAAACATGACTAACCACTACTACAAGAACCTAGTCCAGTGTAGCAGGGTAAAAAGTACATAGTGCAATCTTTGTGCACATCTCAGGGTAATCACGGAACAACCTCATGATACCACATCGATCCTAGTAACCATTGGAACAAACCTCAGTGAACCATAAATCACATCATAATCTCATAGATCAATCAAAAGCATAAACAAAGCAACTGATATAGAAAGATAAATCCAAACACCTTGACGGTGTAGAACACTTAGGGTCACAATCATGATCCCATCACAACAAAAGATCAACAAGTTTGCATCCATCAGGATGACTTATAAAAGTCAAATGGGAGAGGCACTACATCATCCCCCTCAAAGACTAAGCTTACTCCTGGAAGCCTGTAATCCAAGAATAGAAACCAAATCACACTAGAACCAAAATCCAAAGCGAGCAATAGGAATGACTCAAGAAACTCTCCACAAGTCAAACCAAATCATTCCAACATTCTCAAACCATCACGTTAAACCCCAAATAGGTTAACCACAAGAGAATGGGTGTCACACAGACAAAAGGTCTTCCAACAAGGAACCTTCTATGCGCTAGGAAAAACCCATCTAGCCAAAAGTCAATAATACAAGGTAAGGAACAACCCTCTCTACCTCGTCACCAGGTGCCCAACTATGACATGCACCAACCACATGACCACAAAACAAGGTCAAAACACTAAGCACTTCCAACAAAAGTTGGAATCATGGGGAAAAACCATCCCAAATTTCCCAAGAATACTATCATGTTACACATGATTACTCTGGAATCCACGTAAACTCACCCTTAGAACAAAGAGGATGAAATTTTACCAACAAAAGGACACACTCCAAAGGACTACTCACCACCAAGCGTAGGAGCACAACACCTGTCCAAGCTACAAAAGCTCAACTATCACTGGGAACTAGGGTAACATAACCCAACCAGACAAGATATCACCTTCTCACCAGGTTCAAAGACTTTCGTTAGTGGACACAATCATGTAATGTCTACATACCAACTCACGAGATGGTAACATGTGTCCAACGATACCATATCCCTCTAGCACCATGCTAGGAAAACTACACCCAAACTACCGCTAACCTCAATCTCTAGCCTCAAGTCAATAGTTAAAGAGAAAACTTGACTGAGACAATCCAACTAAAGATATAAGCTTAGGGAGAAGGATACTTCAGAGTATTAGGACTGAGAGGGAGTCTCTCTCTCAACCTCTACACTAACCAGTCCATGATGCATTAGGAAACTCACAATTTCACCAACCATCAACATACTCACCTGAAAACACTAACTGAGCTAGTGGCATAACCACACTAGCCTACTCTCACAAGAGAGAAAAGGATACAGAGATGCACCCAAGACAATGTCCAAAAAGGAGAATCTAGACTCATCAAAGAATTGAGTCACTCCCAAATGACAAGGCAACATCATCCTCAAACAAGGAACACTCACAAACCACACTACACCTCACTAGGGCGGTTCAGTGCAATAGGAAACACAAAAACCCAAGCACAAACCCCAACAAGAACCTAGTAGATTATGAAGACAAGATAACTCTTCCATTATGAATAACATGAAGAGTTAAACTTCTCCAATGGCCATAAATATGATATGTCATGATTGAATTGGCCTCTACTCGAGAAGGTACTTGAAACAACGATTAGCAACTCCAGAAGCCATAGTTTCACGTCCAGACTCAGATTGGCTCCATCAGAAAAGTGCCAGAAAGACAATGACAAAAAGTACAACAAGATGGAGCTTCGAGAGTCCTAAGACCCAAGATCTGAGTCACCACTCAAAACAAAACCACAAAGGCAAAACAACAGTCTTGGCCACCAAGACAAGTGACAGACAAAACGTCCAAATCCACACAAGAGCACACATGCCCAGAACAACATAAGACATGGAATGAAAGGTAATTCACACATTGAAACCATCATTACTCTTCTTCCATAATTTCATTAATTAAACATAATATAAGCACTAATGCATAATGAATTGAAAGATTTCAAGCAAGGGTCCAAGAGTCACAATAAAACAAGTACATACCTTTCAAGAATTAACATTAAGTTTAATCACCATTTAAACCATTCAGTTACAATAACAACTTTAGATCTAACAAAGACACACTAGCATGTTCTCCATGATATCATCCCTTAAACATACTACCAGAGGTTCGAGATGAACGTGATAGAGTCACAACACACAACTGGGAAACAGTAAAACACATCCAATATAGTCATCATGAAACATAGTCAAAAAGCCCAAATGGGGGAATTGCCAATTCCAACAATAAGTACCAAAAGAGCTCATTTCAACAATAAGTCAAATGCGAAAACTGTCACAAAGAGAGTGATAGATAAAATTTGATGACTACTCCAAGAGAGGAAGAAACTAAAAACCAAAGCTAGCCCAACAACATGAGGAAAGTACCTCTAGCCAAATAAAATAAGGCATCAAACAAATCATATTACAGGTGATGACTGAGTACAGTCACACAAGAGGGATAAATCACCACACAATGCTAAGGAATACATCCTCCTAGCAATGTTAGAGAACACACTCACGCACATCAAGTAGTATACCATTAGTAATCTCATGCATATGCATACAACAATAATTTCCATGCAATGCAACATTTAGATATTCATCTAATTAATACAAATTTCCATATGCTTGAGAAGCAATCAGATTGGGGACTTAAGTCATTAACCCAAGGATGTAATGCAAAACTACTACTTTGCAATGATTCACAATAAACACTCATTATCAAAGAAAGGAACCATTTTATTCTTATAATCAACAAAATAAGGAATCACAATTAAGATTCATTCATTTACTTACAAAAAGGAGAAAACAAGGAAACAATGCACCTACTCCACAAGGAGAAACAAAAAGAGGCACTCAAAGCCAACACATGGACACCAATCAGTGGTTCCATCCAAAAATGGTCATGCAAGCAACCAACCAAACAAGGCACAACGATTCTACTCACAAAATCAGGAAGACTCACTTCCTTCTCCTCACACAGATCTAGTTGCATCTACTGGACATGCATGTCCATCACAAGTAGATACCAAAGCAACAAAGATCACGAGTTCTCACCAAGACACTCGCACTCAACCAACGCAACAACAACTACATGGGCAACATAAACACAAAGATCCCAATGTTTGAACATGGGCTTTGATACCAGATGTAATACCCCGCCTGGAGATCCTTGGAAACAAGGATGAAATACAAGCCAAGAATTTTTTTTTTTTTACAAGTATGCATGCACATGACAACATCATACAAGGATCACAAAGATCACAATGGAAGACTTCACTGCAATCCTAGCAACCAACAGATCTCCGAACGCCACTACCAAACTGACACACACAAACAAAAAAAATAACCACCAAAAACAAGATGAGGGCACAAGAAATGACCACTCATCAACAAAACACCAAGCTGGGGTAAAATGCATAATCCTAAAATTTGGCTAAGCCTAAAGTCCTGAACCCCTAAAAATTTGCTAAGCATGGATTTCTGAAGTGCTAAAATTTTCTGGAATCCATAACTTATCTCCGAGAGGTCTAAAACCTATCTCAAAAGATTCGTCGCATATATTAAAATATATCTTAAGTATAAGAAATTTATACTTAAATGATATATTTAAACCCCAAGAGACAACAACAGGACACAAAAAAATGCATTTGAAGGGAAACCACCAAAATTCAAAATGCAACAACATTGGGTTGAAGAACGCCCAAAAGGTTATGCAAAACAACTCTCAAAAAGTTTGAATCATGAAGAAAAGTGCCTGTTGTCCACCTGCGCAGGTTTTTACAAAAAACTATGCGACACTTCTTACTAAGAGAGGGCGACACTTCTCCTTAAGGTGTGTGACACTCTTCCAATGTCATATGACATTTCTCAAGAAGGCGTGCAACACTTCACAGTCTTGTGCGACATTTCTCAAGAAGGCGTGCGACACTTTTCCAGTGTCGTACGACATTTCTCAAAAAGGCGTGTGACACTTTACAGTGTCGTATGACATAGTTTGTATGGGCGTGCGATACATTTTTATGTCGCATAATGCTGACAAAATGTCGCCCATAAAAACATGAAAACACTCCTAGAAGCATAAAGGACCAAAAAAGAGAGCAAAGAACCTCCACACTAGGGAGTATCGGATCCACAAAGGCTCGAGGAATTAACACTCGAGTGCAAGAACAACACAGAATGAAGAGCATCAATCCATCTAAACTACAACAACAAAGAATACACTGAATATAAACATCGTAGAGAACAAAAGCAACATCGCAATGTACATAAATACATCTCAGGAACAAAACAACCAAACTAAGTACGCAGATCCTCCCAACCGTCAATAGCATCATAAGACCATCGTGGGTCCTAGCCATCCCCCGCGCGTAACATTGCAAGCCACTGACCAGATCGTCAGTACTGTCTTAATAGGGACATAAATACTAAAAACATGCAACAATATAAGCATAAGGAAATCTAACATGCTAGTAGAAAAGCATAAAATAATCCTACAGTAGATAACATCACCTATCACATGCTAAACAAAAATAAGCAACAGATATGCTAATACAACAATTCACAGCATCTAATCATATGCTAAACATCATAATAAGGGAATGCATCAAATAAAATAAAATCATCTAAACATGATATACAAGCATCCCAATGAAAGCATAAATCACAAGAAAGCATACTCCAGAACCTGAAGTACCAAGTGAAGACATCCAGCAACGATCGCACTAGGGCAAAAGATCGTCTCTGTACGTCGATCCCTAGCAGTGGTGAAGGTAGCTACTCCTACCAACCACGTGGCACCCATAGGTCCACACCTGCCATACTGATGGAGATAATGATCCAACCACAAACACACATAAAGCACAACATCCAAGGCTAACACTCACGCCAGACAGTATGATGGTTGCAACCAAGAACCTAAGAAAATGCAAGGAGTACAAGTCCTGGTCAGACACTCAATAGGCTACTATGTAGGGGCTGACATCTTGGAGATTCTCTTGGCATTGAAAAGTCCAAGCTTAGATCGTGTGTCCTCAAACTTAAACGGGTGCTCACACATTGTGTCCTCGAACTTAATCGGGTGCTCACAAATTTTACTTATCTTAAGTTTTATTAACAATCACACATTTTATTTAGTTATCACTTGCTTAAAACTTCTTATCCTCCGTCAACCTCTGGTGCCATGAATGCCGAGCTGTGAGATAGAAGCCCCCTCCAGATGCTACCCTACCCTACCCATGCTCATCCTACAACAAGTGCCTGTGGGCATGCATACTCCCATCCCAACCCCAATGATCATGACTTCCAACAAATCCACGAAAGATCAGGCCTTGCAAGTCACCCAACAAATGTACGTGCACGTATTCGTGTGTGGTGCACCACCATCATGAAGATCATAACACAAGGACAGGAATGATAACACAATGCAAAGAAAACACCCAATCGAAAGCAACATGGAAAGGACAGATTGTACATGAATCCCAAAGCCAATAAAACCATACATCATGAAATCACTCAATCAGCTTCAATCTGAGAGATTGGATTCTACACGAATCCCAATGATGTAACAAGACCAAACATCATGAACTCACTCAACCGGCCTTAATCCGAGATTATGGATTCTACACGAATCCTAGCGTTCACGAAACAAAAGCAAAGGTCAAAAGAAACAATAACAACAGGTATAAAATCACTCAACCGAACACAACGTCGAGAGTACGAATGCAATACACATCCTAATACAACATAAAAGTGCAGAAGTGGTCTGACTGATATCCAAATGGATCATCCAAGCCTACGACCCACATTGTGCCAAGAAAACTCGAGAAAATAGGGCAGCACGCAAAACGAGGTAAAAACCCCAAATTTTGAAAAAACTTCAAAATTAAAACCCATTTGGCTTTTGGGTTCAAAAACCCCAAAAATCCAAAAATAAATAAAAATGGACACTGTATGCAAAAACAACCAGCATAACGATGCAAAATCCCAAACCCTCATCCCGAAAAATAGGGAAATATTCATACCCACCCAACTGGGTAGAACTAGCATACAGAAATGGAGGGGAACACTAGTTCTCAGCCTTCAAACAAACGACTACCAAAAAACAGAAGCAGAAACAGAGCAGAAACAACAAAACAGGAAAGCCCTACCTCACAGCCAAATGGGCAAAACGAGAATCTAAACCATAAAATAAATATCTCACAGAAGTAGCTGAAAATCGCGGCAATCCAAGGTTTCCCCGAGATGGATCCAATGAGCCCAAACTCGTGACGATCCCACGCTCGTAGCTCCCACAACGAACAAAATAGTAAATTCTCATGAAGAGGATTTTGGGTTTTACTCTCCAACTTTCCAATTTGAAAGTGAGAATTGAGGAATTCAATTTCTCTTTGGATACTTATTCACTTTTCGAGTGAATAATCAATTAGGGAAAATAACCAGCCAACCTAGTTAAACCCCGAATCGATCCAACGAAAACAGGCTATTGCTATAAATAGGAATTCATTTATGGAAAATCTTTCAGAAATTACAATAACTCATTTAAAAAACCTAAAAGCCCAAAAACACAGAAATCACCTTAACGACTTTTGCGACAATGCGAACCTCTAAATGCACAGACACGCTTACTAGTCTAATCACATAATGCAAATGAGTTCAGATTTAATAATCACTGAAAAGTTTAATTTAAACACTTTAATTAAGGATATGTCGACCATACTAGGACAACATTGGTAAAATATGAAAGGCTAAATCACTAACTCCATGTACCACTGCCAGGGATATAAATCCTGCACACTAAACAACACGATCAAGTGCAATTGCATATAATAACATAGCCGAAGCAATACATGCATTAAATCTTCTAATTTAACCATTTAATTTATTATATTAAAATAATCTATTTACATCACTCATGTTTGCATAAAGCATAACAACATAGGAATGACGTAAATAACCATAGCATTAAATCCATCACATAACATAATCAGAGGTATGTCCAAAAAATCAGATAACCAGATATCATCATAAAAAATAGATTGTCATCTCAAAATGGCATCATCATGCAATATGATTAATTGAACAACATAGTAGTCTAATATCTATGATACTGAAATCAAGGTATAACATCTGACCCTCAAGTCGTCTCAAATGTGAACATAACATGAGTAACAAATATCTCTCTAATCAAAAATATAACAAGGTAAATGTCCGCAGCACATAACCAAATAATCTCACATGAACAACCCATTTAATTACTTAAGTATTTAATAATGATTGTTTACTCTGCATTAAAAAGGTATTTAAAACACAAAAAAAACCATAGTCATAAACATGACTAACCACTGCTACAGGAACCTAGTCCAGTGTAGCATGGTAAAAAGTACATATTGCAATCTCTGCACACATCTCACGGTAATCACGGAACAACCTCATGATACCACATTGATCCTGGTAACCACTGGCACAAACCTCAGTGAACCATAAATCACATCATAATCTCATAGATTAGTCAAAAGCATAAACAAAGCAACTGATATAGAAAGATAAATCCAAACACCTCAATGGTGTAGATCACTCAGGGTCACAATCATGATCCCATCACAACAAAGGATCAACAAGGTTGCATCCATCAGGATGACTTACAAAAGTCAAATGGGAGAGGCACTACACAACTACTCAGACCCTATAACTTGGAGGTTAGATAAAAAAGGATGAATGATATAGAAGATTTTTATGAAAGATTGATGCAAAAGATAAACAAGGCCCTCCAAGGGGTAAACATGAGTTTGACTACCTAGAGGAAATTATTATAAATAATGAGAATTTTAAATATTAGATAAGAAAGAAATCATAATGGTGTATATACTAGGATACATTATAAGAGATTAGAGAAAAGGACCCAAATTGTGATTGACTCTCAAATTGTAAGAGCTTGGAACAGAGGTCAAGAATACTTTTGGGAAATTTCCAAAGTATATATGATACTATGATTGAGAAGTTGGGAAGAACAAAAATGACAAAAGTAACTTTTTTTGATGATGTAGAAACCTTAAATGTGTTGTTGCAATCTATTGATATAGTCCCTAAAGAAAGAAGAGGACATAAGAGAATAAGAGAGGAATCAAAAGCCCATGATGACGAGTCAGAAAAGGATTTTGAAACCCGAGAAGATTTAAGATTGTATCAAAGGAGAAGAATGGGAGAGAGGCCTACTAATCCAAGAATAGTTAAAATACCAAGTATGGAAGCAATAGCCCTAAAGGATCCAACAAGAAGATTTCCATCTCTAGAATGTCCAAGACCACCCCTTATAGCCTTATTGCAGGAAAAACATAGTGAAGATTTACTTGAAGAAATGGAGAAAGAGACCAATTAAAGGATACTACAAGGGATGTAGAGAAAATTGAAGGTATAGACAAATTTGGGAAACTAAATCTTCCTTATGGGGATGATGATGAAGAAGAAGAAGAGTACATTTATGTCCCTAAAGAAAATGTGGCACAAAAAGATCTTCAAGTCCCTAGAGCACCAATCTCTAATATTACTACCAAGGAGATAAAGGGACTATTCCCAAGGGAATTAAGAACAAAGTCTTGCAAGGTAGATGTAGCTAATGAAAAATTTGTAAAATTAATCCCGTTCAAGAAATTACAATGGCAATATTATTGAAAAGATTGCCTCAAAATGGTGAAGGAGAAGATGATACAAAAGCCAAATGATGATCCTAATGATCTTGCTAAAGATGTAGAACATGATATGATGATTAGATATGATCCTATTAGCCTAGAGGAGCAAAGAAAAAATGTTAAAGAATAAGAAATCCAACTACTACCAAATCTCAATATTGGTGATGCAATTGCATTTGATTCAATTCTGAAGGAGATTAGGTTGAAAAGGCCAAAGAGGGAAGTTGAGGGGTCCTCCTCTAAAATGTATTATAGTCAAGACTTAGTTGTTTTAGCCACTTGGTCTCTTTTATCCTCTTCTATTTTCTTAAGGCATTGGTGAGGATAGTGAAATCAAGGGAAATGTAGTTTTGCAAAGAGTATAAAATGCTATGCTTTCCCACTCTATAAAGAATATGTAAGAACATGTAGCCTGTTGGCTTTTGATTTGACAATGATTTTAACTACCAAGTAGACAAGATGGGATTGCATCTAAGGGAAGATATCTCCTATGATGGATACAATTTGTCAAGAACTTGAGACAACTATAAGGCTGAACTCCTTCTTCTACTTCAAGCTCTACAAAACCTAGGTGGGTAGACCTTTAGATTCATTCATATGGTACCAGTTCTAAAGCATATATCTAAATCTATACAAAGTAGATCAAACCCTTATTTCTCCTATACTCATGCAATAATAGAGCCATGTAGTAGAAAATTGTAAAACTTATGAAATCCACAAAATGAGTGAGGGTATCCTTTCAGCTCCTAAAAAGAAAGGGAAATAGATGATTGATTATTTGATTTTGAATTAGCAAAACCACACGTATGTAGCAACAAACTAAAATGATCATGTAGTTGATCAATGCCCTATCCATTGGGTATTCTAAAAACCATAACATACATAAGGTATTGGTGATCTATCTTGTCACTTTGTGAATCAAACATCAACATTCAATTTGAACCTCATACTTATCAAAATTCCTTCTCATGAAACTTACAACCCTATCAAAATGTGTCAAGAATTTACATGATTCTTTGAATCAAAGGAAAATCACATCAAGACACACAACTCAAAGTGAGATGCAAATAGATCTATGTTCTTTATCCATAAACCACAAAAGATTATAAACAATAGAGAACTGAGACAAGAATCAAAATGAAACTAAGTAAATTTTTTTCTCTTTGTATTAATTCCTTTCAAAACAAGTACATTCAAAATGCATGAAAGACTCATAAAACATACCAAAAGATCAGAACTTTACTCTATATTTCATTATTATTATTCATACAAGATAGAAACTTTTGAAAGAATGGTGGAAACCCTACCAAGAACTTGCTCAAAACTTTTGGAACCAACAAAGTTGAACTTTGGTGGTATCACAATGAAGGAAACCTATCCAAGAGTCTAGAACCAACCTCCAATAAACTAGAACCAACCTTTCCATATGTCTGGACCCAACCCTGTACAATGAGAGAAGAAAGAAAGATATAGATAAGAAAGGAATCATGGATCTGATATGGAATTGACACTTTTCCACTTGAATCTCCATCCCATGTTGTTACAGAACATCTTTCATCTCTCTAGAACTCAAAACCAGATCAAATCCCATCATTACACATTACAAATCTCCCAAATATCTCCTTGAATGATGGAAAAGCCCCTTTTTGATAACATGTCTGATTTTTTTCTAGAAGTTTCCAAAATAATCATTTTAAAACTTTGGAGGAAAAATAACATCCCTTCTATGACCCTCTCCAAATTTGACACCTACCCATTTCACTGTTTCATCAGAAACTAAAAATGAAATTGCATGTACCAAAATGTAGTTGAATAAGGAGTACCTTGAACAAAAATCAACATAAATTTTACCCACTGATACCTATTCATTTAAAAATGAAAAATATGAAAACTAGACTTTGAGAGCTTTGTGTTGATATATAATAGTCCTATATCTACTTAAAGGAAATGTCCAGGATAGTTGTTTGAAACTCCATATTGCAGATTGATTCTTAGGCTTGCATTTTTTGCAAAAAATTACCCTTTTCCCTAAAGTTAAAACTTTACCATAAATCCTTTTTTCAATTTAAAAATCACATCAAAAGAGGAGAATAAAAAAATAAATAATTATTTTTAGACTTTTTGTTTTTTCCTCTTTTTCTAAATCTAGGTTAACCCAAGTTTGACTGGCCTAACATGTGTTAGTCATTGATTGGCTGATTTCTGCATTGTCATCCTGATATGTCAGCCTACCTCATTGTACTTTGACAAGTCACCACCACATGTCACCTTCCTATTGGTTTGTACTACTTTTTTAGTCAACATGTCATCATGATCTAGAGCCCTTTGCCACATAGGTGTCATGTGGCACCCCCTGATTGGACTGATGACTAGTCAATGACTTATGACATGCTATGACATGTCATCTTTTGATTGGTCCTCACATTTTTAATTTTTCTAATGGGTGAGAAAATTTATTTTTCAAATTTGTGACAACCATTAATTTTTGCCACATGGCATGTTCTAGTGCGTCCATCTATATGTCACCATGTCATCACCTCTACCATGTGTCACATTGTAACATTTTCACATGCACAATTAGGATTTCACCATGTCATCATGACAAGGTGATAGTGTGACATGTGTCTTTTCTTGCAAGCTTAACTACCTCATAGTGTGTGCCATTTCATCAGTGCCACATCATCACCCTACCATATGTCACGTTGTCGCATTCTTGCATGTACAATCAACATTTGCCACCTATTTTATGATAATGTGATAATGAATGATGTTGCACCACATGTCAGAATCGCTATATCTATACCTCATATTTTGTGTCAGGTCTGGAAATGTTTTCCACATTTTATGTTGCTATTCATCTTCCTAGTGCCACATCATTCCTCCACATTCACATTGACTTGGTCAAAATTTCTAGCAGTTCTCAGTCGATTGAATATGAACCGCACACATAAGCCTTGTCTCTCAAAAGGCTCACAACTTTAAGACATACATAGAAGTTACGTTCCCATATAAAAACATATGAAATGTTTTTTACTTGACAAATGTGGGATAAAATCCATAGGCCATTTCCAAAATACACCATCATGTGTCTGCACAAAGCTTTTTCAAGCACAACAACCACGTCCCCATCTCCATAATAATCTCATCACCTAGAATTTGCACAAAAAAAATGATTGATCAATGCCATTTGTTTAATAATGGCATGCTCTAGGTACCCCATTAAGGAGATCAACAGTTCTATACAAAAGCAAGCTCATCTCATTTTTTCATGGCTCATGGGTTTGCTTTCATTCACACATTAAAAACACAATCCCTTCCTCAATAGTGTTGTAGTGGCTCTAAGTCTCCACAACCTACTAATGGTAAAGCTTTCATTACACAAGTACACACAAATTGGAAGGTCTATTTAAGACTACAAAATGGATTCACATGTCTTTCATCTCCATTTTGACATATCACATCAATGTTTCCCCAACCAACTCTTAAAAGGTCAATTAAACACTTCTCATTGGCATATCCAAGTGCATGTCTTCTCAATTTATGAAGCTTTCAGCTCCATGACCAAAACATCTTACGCAAAGTACATCTTCAAATTGCATCTTTCATTTGTATTTTTCAAATAGTTCAATCTGATATAAGAAGTTCATATATAACTCATTACCTATTAACTGATGCTCTTCCACACATGACAAGGCTTCTAATTCAAGGCTTTTTTTAGGAAAAGAACTTATCTTTAGAATGACATTTCTAAATTTTGATCACAGGCATGTTGAAAGTCCTCATTCATCACTAGTTGTTCTCATAACTCCACACATACCATCTTTAAATATGGTCATCAAATAGCTCTTGCTCTAGTAGAAAAATTAGGAGAAAATCTAGTAGAAGATCATATTTGATGATCATCATATGCTTCTTTACATCTCTCATAACGCTTGCTAGAGATGATATTAGGATAGGTTGGGGTAGAGGGTCACCTATCTTTCACCTTATCTATATGTGGTGGGTTTCTACTTATTAATATCTCTAGCACATGAGGCACTATGCTTCATCCCAAAGTATGTTTCATTCTGTTGGCTCCTAATTTAATAGTTTTAAAATTAATCAAGAAATCAGACCAATAAATCTAAGGCTAGAAATTTCCTATGATGGATGTACTTGACTGAAATCTTGGGCCAACTATAAGGCATAATTCCTTCTTCACTTCAAGCTCTGCAAAACCTAGGCAAGTCAACCTTAAGGTTCTAATATATGGTACCAGTGCAATTAAACATACAATTTTAACCTAATAACAACAAATGAAACCCTTTTGTCTTCTGATAATTATGCAATAACATAGGAACAAAATAGCTACAAATCATAACCTATGAACTCATAAGCTGAGTGAGGGTTAATTCCTTTTAGCCCACTACAAAATATGAAATACTGAATTTATTTGATTAAAAATATTTGTGCAAATGACCTTCACCTCAGCTTGCATATGATTTAGTGATCAGTACCTTATCCATTGAAACATAGATTCACTACCAATAGGATGACCTAACTTGATTGCCTTACACTTAAGTTTTTTAACTAAAATTCCCAAACACCATTCTTATGAAATATCCCCTCCATACACCTAGAAACCCTATCAGATCATTGAAGCATTTACTTAACTCCTTGAATCAAAAGCAACAATAGATCTAATTGTCATGAGCCAACATAAATGTGTTCTTCCTTTATCAAATATGTAATATATTAATTTAAATATTTGAAATTATTATCTTTAATATAGTCCCATGATAGCATTACTATCAAAATTTTTCAATCAAATAATGTGCAAGTCATAATTAAAGATATTAATGTTAAATTTATAATCACCAAACCCAATATAAACATTCATAATTATAAAATATTATTTATCTCAAAATACATTAATATCAAATATTACACATTAAGTTTAATATACATCAACTTATCTATTTAATTAAATAAGTAAACCTAAACCTAATTATACTCTTTAAATTCAAAGAAATTCCTAATCCCCTAACTACCAATGTTTCCCATTAATCTATTGGCACTTTATATATGTAATTTCAAACATCTCTACCTTAAATATAAAATTAATATAAACATATTGTGTTAATACAACTATGATTAAATGGAAGGACGTTGTCCAATCTGCATGATATAAATGTTAGGGTTAGGGCGGATAGAAGGGAGAGATACAGAAAAAAGAAAAAAAAAAGGAGGAAGTAAATAATAAAAGAAGTGGCATACAACAAACACACGGGAAGAAGGATATATAAACATTAGATAACACAAGAGATCCCACATTATACTACAGGGTCGTGAAAATCTCTACAACTTACATCATGGAGCCTTCGGCCAAGGACAGTACCAAGCTGTCGATCTCATAATATAGTAACACAGTAACTTGAGAGTATATAGGTACGACTCTACTCACCAACATAGTTATGCATCAATGATAATCGAATTTAAATCACCGTAGAATTTTATTATATATGATAATTGCATTTAAAGATATGTAAAAGTATTGCGTGAGCTCAATTATGTGTGTGTGTGTGTGTGTGTGTGTGTGTGTGTGTGTGTGTGTGTGTGTGTGTGTGTGATGTTATCTTCAAATGAATCCAATGCTTTCTAATCATAAAATTTCATTTGGTAAAGTACTTTACATAAATATTAGTATTAAGAAAAGATAAAATAAATATATGCTATTAAGCATTAGAAAATAGTATCAATACATAAATAAATACATATATACATATCATTATTACAGTGATTTCATTCTACTCAATAAAGGCTATGTTTAAATAATTCTATTCAATAAAGACTATGTTTAAATAAATTATTCAAGTTCATAACCCAACAAATCACCTGATATAATAAAGTATATATTTGAATTAAATTGGTATAAAGCAATAGAAACTTATATATATATACATAATGATATTTCAAAATTAATGTAAATGTATGATAAGTAAATAATAAACATTACATTTAAGAAATACTAGAACATTATAATAAATAAATAAATAAATAAATAAATAAATAAATATATATATATATATATATATATATATATATATATGCTCTCTTAAAGATTTAAAGATACATTTGGATTGCATTTCAAATTGTAGTACAAAAAATTTGATCCTCACCTGAATGGTGAAATCCTGAGATAGGGAGTCAGTGGAGGGAAAGGCAGAGTAATTTCGAGCACTTGTCAGAATCGCTTGGAGCTTGTTTCATGCACCCTCTACATTGTAATTCTATTGTCTCGAGGTGATCATCACCTGATGAGAGAAGATGATCTGACACTATAAGGAGAAATCTTCCAGTAAACCAATAAATTGATTTTTAATGCTCAGCTCCTCCAATATTTTAATAACAATAAGGATCATATGTTTGTTAATTTGACGACTTCCTAATTTATGGCCTAAAATTTTAATATCAGGTTGAAGATTAAAAAGGGGTCATCACACTGATACACAACTCATCCAAGATGTCTTAAATCAAATGAACCTTATTCATTCAATTACAAAGTTAACAGCATATGAAGAATTAAGAGACAAAATAAAAAACCCAGATAATTTTTGTAAGTCCCCTTTTGTATTTATCCTTGGAAAGACTAAATACATTAATTGGTAACACTAAATGAAACTCCAAATATGTCACATGATCTATCATCAATTTCTAATTATCTCAGAGAAACAAGACATAAAATGAAATAAAAATCCGCACAAGAATGGATGTGTGGCCTTCACTACTAGAGCTCTACTCAATTGACAGGAAGTAAAACCAACAACAACCTTGGTTTCACAATAAAAACTGGAAACCTACTGGTTTCCCTAGAGAAAACTGCCAACAATAACAAAAGAATGAGAAAGCGAATGATATAGAAGGAATAAATTCCCAGATTTGTTCATCTGACATGTGTCCACTTGGAAAAAATCTCCTAGAGGAAAAAAAAAAATCTCTCTACTCTCTCTCTGTAATTGCATATCAAATCTCTAATTATTTTGGATCTCAAAAGCACAAAATATCTTAGATATTTGATTGAAAAGGATAACTAATTTTAATGCCAGATCTACAAATAAGGCAAAGGCAAAAATTCAATTGAAATGACCTCTACAGGCATGAAAACTTTTTCAAAATTCATTTAGGCTTAAACAAACTTCAATGTTTGCCCCCCAACTGATTTTGATGCTCCATGATGAATTCTACCTATTCTGTTGAGAATGCCCCAAAAAATACAAATCTACTTATGGAATGAACCAATGAAGATCTATACAAAATCTGACCATAGAAATGAAAAATTCATCTCTTTCTTGTTCTGATGGTATGCTACACTGCATATTTTGTACAAAAATTGTGCCTCTGAGACCAATTTGAAATTCTGGCTCCTAAACCATGAACACAACTTTAAAAATGGAAAAATTTAAAAGTTTTACATAGTTGAACTATATAAAACTTTAAATTCATTTAAATATTTCATCCTTTGAAAAATTGGTGTGTTTGAAATCTCTGAATTTTATATTCATTTTCACTTTATATTTCACAACTCTCCAATACTCTCCAATCTTGCGATACCATATTGCAGAAGTTGGTTGGCTTTCATTATTGAGCAGGTCCCACATTTATCTTCCATTTGAAATATTGGCCCATCGTAGCATTGTAGAGTCTTTAAAACTTGCCTTCCGACCACATTAATATATACTTAATATATTAATCCTTTAAATCATTTAAATCATCTCACCATCATTTTTGGCTTCCCCGATGATACAATGAAGACATATATTAAACTTCCCATAGTAGCACTATGAGCCTCCAAATTTTTCTTTACGACCTCATGCTAATGCTATGGTCATAACATCAAGACCCTTCGAAAATTACCTTTTGACCATACATTGGAAGCTCTCCCATAGCACCATAAAACTTATACTCCACATTCTCGATATTATGCCAATCGTAATAATGCAGGACGTTTCCTTCCTATCTTAAAACTCATGACTGGGCACTTGGAAATCCAATTCAAAACCATGTTTGACTTTGCATGGCTACTAGATAGATGTGCCCCTCCCTCAAGCATCACTTGTTTTAAAAAGAGGGTATCTTAGACATGTTATCACTTGTGTGCTCCCCTATAAATATAACAGATATCTCTCCACATTATCAATGTGGGATATCTCTTCTACACTTTAAAAAAAAAAATGTAGGCCTCCACATGAATGCTCTGCTGTGGGCTACTGGTTGGTTTTCTCTCTTCCTGGTGTGGAGCACATCTCCTCCTCACTTTGGATGAGGACTCTTTATTCTTCTATGCATGGGCTATTTCAAGATGCGGGCTACTCCTTATAAATGTTGGCCGATTTTGACATGGGATTCCTTGCCCCTTCTTTCACGTGGAGCTCTTTCCATCTACAATCTCCCTGTCATAATGGCCAATGAGTGGCTCCCCTTTTGGGCTACGACCTTTTCCTTCATGTACGGGTAGCTCTTTTGTTGATGCTCTTACTCTATTCTCACTGGTGTGAATGCCCTCTTTGGCGTGGGCAACTACCCTACCTCCTCTCATGCCATGGGTGCACCATATCTTGTAAAGATATGGGAAGAAATGCCTCCAATAAACCAAAGTTTTTGGTTTGTCCACCATTCTTCAATTTCCACTTGGCCCTATTCTAGTTCTAGTAGAATGCCGCTCACTGTTGACACAAGGACACTTGTCACACACATGATCCCAATGTTGTCTAGAGGAGCAATTATGAATTTTCCTATGAACAAGTAGATTGTAGGAAGAAAGGAGTATGTGATGAGAGGAATGGAAGTGAGGGGGTAGAGAACTATGTTTATATATGCAATTCTTTGAAGCCACTTGAGTCGATTGGATCTTAGTCCAATCCACTGTGGGTAATGTTCGCTTAGAAGAATTCCCATGGAACCAAATGTAGAATAGAATAGCTTCTTCAAAGTTTTTGTTAAATTCATAGCACCATTTGCTTTGAATGCTGGCCTGAAATCATCAGTCATAATTATGTTAAGAAGTACAAACAACCCTCTACAAATGCAAATTTTTTGGAATGTGCCAACTATGGTAGTGTGATGATTAATATCATTATAATCCCTCTTTAAGACATCTCTATTTCCTTAATTCAAAATTCATTGTCCATAATTATAATTCTTGATTGTGCATGTGGATTTTCTCATGCCATCACTTCATTCATTGAAAACATCTTTGATTCGCACACAATCATTATTAGTTTGATGGAATCGGTTGGGCCCCAAATCAGGCCTTGCTAATTTTTTTGTTTTCAAACAACTGATATCTCAAAGTGATCTATTAATTATCTCAAACTGAATGGAATCAAATTTGATCACAAATTCACTATTGAAAAATTATTTTAATCATTTGCACACCACTATGAAATCTGTGTTAGAGGCCTGTTGCCTAGCTTTAAAAACTGATTTAAACACCTGACCGAGCTTTGAAACTTTGAACTTCTTGCCTCTTTGACATATTCAATAGGCCTACCAAACCATGTCACATGATGACATCAGGGTCAAAAGATATCGACCTCTGAAGTTGCTTACATAAAATCACCTACAAACATGTCAAAAATTTGGAAAATGCATTTGGTTTCGGCTTTGAAAACTGGGCAAATGGGTACTTGAGAAAAAAAAAATTGGGGCATTAGTTCACTGTCATGAGGAAAGTATGAATCTATGATTAGGGCTCATGATGAATAACTGGGTGAATTTGGTGAATAGTCAAAATGGGCTACTCAGAATTTACAGACTGGAAACATTGTCAGAAAAACATTTTTTGCAAATGGAATGGACCCTGAGAAAATGTGCAGATGGACTCGTAAAGATTTTAAAATTGGCACACTTAAAGTATCTAAAGAATAGAACATAATGGTACAATCCATTTGATCTCATCTATCACAAATTCTGAGATGTGACTCCATGAATTGGGGTACCAACCAATTTGCATTTCTTGACACTAGCAAAAGTAATAAATTGCATTTGGAATCGCATTTGAAAATTGATCAAACAGATTTTTCATAAGCTCAAAATTGGAACTTAGCAAGTCTCTAACCTCTAAAATGTAGTGCAAAAGGAATTTTCTCAATTCAGTCTATTGGGTCAAAATTATAACAAGTCAAACAGGGCCTTCCAGAATTTTTCACAATTTGCAAATGCATGGAAACAATGAACTACCAACTTTGAGGGATTCGAAACCTAGTCAAACGGATTCAAAATGACTTGAAGTCTAAAAAATAGGTTCTTTGATATGGACACTAAACATTCCAAAAGTAGTGAGTCATGAAACATTATTGGGTGCAAGATACTAGATTGCAAACATAGCCTCCTGTCATTGCTTGACACTTGGGGCAAAATGTAGATTTGGACATTGCTCAAAACAGGCCTTTACAAAACAGCTTGGGATGGCAATTTATCAATACAAAACATATGCATATGTCAAATGAAGGGTGTTAAACAACTGAAACACCAAATAAGCCTTGAAGTGACAACCAGTTACATATGCATGAAAAGCATTCATAGGGGGCTCAAAGTGACTCAAAATTTGGAATAGACACTCAAAATGGGAATGAAATTTTGAGTGCCATCAATGGCTCTATCTAGGGATGCATGCCCCTTACAAGCATGGAAAAGATTCAAATCTTTGGAAGAAGTAGATCACACCCCTGACTTCTCTCGAACAACTTTATTAAAAGCAAGAAATCTACTCCTATGTACATACGATGGCCCCAAGCCACCAAAAAATTTTCAAAACTCCTTACCTCTGTCATACACTTGATTCTCATTTACATTTTCTTGAGGTAAACTGAAATGATCTTTCTCCTTTGTTTCACCGAACACATCAACACTTTCAATCACTTTGTTAGGAAAAACAAAATGGTCATCATCACTTTCATAGTGCATAGAAAAATCAAAATTACTTTCTTCATCTTGCTCACTATGAAAATATGAATTGGCATGATCATAACTATTGATATCTATCTAAAACTAATCATTACTAACTGATTCATGAACACCTTCAACCGGAACACAAAAGTTTGGTATTCTACTTCATTTAATGAGTTACATGAATCAAATTGTAACTCACCTTGTGCATCCGAATATGAAGAAAATGTAAAATTTGATTTCTCCTCATTTGTAATATCAGTACTCGATAAATCAAACTGAACATACACTACATTTTCTTCACATTCCAACAAATGATTTGATACCAAATCACAAGAATCATCATGAAATTGCCTTCTCACAATATACTGATCCGTATCAATGTTTTCCTTAAATAACTCATTAGAATGAACTAAATCATTACTATTACTTTCCTCATCACGTGAGTAATCTGAATGTATCTCTGCTTCATGAAAACAAGAAGAAAATGAACTAGCAACAAACCTTATCTCTACATCTTTCTTCTCAACATAGAAGTTGTCATGTGCATTGATGTACAAACTACCATAACATACCTCTCCAAAACTTGACATAGCATATTCTGAAACTATATCTTCTTTCACATTAAATTTAGGGGAAATGACTTTACCATATGAAAAGGAAAAATGTGGCAAAGCATAGACATCCTTGGATAGATTTGCATACCTTTCAAAATCATGAGCCAACAAATCTGAAATCTCATCAACACTTAACAAGAATTCATTACTAGTTTCTTTTCCTTGGCTATGGTTATTATTTGGATAGCTTGACAAATTTATAATATCAAACTCATTAGTAATACATTTAAAAAAATTAGAACTCTGATCATCCCATACATTTTCTTCTTTAGACAATACCTCAACAACTGGTATCTTGACATATTCACATTTATCACTAGAAGAAAAACTCTTACTACCGTCACACCTTTCCTCTTCTTTACAATAATCATCATAGCATGATGAATCCACATTATGCATGCCATCAAATTGCTGATTACTATCCTTTGATTCATAAAACTGAGACTCTTCATCTTCAATATCATTTTCAATGAATTTATTGCATTCATTATCATTAGATTCATTAGCATTCAAAGCACCTTCAACCTCCATGATAAAATCTTGGAATTCAAAAATCCTTTCTAACCTTGACTTTGCTAACCAATCAACTTAATGTGGCATAAAAACTTCTAAGAGTACCATTGGCCATTAAGACTTCTTAGGTCTAAAGGGCTCATCAAGATTCATAATTATTGACTTAAAATTTATGTAAATTTGAAATCCACTAAGATCCTTAATATTAACAATTGTATTTCTTATCATTATGATAGTCTTATCATGATTCTTTCTTTTCAGCTTAGCAATATTTGCACAAACACTTTCAAGAGTTGGCACATCACTTTCAGACCTAGATTTTGAATCCATTTTATAAAATTTTAAACATCTACATTTTCTTAGTGCTGAAACCACTAGATGGAGGCAACCATTTTGTTCATTCAAATTTCATGAAAGACAAATACATGAAAATTAAAATACCTTTTATGTGTTGCTGTATGAAACCTTTGATCTGTTGATTGGTATTGTGTAAACATGAAATACTTCACACCATAGATAAAACCTTTGTAGAGACACTACCTCATTGAAGAGGAAAATAAAATCACAACAGTGATTCACCTTTTGAAATCAATTACTTCAGAAAATACAAACAACCACATAAACTATCAATCAAGAAACTTACAAGAAACTTACACTTCATCTTTCTCAACAAACTAGATCTGTCCAGAAATACTGAAAGCCTTGCATAATAGAATAAAACATGCATTGGCATAGAGATTTAGACTAGAGTTACCACTCACACTTAGTGAGAAAAGATATTGAAACAATTTACCACTTGTAAATTCTGAACCAGACTTTCAATATGGAAAAAATTGCAGATCATTAACACCTTGAAAACAGAATACACTTCATAAATCAATTCTTGACTCTAAAATTTTCTCAACAGCATATGCAAAAACTAAACTAATTGAAGATAAACTTATAACAGTCATAGAACACAATTTACATCCAATCTTACAACATACCGCTATCCATGAATAAAACTTAATTGGGGTGCATGATATTTTGAATAAGAAAATTGGAAAACACATCATACAACTTACTACTACAAGTTTTTATGCACTTCTTCTACTGTATTGAATAGCTTCTTTTAAATTCTCAAGGTTTGTCTACTATTCAGATTCAATACAGTCCCTAGCAAAGTCACCATTTTATTGGCTCCTAATTTAGCAGTTTTAAAATTAACCAAGAAATTAGACCAATACATCTAAGGCTAGCAAATTCCTATGATGGATGTACTCGACTGTAATCTTGGACCAACTATAAGGTATAACTCTTTCTTCACTTCAAGCTCTGCAAAACCTAGGCGGGTCAACCTTGAGGTTTTAATATATGGTACCAGTGTAATTAAACATATAATCTAAACCTAATAACAATAGATGAAACCCTTTTGTCTTCTGATACTTATGCAATAACATAGGAACAAAATAGCTACAAATCATAACCTATGAACTCATTAGCTAAGTGAGGGTTAATTCCTTTTAGCCCACTACAAAATGTGAAATATTAAATTTATTTGACTAAAAAGATTTTTACAAATGACCTTCACCTCAGCTTGCATCTGATTTAGTGATCAGTGCATTATCCATTGAAACATAGAGTCACTACCAGTAGGATGACCTAACTTGATTGCCTTACAATTAAGTTTGTCAACTAAAACCCCCAAACTCCATTCTTATGAAATATCCCCTCACTACACCCAGAAACCCTATCAGATCATTGAAGCATTTACTTAACTCCTTGAATCAAAAGCAACAATAGATACGATACACAACTCATCCAAGATGTCTTAAATCAAATGAACCTTATTCATTCAATTACAAAGTTAATAGCATATGTAGAATTAGGAGACAAAATAAAAAACTCAGATAATTTCGGTAAATCCCCTTTTGTATTTATCCTTGGAAAGATTGAATACATTAACTGGTAACACTAAATAAAACTCTAGATATGTCACATGATCTATCATCAATTTCAAATTATCTCAGAGAAACAAGACATAAAATGAAATGAAAATCTTCACAAGAGTGGGTGTGTGGCCTTCATTGCTAGAGCTATGCTCAATTCATAGGATGCAAAACCAACAACCTTGGTTTCATAGTGAAAAATGGAACCTTGTTGGTTTCCCCAGCGAAAACTATCAATAACAACAAAAGAATGAGAAAGAGAATGATATAGGAGGAATGAATTCCCATATTTGTTATGCATCTGACATGTTTCCACTTGGAAAAAATCTCCTAGAGGGTAAAAAAAACATCTCTTTACTCTCTCTGTAATTGCATATCAAATCTCTAATCATTTTGGCTCTCCAAAGCACAAAATATCTCAGATATTTGATTGAAAAGGATAACTAATTTTAATGCCAGATCTACAAACAAGGAAAAGGAGGAAAAATAGGTTAAATGACCTCTACAGGCATGAAAACTTTTTCAAAATTTGTTTAGGCTTCAAAAAACTTCAATGTTTGCTCCCCAACTGATTTTGAGGTATTCAAAACCTAGTCAAAACAAATAAAATTGAGTTGAAATATGAAAAATAGGTTCTCTGATATGCATACTAAACACTCCCAAAGTGTTGAGTCATGAAACTTAACTGAGTGCAAGATATTTCATTGAAAACTAAGCTTCTTGTCACTGGTTGACACTTGGGCAAAAATACAGATTAAAGCAATGCTCAAAATGATGCTTCATAGAATGACTTAGAACGGGAAATTTATCATTATAGGACACATGCATATACTAAATGCAAGGTTTTAGAAACATGAAACACTTCATAGGCCTCAAAATTATGGTTGGGTACATATGCACAAAAAGTGCTTATAGGGGTTCCATCAGGCTTTATTTTCAAAATGGTACTCAAAATAAAAAAGACTTCAATTTTGAGTCCCAATAGTAGCTCTGTATGGGGATGCATGTCCCTTGTGGGCATGACAAGGATTCAGATCTTTGGAGGAAGCAAACCACTTGAAAAATTTCTCTTGAACAACTTTATTGAAACCAAGAAAAACTACTCCTAAGCTTTACAAATGATGGCCTCGAGCTGCCGAACTTCAACAAAATTTCTTACCTCTGTCATAGACCTGATTTTCATTTGCACTTTCTTGAGGTAAGCTAAGAGTATTACTTCCATCAATTTTATCATTTAGATTAGCATTCTGAATCAATTTACTTGCCGAAACAAAATCTACATCTTCATGTTCATAGCGGATATACAAACTAGGAACCACTTCAACAAAATGCTCTTTATAAACATACAAATCAACATTCTCAAATATATTAGAATCAAAATTAAATCCTCCTCAACACATAATTCATGCATGCTATCAACCTTGAATATGAATGTTTCATATTCAAATTGGTGAAGGGGATCACACATACCTTGAATTTGTGTCTCTTCATGTGTAACTGATTGGAACTCAAATGAGCAATCAAATTTGTACTCATAAATATCATCCATGTCAATGTCTAAAACTAATCTAAGATTCTCCAAAAATTCTTTACAATCAAAAAATGGATTAACAATCATATTAGAGCATTCACCATAAATCTCCTTGCAAGTTGTTGGTTGATCTTCAACAATAGCTTCATCTAATACCTCATTATCAACATCATATGATGCAACATCACCATCATTATCATTGTCACATCTAGAGGAAAACAAATATGATCTCCTCTAATAGTAAGATAATGTATGATCATCAAGACCAATATTAACCAAATCTGAGAATTCCATGTGCTCTCCAAAAAACAAGTTGATAATTCCATGCAAAGCTTCCTTTTAAGCATTGTAACAAGTGATGGGCTGATCAACATCAAACTCTTCATCATATAGAGGATTAGTGAAAACCTTGAAACTATTTCCAACATCATTGTCATGAATAATTTCAACATGTGAAGAAGAAAGATCAGAATCATTACATGAAGACAAAATGTCCACTTTATCAATTAAGCATGTGGAATATAAATTAATTTTAATTGTGTTGTCTTCTCTAAAATGATTCATATTCCTTGACCACCAATAATATCTTAATTTTTAAATAGGTGTTGATGCATTAACCTTAGAATCACTTGAATATTTATGATTACAACTACATGTAGCCTCTTGGTATTCTTCTACACAACTAGGTAATTCATCCATTTAAATGATCTCTTTATCCTCATATTGTGTAGACAACTCCTCTTCAAAGTTTTCTATAGTAAGTTGATTCATACAATACAGAGATGAAACTTCATTTCAATTTTAGAAGAAGAACTCATACCTTTACTTGCATAAGAGTATTCACTTTCATTATTTCTCTCTTCTTCCCAATTTGCATCAAAATCATATGAAGATGAGTATGCATTGTCATTGTCCTCACCTCCACTTGAGTAATCACTTTCATCATCTTCTTCATATGATGCTTCATCATGACATACTAGATCAACAACCTTGTTTTCATCACTTGAGTCATAACTTTCAACCTCTTCATCCTTATAAAACCAAGATGAACATTTTACAACTTTATGAATAATGATATTCTCAACACCATAAGAATTATCACTAGGAGGAGTAACTATTGAAACCATTTCAAAAATTTTGAACTCACTTAGTGAATTAACTTCATCATATACTGTTGTAGCTCTATCAATACATGTATTCTCCTCTACAATATTATGAATATTTCTATGTTTTAACAAGGAAACTTCATCAACACATGCATTGAAATCTAGATTCTCAACATGGTGAATTACAACAATAGGGATACCTATATGCTGATTTGATTTTGAACACTCAACATGACATTGGTTTCTATTCTCGTCTTCATCTTTTTGAAAAACCTTTCTAGTGAAATGACTCTTGGTTAGTCTATGCTTTATATTGTTTTCAATATCCATTTTCATCATGAATGCCTGATGCAAAGTATTGGGTTCATTATCCCTCAACAGATAACTCATTTTTTCATCAAATGCATCAAGATAAATGACTAAACACACTTGATCATTTGCTCTACAATTTTTAGGAATCCCATTCAAGGCTCTTGAAAATCTGATATTAAATTCAAGAATAAGTTTTGCATTCCTAACTTGGATCTTTAAGAACTTCTCAAAAGAATTAGATATGCTTATTATTTCCTTGAATTGCTCCATTAAGGCTGAATATAACTCACTCCAAGATGAAATAGAACATGCTAGCAAAAAAGAAAACCAATCTCTAGGATCACCTTCCAATGTTTGAACAAACAACTTCATATGCATGTCTTCATGAGAAATCTCAAAGTCACCCATCATATCACTAAACATTTGAATATGATGGCTGGCTGAATCCAAATAGCTCCCATTGAACTTAGGAAAATGCATTCTAAGATCATATGACATGGTTTTTTGGAAACCATGAATGACATAAAAGTGTAACGGAAAGTATGTCTTGGTAGAAATAGATATATGATTTTCATCAATAGACTGCATACTAGGTGAAAATAAATTTGACATTCTTTGCAAACTTACAACTCATTCACCAAGATAACTTTAAGAATTTATAAATTGCAGAAAATCTGAAAACTCTTCTACCAATTCAATCTCTAAAAGTACTCCAACATGTAAAAACATTTTCTGAATGTATCTTTCATGAAGTGTGTGAAGATGCACCAAAAAACTCTCCTACTTAGTGCTAGAAACATCACTTGATGGCGAAGCTTTTGTATAACTTACTTTCATGGAAAAGAAATCTCATGAAAGTGAAAATACCTTAATATGTGATGCTTGCAAACCACTTCAATTTTGCAAACAACAAAAGATTCAAATCCTATCCTAATTTAGTAACTCTTGCATAACATCTCACATAATCTTTTCAACCATTGCCAAGAACTTTAGATGACTTCTTAAAATCTTCTTTCTAATTGTTGTATCATTCATCATACCTTCAGCTTCATAATGCACTAGTACAAAGATATAACTTCAAGCCCACCACTCACTTAGTGAGAAAAGATTTTCTCAACTTACACAATATAACAAGTTGGTCCAAAATTTACAACACATATTTGAAAAAACTTTATACAACAACTTGGGAATTTTATACTCTTGACAAAGTGAAATAAATTTAACATCAACTCTAAATTCTGACAGTAACTTTATAAACTTTCAAGTAATCTCAATGTAACAATCATTGCAATTCTTCAAAGTTGGTGTTGTTAATGAATAACATATCCACTGGGATGCATGATTTTTTGAGTAAGAAACTAGAAATCACATCAAACAACTTACTACTACAAATTTTTGCATGCACTTCTTTCCATTCTATTTAATCTTTTTTCAGATTCTTAAGGTTTTTCTACTATACAGATTCAATAGTCCCTAGTAGAGTTGCCATTGGCTCCTAATTTTATACTGATTTTAATTACCAAATAAACAAGATGAGATTGCATCTAAGGGTAGCTATCTCCTATGACAAACACAATTTGTCAAGAACCTAAGCCAACTACAAGGCTAAACTTCTACTTAAAGCTTTGCAAAACCTAGGTAGGTAGACCTTTAGATTCATTCATATGGTGCCTGTTCCAAAGCATATATTTGAATCTGTCCAAAGAAAATTATTGAATCTATCCAAAGAAAATTAAACCCTTATTTCTCCTATACTCATGCAATAAAAGAGGTACATAGTATAAAATTGCAAAACCTATGAAATCCATAAGATGAGTGAGGGTATCCTTTCAACTCCTAAACAAAAGGGAAATGGATGATTGATTATTTGATTTTTAATAAAAAAAACCCCACATATGCAACAACAAACTAAAATGATCATGTAGCTGATTAGTGCCCTATCCATTGGGTATTCCACAAACCATAACATGCATTTGGTATAGGTGATCTATCCTATCACTTTGTGAATCAGACATCAATGTTCAATCTAAACCTCATACTTATCAGACGTTCTTCTCATGAAACTCACAACCTTTTCAAAATGTGTCAAGAATTCACATGATTCTTTGAATCAAAGGAAAATCACATCAAGACATATGTTGGTACCCATAAAGACCCAATAATTAAAACTTTCAGTGTGGAGTCTTGAAATTCTTTGAACTAAGGTTCAAAGCAGTTTGAAGTGGTTTAATTTGATTGGAATAGGTTCAATGTTTCTTTGTTTTGAAATGATTCATCTTGAAAGTGCATTGGTTGTCAATATTGAAGTTTAGCTTCTAGTTTCCAATCTGAGTTCAAGTTTGAAGATCAAGTTTAGTTTTTTTTTGATTGGTTCAAGGGTAATTCATGAGTTCAAAGGGTTCAAATTCAAATTTTTGAGGCACTAATTCAATTTCAATGCCACAAAATTATGGAGATCGCAATCTAAAGCCCCAAGGTCAGGGGATCAAGAAATGGTTTTAAAGAAATTGCAAAAGACTTGACACAATAAAGGTAGACACCCTTAAATGGGTAGGAGTTCATGATTCTTCACACATATCTGAAATGCCAAATTTGTTAGATAAGAAGATACTTACCACAACTATATTTGAGATAATCATCATAAAAAAGTATAGTTTTAACAAATGGGCCTAAGCTAAATGTTGAATAAATTCGGTTACACATTGTTGTCTGAGTCACAATTTGGATTCCAAAAGTTTCCATTTCAGGAAAGGAACATGAATCATTGTCTAAAAGATACTAGAGGTGACATTCTATTCATGATATGTAGCTCAAGCAACCCAAACCACAATGAGCTTATTCCCAATCCCAAGGCTCAGATCCAACAACTCAGAATACAAAGGTGAATGTGGTGAGTTGAAGCCATTAATAACTCCAATCTAGTAGGTACACAATAATGCAAATTCATTATAGCAATCTTACATGGTGAGAGGAGGAGATTAGTGAGGCACAACATCAAAGGCTTGATATGAAGGTGTGAATGAGACTTTGAGAAAAGTCAATCTCCTTCACCTTGAAGATAAATTGCCATATTGAAAGTTAATTTGGATGTAGTTGTTATTATTAAAGGAAAAATTTATGGCAGAGAGGAAGGCATTGTTAATTAGATTCCCTTATCAAAGGAGGGTGGTCAGTTTGGTAGAATTTCAAACATCATGTAATGGATCTCAAACCTCTTCATCTAAACAATGGTTTGAAACTCATAAGCAATGAGTCATTCAACAAACCATGTCCCCTCACAGGTGGTTTTATCATCAAGGATCCTAAAGGTGATTTATAATATAGGTTGACTACTTGATAGCATGTTGTAGGGAAGTGAACTCTCAGCCTCAAGTCTATGGAAAAGACTGAGAGTTTACATGTTCTGTCTATCAAATGATAGTGGTCGAATTAGCAAAATGGACTCTTAAGTTCCATAAAAGGGAGAAGAATGATGCTCATTCCCCTGACTTGCGGGAAGAGTTAATTATCAATTTTTTCCAAAGAAGATTCAAAGATCTCACCACAAAATTGGTGGAAGGCATAGTGTGCAAGATATAACCACTAGAGGTGATGAATGTCAATGGTAGGAACATCACCTACCATTCCTCATCACCTCATTGTCACATGGCATGAATACATGAATATAGTTCAAGTTACGAACCATTTGAGAAAATGCTTTAAAAGTGATAGCTAGACATCAACATAGTTGGGCTCACCAAGAAGAACACAAGGGTATAAGCATCTAAGGAGCCCAATTTCCCTCTCATCCTAAAGAATAATGCCAATAGAGACTAAATGAAATGATCGAGAGGTGAGTTATACATGGAGGAGCTCAATTCAAAGGAAACCCTATGCTGCGATATGCATATTCTCATATATGTTGTGGTGCCCAAGATATATGCTTTCCATTTTATAACTATTCAATATGGATGCATTCAAGTGAGAATATGGGATCAAGAGGAAAGTACAGATTGTGCTGGCCAATCTAATATAATTTGGATGGTTCTTCAATCCAATATCTCTTCACCAAAAATAGGCATGGGCTCAGGGAGCACGTTCAATATGAGAAAGACTCGCCAACTTTTTTCATCATGCAAATATCTTCATGATAGTTATAGTTCCAAACATTGAATCAAAATATGGAAATAGTTCAGTGCATGTGAATTATTTAATTGAAATGCCAAAAATTTGAATGATTCAATCAGGCTCAATCAACAGGGATAAATTGAAAACTTTTATTTCACACAGTCTAGGGAATAGAGAATGCTGTCAAAATACTCGACAAAAGACTAGTGATAGGATTAAGGTGAATATATTTTGATAGGAATGATCTCTAAGGATTATAAAGTGTGGAGGTGGTTATGAAGATATGATCTGAATGTTTGGAAACACCTACCAACAACACATTTCAGAAACATATGACAGGTTGCCCAATAAATCCTATGTTCACCAACAATGCAAATTCAATTTGAAACTTATTAAATATCTCTATTCAATATATCATGAAGTGCTACGAAACTAAGTTAGTGCCACATATCAAATGCAGATATGAAACCTTTGAAAAGATCAAATTGGAGCATATGTCACTAGAATGTTCATGTAACTAAACATAAGGAAGTTCCCAAGTTTCTTAATCTCTAGAAAGAGATAAGTTGAAAGAATTAGTTCCAATAATTGAAAAAAACAAACTCATCAAAGGAAATAAATATGTGACAAAAAAACAGAGAGGGGGTTCCAATTTTTTTGGCTTGCTAAGGTAGACTTGCTGCTATGAATAGAGAGTCAGAAATAGTAGAAAGAGAGCAGGGGAAATGTATTTTTCTATGGATTTTGTGCTATAGGAGGATATATAATTTTTTGAATGAATAATTAGTGTGTATCAAGGGGCATATTTTTTCTTTGCTCTATTTTTTTTAGAGGAAGAGAGTTTTAGTATACCAGAACTTGGGTTTGTGTATTAGCTTTCTGGTTAATGTTAATCTGTGAGTCAACTTAATCATCTCTAAATGCAGTTTTAATGCATATAGTTATTTTCATGATTATTATTTAGACTTTGTGTTGTGTTATTCATGTGTTTAAATAGAATAAATTTTTTTTTTCCTGCATTTCTTCTTTAATGTAAGGATCATGTAAGTGAGCTCTATATCATTTTCTTTTTATTTTCTTGTAGTTAATTTGTTTCTTCACATCTATGTGGTTTTTACGAGTGGATTTTCATATACCTTCTGTGTTTCTAGTTAAAAGTATCCATATTTGTATTTTTGTGAATTCATTTTAAATTATACACAAGGAGTTGTACCCAAATAAATTCAAAGGGTGCTTACACTTTTCAATAGTGAAGTGACCCAACTATTAGTGCATATTCAGTCTTCCTATCTGGGCTTTTGGGGTTAATTTTTATGTTTTTCTTTAGAGGACAATTTGTTCACTAACAATATACAAACTGAAATGAGATGCAGTTGGATCTATGTTCTTTATCCATAAACCACAAAAGATTGTAAACAACAAAGAAAGTAGACAAGAATCAAAATGAAACTAAGTAAATTTTCCACTCTTTGTATTCATTCCTTTGAAACAAGTACATTCAAGATGCATGAAAAAATCATAAAACATACCAACAGATTAGAACTCTACTATGTACTTCATTATTATTGTTCATAAAAGAGAGAAAATGTTGAAAGAATGGTGGAAACCCAGCTAAGAACTTGCTCAAAACTTTGGGAGCCAACAATATTCAAATTTAGTAGTATTACAGCCATGGAAACCTATCCAAGAGTCTGGAACCAACCTCTAATAAACTAGAACCAACCTTTCCATAAGTCTAGACCCAACTATTAGAAATAGGGAATACTAAGATGAGGGGGTGAATCAGTAATCTACAAACTTTAGTCACCAACTGGATATTATTACTTACTTTAAACCATGCATAACAAAGAAATAAAGTAATTTTGAATAGTAATATTAATAATGCACAAAGATAACTTATAGCATCATTTTTTGTTAACTAGGGAAACCCTGGGCAAGGGAAAACCTTGGTGGGGATGATAACCACTAGATACTATACTAATATATAAGTTGCTTGTTAGAAGATGAACCCTGTTAGGAGTCAGTGAGAAAATTTAGTATAAGGAGTCCTTCTTAGGAGACTTTGAATCCCTTTTAAGAGATTCCAACCATATTAGGAGTTGTGGTATAATGTATGCAAGAAGAGCCCACTGCCCAAACATGCAATTTCAACTACAAGAAGAGCTCATTGCTGAAACAAGTAATTTACTATTATCTTCTTCCCATACTAGTCTTTGATCTTCAGCTTAATCTTGTATCATCAAATAGCTCATATAAAACTTTGCATATATCGCTTTCACAAAGTTTGCATATAGTCACAATTCACTATTCATACTTGTACTTCTATTCAAGATAGCTTACTTCTTATTGAAAAATGTCCTTTTCATAGATACCATGTGTTTACACAAATTTTTGCTAGGTTAGCTAAGACCAAAAACTACTTTTCCAAGTTAGAGTAAACATCTAGGATGTCAGCCCTAATTGGAAAGGTAATTATTTTGTAAATAAAACAATTCTTTTCCTTCAATTATGTTATCCTATTTTGCTTCAAACATGATTATTTCTATTTCGTATAGTCTATACTGACTTTTTAGGTTATACACACCATCATCAATATGTATACTCTCTCCATGTAACTTTGCTAGTCATAATATTACATCAGCAACAAGTTATAAACAAAACAATATACTATTGTAAACCAAATTCTATACTTAGACAATTTTTTGATTACCAAACACTAAGTATCTTTATTTCTAAGGTTTCCTATGAACATGTACATCATGTGTTGCCATAAATAATAATAATTACATATCACTATTAGCCAATTATCAACAATCTCTCCCTTTGGCATTGATGGCAACAAAATAGGGAAAGTTGGCTAAGTGACAAAAACTTAACATAAATAACATATAAACATTACATCTATTACAACTTGTTCAAATTTACATATGCCCCCCCTTACAATATACTTTACTAATTTCTAATTAATTACTACTCCTAATAGTATCTCCCCCCTTTACTATCCATTTTCTATTTTTCAATTTTATGCAACTATTACTCCCCCTTTGACATCAATGACAAAGGTCAAAATGTCAAGATTCAATCCAAAAACTATCAAAAATGTTGTCCTTCCTTATTCTGCAATAATCTTCATACAGTCATCAAAATTTTCCCTAGAATATCTATATCTTTGGTCCATGTTTCCTTGGTAGACTCATCTGAAGTGAGAATTGCACATAAAGCATATGATGCAATCTCAATTGCATTAATATCTGAATACAAAAAGTTGGAATATGTGTCCTTGGCCTTGATGCATTCCTCTAACTATTTCTCAACAAAAGATAATTTTAGAGCAATAGATTCTCTAAAATTAGATGTCCTCTTCAAAATCTATTTTTTTTGAAGTTCCAGTTTCCTGATGTCACAGTGTAGATAAGTCCTGTAGCTAACTCATCTTTATCTCTATCTGACTAGCAATGTCTTTAGTTAGCTTGTATGATAAGGTACACTTAATATACAAAGTTTTCCCTTCCTGCTGGCATTTTCAGAGTTCTTTTATACAAGTATCAAAATTAACTAAGTCACTCTTCATATTCTAACAAATGATGCTAAACAAGTTAGCATCATGGGAAATTTTTGCCTTTGCCTCTACAACATTGAACAAATTTGTAAACTCTTCATTAAATGATTTTAACAGTGCTTGTGCTCTCTATTCAGTATTAAATTCTATGTGCTAAACTACCAATGTACTATGTAGTTTGTCAATCACTTCCATTAATGTTATTTGTAAACTCTTTACTTTCCTTTTCTTCTCAATCAGCTTTGTTAGGGATGAGATCATATCTATTTGATCATCATCATTAGATAAACTGGCAAGAGAGAGTGGCGTAGATGAACTAGATGGTTTAGTATCATCTTCCCTCTATTTCTTTGCTACTTCTTTTGTTCTTCTCTCTTCTTCTTCTTTCTTTTCCTTTTCCTCTCTTTCTCTCTTATCTTCCAATATTTTCTTATCTTCCTCAAGTAGTATCTTCTTATCTTCCTCTACTTTCTTCTTTTCTTCTTCAAGTAGCCTTTTCTCTTCCTCAATTTGTCTCAACTTATCGTTAATATCCTTGGTGTTTGGTTCATTTGGTTCGGAACCACCAAATGTATTGGTATCATCAATGTTAAGGGTAACATTGGTTTGATCAATCTACGTGGTGTCACTACTTACTGACACTTTCAAGGTTCGAGAAGTTAGAGGAGATGTTTTCTTTGGCTCTGTCAACATTTAACTAATTGTTACTGCAGTCTCACTTCTTAGCTTATCCTTTTCACCAATCATAAATAGGAATTGTCTCAATTTATTCCTCAAGTATGGTGTGAGGTTATTCAACAATATTTTGATTTCATCTTCACCACTAGTCTTGAAAATATTCCTTATCATAGACTTGCAAAGTTCATGGTCTTCTTCCCTTATAGGAGCCTTCTTCTGGATGACTCTCTCATAGACTTTCTGGTTAATAATGCTCTCAAGATCCTTTAGTTTTAGATTATTTGCCACAATATATCTCACAGTAGATATATCAATCTGATCCTTCTCAAAAGTTTTGTATAAATCATAAAACTTGTTTATCATAATAAAATTTCCTTCATTGGCAATAGCTATATTGATCTTCTCAATCTTTGGCTTCTAAAGTTTTCAAGCTTTGCCTACTGCTTGCTTAGGTGGAGTCAACTTTTCTACTTGTTTGATTTCTTGTTCCTCATCTTCTTCATCACTAGAGTTAATTGTCAACAATGTTTTCTATCTTTTACCTAGTCTAGTGGCCTATTGTTTCACTCTCTTTGTCTTAGTAGGCACTACTTCCACCAATCTTTCAGACTTTCTCTTCAACTCACTAGGTTGAACATTGGAGACTGCTACATACAAAATTCTCTATTCTGAAGATGTCTTAGCAACTGATACTGAAAAAGGTTGTATGTTTAGTATACCTTGCTTCATTATCTATCTTACAGCCTTAGATTCACTCTCTATCATTTTGACCTTTGATAGTGCCTTCTTCATTACAGATTCAACTTTCTTGTGTGATTCCTTTTCTAAGGTTTCTTGGTGGGCTTGTTGTGTGATCTCATCATATGTGCCAAATCTATATTCTGCTTTATCTCTGTATGAGTTTAGCAACAAATCAATATAACCAACTGCAACATTGTCATTCAATTCATAGCTCAAGGGATCAAGAAATGTCTCCCGAGGTTCCACTGCTTGAATATAGGTATGATTTATATCAACCAAGATATAAATGTCTTCCTTGAATCTGTTCACAATTGCGGGAGCAATTAAAAATCTTTGTTTCATTTCATTCTAAAATGTCTTCATTATTAGGTTGTCATTGTCCAATATCTTGTCTATAGGATGCCTTCTACATACCTCTGTAGTCTTCTCCATAGTGCATCTGTCACTACTCATTATGTCTATGACTGATAAGTAAAGAAATATTTTAAGTACATGAAAGAATATGTGATTAATCAATGATTAGAATTGAAACATACCATTCTTTGCCCTCTTAATATTTTCTAGGTTTTCTAAGAGTTGCATTCTTAGTATTTCAATAAGATTCACTTGTTCTTTCTCTATACATATCTTATATGTTTGATAGATGAATCCCACTAAAAGTTCATCAATCTTAGAACTTGCACAAATAGAATAAGCAATAATTCTACTAAAAAATCTAACATCATCCTATTTGATGGTGCTGATCACCATAGTCATACCATTATACACTGCTTTAGTATAACTTTGAACTTTCTTCTTGAGCATCTTCTCACCTATAGGTACACTACCCTATTTACTAAGACTAGTTACCTCATGAATAAGGTTAGAAGAAATGTCAACTACATTATCTTGAATCTATAATTTACCATCAACTCAATATAATCTGTGTCAAACTCATGTTAGAAATGATACTTTAAAAAGTCTAATTCCCTTAGCTGTTCAAATCTAGGCTTCAAAGTCATGTCATGATTGAAAATCAATTCCATATCTTTGGTCATGAATTCACTACCAATCTACTCAAACTTGCTATTTAAATGAATTCCTACATCTTCAAGATAAACTATGTTGTTTGGAGTGATAGACAATGGTGAGTTAGGGTTTCCTTTTGTGGGTTTTATAGAAACAATCTTTAACGTAGGTCTATCCTTGTTCTTGACACTATGTACTAATGAAATATCCATGATTCTATCAATTATGAAATTTTATAGAATAAATTTACGAAAAAAATGATAAAACACCTCTTTCCAAAAATAGTGTTTTCTTTGAAATCGCTCTGACAAGTTGCTTCTGAATGTTCTTCACTTTGGATGTGTTCGCAATGAAGTGAAAATTAATTATGTACTCCATTTATCCTTTCAACTTGAGCTTGCATTAATTGCATACTTTGCAAATATGAAAAAGCTGTCAATTACATTTTGTAGTCAAATAATTGCTTAAGATCATCTATCCAATCTTCAGATGTCACCTGAGGTTTACTATAGCATTCTTTCATCATGACAAACATCCTCAAGACTTTGCATCATGAAATCTTCTACAAAAACATACTTTTCATATTTTGTTGCAAAATCAACCCTTACTATAATAGTGGTAACTCTAAATTTCTTCATAACTTGTTTAGATGAGCTCCAAATTATATGCGAGATTAGGTACCATCTAAACATAACTGGATACATCTTTTCCCAACTTTGCTACCTCAAATTCGGCTTCTAACTTAAGTTCTCAAATTTTGATGCTATGGACAAGCTTAATTTAACTTAATTGAATCAAACTCAACAACTAACTTTAATCTTCCTGTCTCATCATCATCTAATTTTTCTTTTGAGATATCTACATCTTTCACAAATGCTTCATTAAGGTTTTCTTGAAGTTCACTCATAATGTTTCTTTGTTCTTCATTTTCTCTATTAGTTTTGAAGTTCCTTTCATGGTTCCTTCTATCATTTTCAACATTTTTTCCATCATTCCTTCTATTCCCAAAGTTTCTCCCATTGTTCCTTCTATCTCTAAAGTTTCTGTCCATTTTGTAGTACTTCATTGTGTGTCTAAAGTTGTTACATAACTAACAACCAGGTGCTCTACTTCTCAGATTCTGCTAATCATCAGCTACATGAAAATTCCAAGCAATTTGTCCTAAGTTGTTACACTTATAACACACACTCTATCTTCTATCTTTTGTCTTCATAAGATCTTTCTTCTCTCAATGTTCTTTCATTAGATCTTCTTCTATTTGTAGGGTTAGTATTTCTAGACATTATACTATTTCTTCTATCATTATCATACTTAGGTTTCCTACAGTCAATTGCATTATGACCCATACCATGAAAATTATGATAGTAAAAGTACTTAACATGATTAAATGACTTATTTGTACAATGTCTTTTCATATGACCTATTTCATTACATAAAAAGTACCTACCTCTAAATTCATACCTGGTTGCCTTATGAGTCTCCACTTGCTTTGGTTCATCCAAACTCTCATCTTCCTTGACTTGTCTAACTTCTTTAGGTTTTTTAGAAGATTGACTGGACTCAATCTTATCATCAGATTTGTCTTTTTCTTTTGGATCTGATCTAATCCCAGGTTTCTTTGCAAATATGTTAATTAGATAACCAAGACTATTCTTATCATAAGTAGGTCTCTATATTGGCATTGAATCATCAAGCTATTCTCTGCTAGAATAAAGCTTCTCAAGCTATTGTTTACACTGTGTTAATTCACCTTTCACAATACTATTATACTTATGGAGTTCTTCATGATCTTCGTTCAATGTTTCAAACTCAAATGTTTTCTTTTCCAAACTTTCTCTTATATCTACATTTTTAGCTTTTAAATCAAATTCAACTTTGCTAGGATCATTTCTCAATGTCAACTTTAGATTTGTAATCTTTAATTCATGCTTCAAAATCTTGTACTCTATCTTTAACTTTGAATATTCATCATCACTAGTTCCAGATTTAGTGGATTCAGGCTTGAATTTCAAATGTTCAATCTTTTCCTTCAATTGACCAATGTATACTTTGGAGTCTTCATTTATGTCCTTAATCTTATCTCTTTTTAGCAAGGAGATCAATTTGTTCAAGAGCTTCTTCAAGGTTCTTCATCAACTATTCCATATCCATAAGGATCTTACTCAAGCTGTTAAGCCTCTTCAAAGTAACTATGCTCTAATACCACTTGTAGAAATAGGGATTACTGAGGGGGGAATCAGTAATCTACAAAATTTAGTCACCAACTAGATATTATTACTTACTTTAAAGCATGTATAGCAAAGCAATAAAGCAATGTTGAATAGTAACAGTAACAATACACAAAGATAACTCATAACATCATATTTTGTTAACTAGGGAAACCCTGACCAAGGGAAAACCATAGTGGGGATGATACCCACTAGATAATATACTAATATATAGGTTCCTTGTTAGCCCTATTAGGAGTCAATGAGAAAATTTAGTATAAGGAGTCCTTGTTAGGAGATTCCAACCTTGTTAGGAGTTTTGGTATAACGTATGCAAGAAGAGCCCACTGCCCAAACATGCAATTTCAACTAAAAAAATAGCTCACTTCTCAAACAAGTAATTTATTTAATTAAAAAAAAAAAAAAAAAAAACAAAACCCAACAATATATTTCGCCCATTATTAATTTATTTAATTTTTTTAAAACAATTTCAATTTATTTATATTAACTCCATAGTTAATAAAAATAATCAACAAAAACTTTTATAATATATATTTTTTTAACAATAAATAATTTTGTTTTACATTTTTCTTTAATTTATTATATATATATATATATATATATATATATATATATATATATATATATATATATATATATATATATATATATATATATATATATATATATATATATATATATATATATATATATATATATATATATATAAACAGTTGCCATCTAAATCTGATAGGACGAATATGGCAATGATCAACATTTTTCTTTCTAAATTAGAATTTACCTTTCTTTCAAACCCTACGTGATTTAAATTAATTTTCTCTACGATTTTCTTCATAAATATGAATAATGAAAGACTAATTTCAATCAATCAGATTTGGACAACAATCAAGACGAAAAAACAGAATTTCAACCACCCAAACAAACACGGAGCACACAGATATATTTTCCAAATTGAAAATGCATTCACAGGGTTTCAAACCCTACCTCGTACTGATGCTAAACTTTGACAATAAGATGAAAATTCCTACACAAAATCCTTCAAGCCATGAGAAATTCCTTTCTTTCGCAAACCCTCTGAGTTGCTCTCCAAAACCCGTGTGTGTTCTCCAACTTGTCTCCCAAAAATCTCCCTTGAAAAATGAACCCTCAAATTTGATAAGGAGTTCTCTTCCTACAATCGGGGCACTAATTGTGCGTTTACCTGAGAGGTCTCTTGATCAATCTTGTTAACTCTAAAATCAACCTTTATTTATCTTATCTTTCATATTTTCATGCACGTTAAATGGATTATTAAATCTCTTTATTTAATTTCCACTCAACTTCTATTTTAATCAATTTATAACTTATAAATCTCATGCGCACTTAATGCGATTAAATATCTTTATTAATTTCACATGTTTAATCTTTTCAATTAATTTCTTTTATTTCCAACTCATGCATAAATCATGCGAACTATAATCTTTATGATAATTAAATATCTTTTCACTTTTAATTTCATTTTTAGAAACTTAATTGATAAAAATATTTATTAACTTAAATAACAATAATATTTGGCATTTATTTAAAAATGCACTCTAAATATATTATTATTAAATTAAATAAATATAATCACGTTCTAAATTTAAACTTTAACTTTTATCTCCAATATTTAATTCTTTCTCATTTAATTAATTCATTCATGCACAATTAATTTCCTTTTTAAATTAAAATATTCTTTTATTATTCCTTCATGCACTTTAAGTGAATTGTTAAATTACTTTATTTAACTTTCCACTTTACTTTACTTTAATAAATTTATAACTTTAATCTCATGCACACTTAATAAAATATCTTAATCAAGTTCACATATTTTATCTTTTAAATTAATCTCTTATATTTAAAACTCATTCATGTGAACTTAAATCTTTTCCATAAATTAATATCTTTTTCCTTCTTAATATATTTTGAACGTTTAATTTGATAAATATTTATTAACTTAAATAACAATCATATTTAGCATTTATTTAAAAATGAACTCTAAATATATATTATTATTAAATTAAATAAATATTATCATGTTCTAAATTTAATCTTAAAACTTTTATCTTCCAATTCAATTCTTTATATTTAATTAATTTCTCAATTAATTAAATATAATTAAATATTCAAAAAGTCATAATAATTCTTCATTAAATTAAATTATTAATTTAATCTATTAATTAGACTTAATTAATAGAAAATACATCAAAGACTCACAAAACAACATACGCATAAAATACTCACGGGTTTAAAAAGGGTAGACGGTCTGTTACGAGTCCTCATTGCAGGACAAGTATTATAGGCTTATGGCTAGGATTGGACCTGATCATTATCTTCCCATTCTCACCATTTGAGTATTTGTAATAGGGCACTCTCATCCTGGCAATTCAGGGAAGTCAATGCCCGGTACCTACATCCTGCATAAAAGATGAGCATGTACATGTATATAATATATCTAAACTAAACAGACAATGGCGGAGAGTGGTTCATCGTGTAGATCCCGACTAGCAGGTGACTACGACTCCCTCCCTTAACCATATCAAACACTTCAGACAGAAAGATAAAATAAACACACGCACCATACACATGCAAGTATGGGGTAAGTATCGTAAAAATCACAAGTCTAATATCAAATGTGCACATGTAATAATGCATCTCTATCAATACAACATAATCATCATTAAAGATATCACGTTAACATTGTTACAAAAGAAACCACATTTACTAATTAGGAATCATTAAGATATCATTAACAACACATGAATGAAATGAAATCAACAAGTATATATGTAATCCAAAACATGAAATAATATCATAATATTGTAAATCCAATATCTCTAAAACTAATCAATGCATAAAATCAACCTAAAGCAAATTGATAATGATAATAGAAATGCAAACTAGGGGAAGGCACTACATCCACCCCCCCAGAATTAGGCTTACTCCTGGAAGCCGATTACTAAGAAACATGAATCAAACTCATAAAACTCAAACTAAGGTCCACGATTGGGGCAATTGGTCGCCCTATGACCATATTGTCCACAAAAGTAGCAATCTCGGCTAAAGCCTCCCTGAGCTCCAGGTGCACGTGACTGATCACAACTACCAACACTAGCATCCTCACTGAGAGCTCGAGGAACTCGATCCAACCTATTGCACATACTACGCTTCTAGTTGCGATAGTTCCCTGACTATGAACCACCACTGTTACCATGGAAGAACTTTCTTCTCGGCTTCTTCTGATTACCCTTAGAGAAGTTAGGAGAATTTCTAGAACTTCCAGCCCCTTGAGACTGGTTAACCCTCAATGCTGCTAAATAAAGTGCCCCTCTAGCCTGGACACCTGGTAGGCCACCTTGACCCGAAGTCACACTCCTCTCAACCAAAGTAGCTCGCAATATAGCATCCTTAAGGTTTTTAGGTTGGAAAACCTTAACACCCCCAATGATGTTAACATTAAGTCCTCTAATGAAATGTTGGACCATCAATGGTGAGCTATCACTAACTCCTGCATAAGACATAAGCTCGAAGAACTTACGCTCATACTCCACCACAGTTTTGGTACCCTGTCTCAAGTCATGAAACTAATCTGCCCTCTGAAGTTGCCACTGCTCTGATAGAAATCGCTCATGGATATTACCCCCCCCCCCCCCCCATACCTGCTGCCGGCTTTAATTAGTAAATGTGGTTTCTTTCATAAAAATGTTAACATGATGTCTTTAATGATGATTATGTTGTATTTATAGAGATGCATTATTATATGTACGCATTTGATCTTAGATTTGTGATTTTATACTTGCCCCATACTTGCATGTGTATGGTGCGCGTGTTTATTTTATCTTTCTGTCTGAAGTGTTTGATGTGGTTAGGGGAGGGAGTCGTAGTCACCTGCTAGTCAAGATCTACACGATGAACCACTCCCTGCCATTGTCTGTTTAGTTTAGATATATTATATACATGTACATGCTTGTCTTTTATGCAGGATGCAGGAACCGGGCATCGACTTCCCTAAATTGCCAGGATGAGCGTGCCCTATTACAAATACTCCCTAGTATGTAGCCTGAGTCTCCTCTGTAGATTATGTGTACCTCTGGTGGTGTATTTATTGTTGGATATGTTCATTATGGTTATTTACTTTCATTAATGATGACTGGTGATTCATGGATGTTGTACTTTTGACATGTGGCTTTTGACTTAAGATGATTGTCTTTCGTTGACTTTATCTTATGATCTTGGTTTTTGGTTTATACTTGGTTCGTGTATGATGTTTGGTTATGTGGTGTTAGTATTGGATTGAGTGTTCTTACTTTTGGATTATTTTATCTTCTTTAGTAGCATGTGTTACCTTTGAGCTAGTTTTGGCTATTAGGGGTACCTTGCCTAGGAATGTTTTATGTTTGATTAGTCGTATGTGGATCGTTCATTATCTTCCCTGCACGGTGGGAGTGGAAGCCTAACTAGGTAGCCACGCGGTCGGGAGGTAGTGCCTTCTTACCATTTGGGTCCCCCTTCACATTGCTAGCTGTTGGATGTTCATTGCAGAAGATGTACCTTTATCATTCTTATTTCTTATCTCAGAGACTTCTTTTTCGATGATATATATATGTTATCATATATCCTAGTGTATTGTATCTATTTTCACATACCCTGCGACATGTGCAGTGGATGTTATTTAGTGGATGTACTTTCATTGTATTAGATATACTTATGCTTTGCTTATGCGATTATGTATCTGTTATTTCTTTATGATCTTGAGACATTGTACTTGGAACTTAAACTAATTAATTTAAAATTATTAAATGTGACTCAACGTAAAGGAACCTTTGAGGAATTGAAACTATATCTATAATTGCAAATGTGTATTTTTTGTGTATGTTCTTATTGCTTCTGCATTAATGTTATCTTGATGTTGTTTAAACTTCAAAAAAAAAAATAGTTCAGTAAACATTGTAACATGTTAGGTTTATTTCTCTTGGGTTCCCGAGCGGGGCGTTACAGCTCACTTCTTATCACAAAATATCCTTTGTATAAATACCATGCCTTTACAAAAATTGTTGTTGGGTCAGTTAAGACCACAAACCACTTTTCCAAGTTAGAGTAAACATCTAGGACGTTGGCCTTAATTAGACAAATAATTATTTTGTAAACAAAACAATCCTTTTCCTTCAATTTTGCTATCCTCTTTTGCTTCAAACATGATTATCTCTATTTCGTATAGTCTGTACTGACTTCCAAGGTTATACACATCATCATAAATATGTATAATCTCTCCATGTACCTTCTCTAGTCATAATATGACATCGGCAACAAGTTATAAACAAAACAATATACTACTATAAACCAAATTCTATACTTAGACAATTTTTTGATCACCAAAAACTAAGTATCTTTATTTCCAAGGTTTCCAGCGAACATGTACATCATGTGTTGCCATAAATGACAAAAATTACATATCACTATTAGCCAATTGTCAACATCAACTCTATACAATAAAAGAAGAAAGAAAGATATAGATGAGGAAGGAATCCTAGATCTGATTTGGAATTGACACTCATCCACTTGAATCTCCATCCCATGCTATTTCAAAACATCTTTCATCTCTCTAGAACTCAAAACCGGATCAAATCCCATCATTCTGCATAAAAAACACAAAATATCTCCCTAAATGATGGAAAAGCCCCTTTCTGATAACATATATAATTTGTTTCCAAAAGTTGCCAAAATCCTCATTGCTAAACTTTGTAGGTAAAATAACATCACTGCTAAGGCCCTCTCCAAATTTGACATCTACCCATGTCACTATTTCATCATAACCTAAAAATGAAACTTCTTGTACCAGAATGCAGTTGCATAAGGAGCACCTTTGACAAAACCCAACATAAATTTTAACAATTGATACATTGGGGAGGCAACATTGATGATAAGAAAAGCACAAGTGGAGGAACATTATTCTTAGGTAAAAGGCTAGTTACTTGGACTAGCAAGAAACAAACTTGCACATCTCAATCCACTATAGAAGCAGAATATGTGGTAGTAGTAGTCAATTGCACAAACATTGTGTGGCTCAAACATCTATTGAAAGGAATGAAAGAAGAGGTAACCAAACCTGTGATACTATATTGTGATAATACAAGTGCTATAAACATATCCAAGAATCCAATAATGCATGCAAAAACCAAGCATATTGCAATCAAGTATCACTATGTCAGAGAATTGGTGGAAGAAAAACAAGTGAAGATGGAGTACATTCACATAAAGGAACAAATTGCAGATATCTTCACCAAACCATTGCCCAAGGATACTTATGAATATCTTAGAGGCAAGTTGGGGGTAATGCCCCTAACTCAAGTAGTCTAAAGCAACAAAGAAGCTGCCCTACATCAACAAGAGTAGATCCTTGCAATATCAGAAGAATGATGCAGAGGATGACATTAGGAACATAAATTCCAGATCAGTCAGAAGCATGGTGACAGAGGGAGAAAACATGAGATGCAAAGCTTATATTTAGCATGTTGAAGATGCTACACCTTTGGCATTTATGTCAAAGAGGGAGATTTATGAGAAATTAATCAATAAAAGGTAAGAGGGAGATGTATGAGAATGTATGAGATCAGTAGTAGACAAAAAAAGAGAGATGAAAGAGGGAGATTCAAAATAGATAAGAAACTGATTAGCAAGTAGCTATGAAGGATCAAGAATACAGAGTAAGGATGCAGCAGTCAAGAGGGAGAAGTAGAACAAAGGATTCAATTTGTATTAGCAAAAGAGGGAGACATGATACAAAAAGGAAGATATGTAATGACAACAAGTTTTCTATTTGGTATATGATTTTGGTGGTAACTAAGTTGATCAACTCAATCAACTGATCAGTTTGGTTTGCCATCAATGCCAAAGAGGGATATTGTTGGAAATGATTGAAAAGATCATGAATGAAGAATAATGGAACTGGAAAAGAATGTTTTCAGTCATTGTTTTGTCATTGATGTCAAACTTGCTACTTGCAGGAATGAAAATTGCTTTAGTGATCCTAATACTATCAATTGGTTGATTGACAAGGAGGTGGCAATCAATAAGATGTAAGTAGAGCACCTAGAGAAAGGTTGAAGTTATGATGTTGTAATGAAGTATAAGGATCAGCTAAGCCATTGATGAAATAGTGTATTGATGACATACTCTAAGACATAGAGAATGGACACACTAAGACACATCAAAGATGTAAGGTTTAACTAAGTTCATTTGTGAGTGCCAAGCAAACTAGTTGAAGCCGAGAAAATTCTTAGTTGAAGTCGAGCAAGTTCAACTTCAGTGTGTGTCGAGCAATTCTTTAGGTGTCAAGCAAGATCATTCAAGTGACGAGTAACATAGGATTGTTCAAGTGCCAAGTAAATCAGGAAAAGACTTCAGGTGCCAAGCATCAGAAAAAGGAAATGGATGCTGAGAAAATTTCTTTAGGTGTCAAGCATCAGTAAATGTAGTATAAGCCAAGTAACACAAAAGGAGTGAAGCATCAGTAAACTAATGATGCCGAGTTGCTGCATTATTTGTTAAGTCAAGATTTTCCGAATCAATAATGATAAGTTTGTTAAATTGAATTTTGTGAATTAGTTGGATGATAAGGATGATGAGTAGATGTCATAGAATTTTATGTAAACCATGCAAACCAATTCAAGGCGAATGCTGATGAACTTATCATGAAGTTTCTGGAAGAAACAAGTTGGAGGGAAAACAATATCATTCTCTTAGATCAAATCAAATTAATGAGTAGGAAAATTTGAGCAGGAAATGTAGAACAAAACTTCTTTATAAGGAGTTACAGGTTAGAAGATCAAAGTGTGGTAGTGGTCGTGGTCACATGAAAAAGCCAAGAGAAGGCTAGTGTGAATTGTCAAGAAGAGGACACAGTGAGAAGTAAGCACAGAGCATCAAGACTCTGAGTTAATCAAGTGACCATAGAGTGCATTGGCATAATGAGTGGAAGAACTCAAGGAGATAGATCTTGAAGGGTGGACAAGCTGTCAGCACTGCAAGGAAGAAAAGCTAAGCAAATAAAAGAGCTGAAGAGAGATTTGAAATCTGCAAGGTTAGAGTTGCAATCTTTATCAGGTCAAAACCTTTCTAATACTTTCTTAACATTGTATTAGAAATTGAAATCCTACATTGTTAGGTTAGCTTAACAACTAGGTGGATAAGCCTTAGGAAAAGGATAGAAGATCCCTAGGAGAAGGATAAGAGATCCTTAGGAGGAGGATAGGAGATCCTTAGAGAGGGATAAAAGATTCTTTTGAGAAGGTGACTATAAATCCCATGAACTTGGGTCAGCCTAACAGCTCTATGTAAATCCTTTACCAGGATGACATTCTAAGTTGAATGTTCTTAAGTCCTCTAACAGGGCACACTCCTAATAGGGTGTAGAAATCCTTTAACAAGGTCACATTTGATAGTGTGTAAAGCCTTTAACAGGGAAAACCATCAAAAGTGGTTGAAATCAATTGCACAATTATTTTGTGGGTGTCATTCCCACCTCAATTTTACCTTCTTATTCCTAGATGGTTTTTGGGTCACCAAAATCTCAAGTGTTATGTGGTGATGCATGTTTACTTTCCATGATTGTTTAATTGCATGCATGATAATTTCAATTATATGCCATTAAGGATTTGACAAGAAAGTAAAAAGGCTAGAAAGAAAAAAATTGTATTGGGCATTATTGGACCTTGAATAACTGATTCACCCCCCCCTCTTAGTTATTCTAAAAGAATTCTAACAAAAATTTCCTGCAGTTGTTAATTGATCGAGTATGGGCCCCACACATGAGCCTTGTATTTGAAAAGACTCATGCCTTTAAGACATAAATAGAGGCTACATTTCCATATAAAAATATATGAAATATTTCTTACCTAGGAAATGTGGGATAAACTCTGCATGCCATTTCCAAATTACACCATCATGTGTCTGCACAAAGATTTTTCAAGCACAAAAACCACATCCCCATCTACATAATAATCTCATCATCTAGAATTTGCACCAATATGATGACTGATCATTGTCATTTGTTTAACAATGGCATGCACTATGTACCCCATTAAAGAGATCAATAGTTCCACACAAAAGCGAGCTCCTCTCATCAGTTTTTCATGGCACATGAGTTTGCTTTCATTCAAGCATTACAAACACAATCCCTTCCTCAATGGTGCTACACCAGCTCCAATTCTCCACAACCTACTAATGATGAAGCTTTCATTACACAAGCACACACAAATTGGAAGGTCTATTTTAGACTAGAAAATAGATTCACATGTCTTTTACCTCCATTTTGACATGTCACATCAATGTTGCCCTAGCTGACTCTTAAAAGGTCAATTGAACACTTCTCCTTGGAATATCGAAGTGCGTGTCTTCTCACTTTATGAAGCTTTTGACTCCATTACCAAAACATCTTAAATAGATTACATTTTCAAATTAAATCTCTCACTTGCATTTTTCAAATGGTTTGATCTAATACAAGAATTACATAACTCATTACCTCATAAGTGATGCTCCTCCACACATGAAAAGGCTTCTACTTCAAGGATTTTTTTTTAATGAAAACAAATCTCTTCAAAATGATGCCTCTAAGTTTTGATTATAGGCATATTGAAATTCCTCCATCATTGCTAGTTGTTCTTATAACTCCACACCATCTCTGAATATGGTCATTGAATAACTACTACTCTAGTAGCAAAATAAGGAGCAAATTTAGTAGTAGATTATACTTGATGCTCATTGTATGCTTCTTCACATCTCCCATAAAACATGCTAGAGCTACTTTTAGGATAGGATGGGGCTGAGGGTCACCTATCTTGCACCTTTTCTATATGTGGTGGATTTCTACTTGGTAATGTCTCTGGTACATGAGGCTCTACAATTCATCCCAAAGGATGTTTCATTCCATGACCCATGAATTGATTACCTCTACCAACAAATCTCACCTCATCATATCAAACTTCCAAGGCTCTATATGTCCAGGCACACATCTCGTTTCTGTTGTCGCCTTAATATATTAATAGTGTGTTACATCTCTCCTTTGGAGTGCTTAATTATATTTCATAACTTGGTTGGGTCTGGAAAATGTTCCACTTCTTGATATACAAATGAATAAATGAGCGTGTGAAAGAAAATTCTCTTCTGGACCATGGAAGAAGTTGATTAAAATATTCCCATATGAAACAACATTATTCCCTCAAATCACATTTTCTTGCATGAGAAAGGGCCTCATTCATTTGCAACCTGCAATGCCTTTAATTGGATTCTAAAAATGCCTTACATGACACATCGTAATGATCTAAATCATTTATGAGATCTTTCAAACACCTTCAAAACCCCACAACTCTATTAGTCTGATGGAATCAGTCGGGCCCCAAAGTGGATCTGGCTAAAAAAAAATTCAAACTAAAACACCCGAGCCTTCCAACTGATCAATTAACCACCTAGCACTTATCATAGTCCAATTCAATCACTATTTCATCATTTAAAAAATAATTTTCCTGCTTTTTTGAAACTATAATTCTCTATTAGGAAGCCTCTGAAATTGGCTTTAAAAACTGATTGAATCAAACAACCGAATGTTGAGATTTTAAATACCTATTCTCTAGTTCACATTCTTTTACCCTATCAAATTTCACCTCATGATGACACCTTGGTAAAATGATATTGACCATCAAATTTGACCACTTGAAGCTGCCTACAAACAAACATGTCAAAAAATAATAATGTGTTTGGTTTTGGCTTTGAAAATAGATCAAACGAACACTTCGGAGCACAAAACTAGAGCATTACTTTACTATCATGGGGAGATTATGAATCTATGATTTGGCCTTATGAAAAATAACTTGATGAATTTGGAAGACATTCAAAGTTGGATACTTGGATTTGAAAAATAGGGAACACTGAGAAAACAATAATTTTCACAAACCAAATGGACCTAGGAAAGTGTGCAGACGAATTTGTCAAGATTTAAAAATTGGTACACTTGAAGTATTCTTAGAGTAGAACACTATGGTATAATATATTTGGTCTAATTTATCATAGATTACGAGTTATGATATCCCAAATAGGGCTACTGATCAATTTTTACTTTTAGACACCAGTAAAACTTCATACGTTGTATTTAGTATCACGTTAAATCTAGTCTCTCATGTGTTCATGTTATTTCTTTTATGCTTGCAAGTTAATCACTGTGAATGTTTAAGATCTATTAAAATATAACATACACTGCATTTACTGAGTTACAACATTTTTAGGATGTTTAGCAAGTGATAATAGTAAGTAGTTTTGTTGACATCTAAGGGATCTGTGGGAATTTTTTTGTGCTAACTAATTCGCCCCCCTCTTAATTACTCCATCTACATTTCCAACAATTGGTATCAGAGCTTTTGGTGCTTGTAGAAAAGGTTTCAAGGACCTAAGCTAAAGATCAAGATGTCTTACAAGAGAGAAATTCCAAAGCTTAACAGATAAAACTTTTCAGCATGGTAGGGACTTATGAGACTTCATTTGGCTTCCATTGGTGATTCAGGGTGCAAATATCTTGATGAAGAATATACAACTCCTAGTGGCACATTATCTATTTGAGACATTGCTAAGAAAAAGAGCCATAACACCATGATGATAGATATTGCATTTGCTCTTAGCTATGAGGAATTTGATGATATCAAGGATTGCAAAATTACTTTTGAAATGTGGAACAAGCTAAGGGACATCTATGGTGGTGATAACAATGTGAGGAGAGCCAAAGCTGAAAGCCTTAGAGGATATTTTTATTAGATGAGAATGAGAGAAGATGAAAATGTTGCCAAATATACGGAAAGAATCAAAGCTAGTGTCAGTGCAATCAAAGCATTTGGAGGAGAAATCAAGGAAGAAATTGTTGTAGGTAAAGTTCTTAGAACATTACTTCCTATCTACGCAATTAGAGTATTTGCTATTCAAGAAAGAAGATGTGAGAAAAATCATAAGATAACTTTGGATACCTTAGTGACAAGATTGGCAACATTTGAGCCAGATAATTATGACAATTATGTTCCAGCTTCCAAGAATATTGAATCTACATTTGAGGATAGGCTTTCACTTAAGGAGAAATGCAAGAAAATAAAGGACATTCAGTTAGAAAGTGAAGAAGAATTAGAGGAAAGTTTTGATAGTGACCTTGAGTTGTTGAAGCTCTACTTGTAAGAAACTATTTTAGAGGTAGAGGAAAATACAAAGTTAAAGTTCCCTTAATCTATTTTTCATGTGAAGAAGTTTTCCATATTGCTACTAGGTGCCCAAACAAAGAAAAGGATGAAAAGAAGAGTCACAAGTGCAATGGCAAGAAGGATTTCAAAAATCTCAAATCATTCAAGGACAAAGGTAAGAAGACTTTTTTTATGGCCAAAGATTTTGATAATAGTGAAGATGAAATAATTTACATTGCCGTGAAAGATGAATCTAATAATGATGAAGAAGATAAGATGGCACTTGTCTCTCATGTAAGAAAAAATGATACATGGATCATAGATAGTGGATGTTCACATCATATGACTAGTGAGAAAAAAAGTTTGAACACTTTGAAGACTATGATGGTGGTAGTGTAAGGTTTGGAAACAATGAACCTTGTTGCATAAAAGGGAGAGGCCAAATCTCATAATGAAAAGAACTTGTATGTGATAATGCCTATTGGGTTGAAGGACTAAAACAAAATCTGTTTAGTGTGGCACAACTAATCAATATTGGATTCAAGGTGGAATTCATGCATGGCAAGGCAAGACTACTAGATGATAAAGGAAAACTGATTGGATCAGGCAAACAAACAAGAGGTAATCTATATTATCTTGATCTTGATGATTGCTTATGTTTTATTGCTCAAGTTGAAGAAATCTAGTCATGGCACAAAAGGTTATGTCATGTAAATTTTGATAACATGGTGAAAATAAGAAAATTCAGAAAAGTGAGAGGCATTCCTAGTTTGAAGAAACTAGATGTTGGTTTATGTAAGAATTGTTAGATTGTCAAAATGGGAAAAACTAGTTTTAAGAGCAAAAACTATCAATCTAAAGATATCTCAAATATTTGTGCATACTAATTTGTGTGGACCTATTGAAATAGAAAGCTATACTAGAGAGAAATTATTTATTCTTTTTGTTGATGACCATTCAAGAATTATGATTGTTATGTATCTTAGAGAAAAGTCAGAAGCATTTGAAAAATTCAAATGGTATTTGGCAAGAGTAGAGAAAGAAATAGGGAAAAGATTGAAATGCTTAAGATCAGACAGAGGTGGTGAATTCATCTCCAATGATTTCAATAACTTTTGCATTAAAAGACAAATCAAAAGACATGTATCATCTCCTGGAACTCTCGAGAAGAATGGAATAGCTGAAAGGAGAACTAGATCTATCATGGATTGTGCAAGGATTTTAATGATTGAGAAGAACATTGCTATCAAATATTGGAAGGAAGCTATCAACACTACAGTTCATACTTTAAATCGAGTACAGTTGAAGAATGACTCATGTAAAACTCCCTATGAGCTATTTTATGGCTACAAACTCAATGTAAGTTACCTGAAAGTATTTGGAAGTAAATGTTATATCCTAAAAGAATCTAGAAAAGGAAAGTTTCATGTGAAAGGTGATGAAGGTATATTCTTAGGATATTCTTGTAGAAGTGAGGCATATAGATGTTTGAATTTTTCAACTCATAAAATCATAGAAAGTGCACATGTGAGAATTGATGAGTTTGTAGAAAGGATTGAAGAAGAAAGAAAAAAGAAACCAGAACACTATAGGAGATTTGTTTACATAGAACTTGATACATTTCCAAACACATATGTCAATGAGTAGACTTTAACTCTTGAGTCTTCCACAGTCATCAAGTTACATGAAGTTCAAATCGAGTCACAAGAACCCGAGTTATAGTTTGAAGCTACCGAGCCAACACCTACCAAGTCTGAAGGACCTGAGCCATAGATAGAACAATCAGAGCCAGAAGTTGAAATTCAAAATGAATACTATGTAATTTAGTCAAAAGGCAAAGAACTTGTATTGGCCAAATATGTCACAAGGCATCATGCACAAATCAGATTATTGGAGATAAATCATAAGGTACTATGACAAGAAGTAAGCTAAAAGGTACATGTTTACTTGCTAATTTTGTACCTAGAAATGTTAAAGATGCATTGGAAAATGAAAGTTGGATTAAGCCTACGAATGAAGAAATAGGGCAAATAGAGAAGAACAAAACTTGGACTCTTGTACCTAGACCTAAAGATAAAATAATGATTGGAACAAAATGGGCATTCAGGAATAAGTTGAATGAAGATGGTAAGGTATCAAGAAACAAAGCTAGATTGGTATGTAAAGGCTACTCTCAAGAAGAAGGCATTGATTATGGTGAGACTTTTACTCCTATTGTAAGATTGGAAGGTGTTAGGACCTTACTTGCATATGCAACACATAAAGGATTTAAGGTATATCAGATGGATGTTAAATTTACATTTCTCAATGGTATTCTTGATGAAGAAGTCTACATTGAACAACCAAAAGGTTTTGTTGATCTAGATAGAAGGGACATGGTCTGCAGATTACACAAACCATTGTATGGTCTGAAACAAGCTCCTAGAGCATGGTATGTGAGGTTGCACAACTACCTCATATAGATTGGTTTCTAGAGAACTAATGATAACAATAGTTTGTACATCAAGGAAGGACCAAATAACAAGATTGTATTGGTAGAAGGATGATACTTTATTTATAGGGAATGATGATCTATTCAAAGAATTTTTAGAGCAAATGAATAAAAAGTTTGAAATGTCTATGTTTGGTTAGATTAAATTCTTTGTTGGCTTGCAGATACAATAGAGCAAGAATGGTATCTATATCACTCAGTCTAAGTATATCAAGGAGATACTCAAGAAGTTTGGTATGGAAGATTGTAAACCAATTGGAACCCCCATGTGTACTAGATTAAAGCTTACCAAAGATGATGATTCAAAAGAGGTAGATAAGACCTTATATAGATCAATGATTGGAAAACTACAGTATGTGCTTCATACAAGGCTTGATATTGCTCTTACAGTTGGTATAGTAGCAAGATTCTTAGCTAAACCTAGAGGGAATCATATGATGGCAATCAAAAGAATCTTGAGATATTTGAAAGATACTAAAAACTATGGTCTATGGTATAAACTTGGAGGAAATTTGGATTTAAAAGTGTTTATTGATACTGATTGGGTAGGAAATCTGGATGACAGAAAGAGTACAAGTGGAGGAGCATTCTTTCTTGGTAAAAGATTGGTATCTTGGATAAGGAAAAAGAAAAACTACACATCCCAATCTACAACAGATGCATAATATGTTGCAACAACAGTGAATTGTTCTAATATTGTTTGGTTTAAATAGTTTTTGGAAGGTATGAAGGTTGAGATCAAAGAATCAATTGTAATGTTTTGTGATAATACAAGTGCAATTAACATATCTAAAAATCCAGTGATGCATTCCAAAACCAAGAATATTGCTATAAAATACCATTTTGTCAGAGAATTGGTGTAGGATAAAGAGATTAGATTGGAATATGTGCATACAAAAGAACAAATTGTAGACATATTTACCAAGCCATTACCTAAGGATGCATTTTTGTATCTAAGAGGTAAGTTAAGGGTCATTCCCCTATTTGAAGCTCACTAAGTAAAGCCTTAGCGATGCATCAACATGAACCAAGTTGAAGATCTATTAGTTGATGCAACATAATCAAGAGATCATTACATATGAATAATTAAAGATCTATTAGTTGATGCAACATAATGAAGAGATCATTACATATGAATAATTACTCAAGGCACATTGATACTCATTTGGTATTTGTTGTCTTTGGCATGTGTTGTCAAAGAGGAAGAGTTTACTGTCATATCTTTCTAAAATTTGTATGAGGAAGAGTTTACTATAAATTTTTTTGAGGAAAAATATTATGGTATATAAATCTATGAGAGAGAAACTTTCTATCAGAGAAAATCTTGTTTTCAAATTTCATTGTGCTATGACATGTTGTGTTGCCATCAATGTCAAAGAGGGAGATTGTTGGATACAATTGTCTAATTGTGTGTTGTCTTTGATGTTACACAAATGTCATATTAGTTGTCAGTCTATGCTTACCAAGCTCACTTGGTTAGCAAGATAGTTTCTCTTTTCTACCAAGCATTCCTAGAGATTACTCTATGAAGACAGTGTCTACCAAGCTCACTCGGGTGTTGAAGGAGATTATAGTAGAAAGCAGTGTTAACCAATCCCTTATGGTTAACGAAGGAAAGTTGATCAAAATTAGTTTCTACCGAGTTCACTTGGTTACCAAAGGATTTTTGCAAGTTCACAGTGTTAACCTAGCATCTGTTGGTCAACACAGGAAATCATTTCAGGATCAGTGTTTGCCGAGTAGGGTCGGCCAATGAAGGATTTTTTTGTCTTAGCAAAATAAGTTTAATTATTTTAAGTATTGTTTCTAGTTGACTGAGGTAATAATTATTGGTCATTGTAAGATGTAAATGGGCAAACTTGATAATCTAGAAGATATATATAAAAGGTCAAGTTGAAATTTCTAAAGTATGAGTGAGTATGAAAGTATATTGATTGTTTGAGAAGGAAAGTGTGAGAAAACTTGAAGGATGGTCAAATATCCTTGAGGAGCAACAACGTTATATTTGATCAAGAAGGATCTAGTGTGAAGTAGAGAAGAGGTCTGTAATCAGCAATTTAGTTGCATCTCATTCAAGTCATTTCATTGTTACTTTCTTACCATTGTAGCAGTCATTCCAAAATCTCTTAACAGAGTGGGTTTAACAGCTAGTTATAAATCCTCTAACAAGGTGATAGTTCCATTAAATTGTTTTAAGACCTCTTGCAAGACCACTCCTAATAGGGTGATTAAATCCTCTAACAAGGTCACACATAACAGTGTGTTTTGTAACCTTTAACTAGGTTGGCTCCTAATAGGGCTCACTTCAGAAGAGTGAAAATTAGTAGCTAGTTACTTGGCAGTTTTTCCCATATTGAGTTTCCACATTAAATCTTGTGTCTCATGTGTTCATTTTATTTCTTTTATACTTGCAAGTTAATCACTGTGAATATTTAAGATCTATTAAAATATAACATTAACTACATTTATCGAGTTACAACATTTTCAATATGTTTACCAAGTGACAATAGTAAGTAGTTTTGTTGACATCTAAGGGATCTGTGGGAATGCTTTTGTGCTAATTGATTCACCCCCTCCTCTCAGTTACTCCATCTACATTTCTAACATGATGCACACAAGATGATGTAGTAATATAAATATTTCTTATTAGAGGACAGACCCTGTTAGGAGTCTATTATAACATTTAGTACATATGAGTCCCTGTTAGGAGACTTTGAATCCATGTTAAGAGATTCCAACCTTGTTAGGAGTTTTGCCAACTCTATTAGGAGTTGTAGTACAATGTATGCAAGAAAAGCCCACTGCCCAAACATGTAATTTCAACTAGAAGAAGAGCTCACTACTCAAACATGCAATTTACTATTATGTTCTTCTTTCCTTTGTTCTGTCAACTGAACCAAACACTATCAAACCTTGTAGACTAGGTCACGAACCTTAGATCCAAATATCAAACCTTGGATTTCTTGGTAAAACCTTGGCAATGAAGTTTCCTTCACTTCCGCTCTACTCTACTCAACTTCACATTTCACTCTCTCTGCATCTTATAATCACTTCTTATCAATCCAAATCCATCTCTCATTCACTCTTCAAGATAAAGGAAAATGTCCTTCCTTTATACTAAGTCCATAAAATAATTGCCTGAGTCAGCTATTAGATCTTCTCAATTAATCATTATAGGACCACATTAAGAGCGTGTTACACTTAGTGATAACATTAATCTTCCACCTTGCAACTTGAAAATATTTCTATACACATAATATTATAATGAGAAAACTTAGCCATGCATGACCAAAATGTCTTCTTCATATCCTCAAACTTGATTCTCAGAATAACAATTTTGCTAAGAGATATAACAAGTTTACCAAAACATGTCTCTGTAAACTCTATCTTAGAACAAACATCACCAAAACTTACATAACTTCTTCTAGACTTATCATTTCTTCATCCAACATTAACTGCTTATACTAGATATTTAGAAGTATCTCCCATAACCTCGGACAGTGAGAATACTCAAGTAGCCATCCGTACTAACTTGATCTTTTCGTTGTTCTTCTGTTAGATACCAAAAAAAATTGCTATGTTGACATCAATGAAAAAATCAGTCCTGAATGTAACATATCATCATAGTACAATACTCCCCCATATGAATATCATCAACATTCATGCTTCCAACAATATCTCCCTTTGGCATTAATGACAACATAGATGAAAAACATCTAGTTCCAAGAATACCAACAAGACTGATAGTCTTTCTTTTCAAATCCTCTTCATCAATCATTCTCCCCTATTGATATACCTCAATGTGCTTTCTGTCAAACTATCATTCCATTTTGTACTTCTTATTTCTTGTCTTTGCTTCTCTCCATGATGTTCTTCTTCATGATCTTCTCATGATGTTTCTCATGCCAAACTTCTCCCCCATTGACATCAATGTCAAAGGTTTTAGCAACCATCAAACTCAGCAACAACTAATTCTTACTAGCTCAAGTGTCCAAAGAAACTATTCAAAAAAACATCCAACAAGAGTCCTAGATGACTCTGTCCATTACAAATACTCCCGCATAGAAGAAGCATTAGAATTTAGTCTAGACAATCAATGGTGCTCTGTTACACTGGATTGATGCACTCTTGCATCATCTATTCTGATGTAAGAAGGGACATAACCCCTAGCATACCTCACAAATACTCAAAAGTCTCTCTGGGAAGAGGTTTAGTGAATATATCTACAATCTTCTCTTTAGTGTTCACATACTCCAATATTATTTTCTTTTCTCCAACTTTCTCTCTCAACATGTGATACTTAATAGAAATGTGCTTGGTCCTTGAATGCAACACTAAATTTTGAGACATATTTACTGTGCTTGTGTTGCCACAATATATGACAATATGTTCACTAATTTCTATCCTTATATCCTTCAACATCTTTTTCATCTAAATAACTTGATTACAATTTTTTACTACTGCAACATATTCTACTTTCACTATACTTTGTGATGTACAATCCTACTTCTTGCTTAGCCAAGAAACCAATCTTCCTCCAAGAAAGAAGGCTCCACCATTGGTGCTCTTTCTGTCATCCATACTGCCTACCTATTTAGCATCTATATAGGCACATAAAGTGAAATCATTAGATTTTTCATACCACAATCTGAACTTTGATGTTACTTTCAGATATCTAAATATCCTTTTGACTGCTGCATAATGTGCTTCTCTAGGATTAGCTTGAAATCTTGCAATAATTCCAACTACATTTTCTATATCTGAGCTTGTGTGAGTCAAATATTGCAATCTTCCAATCATAGATATGTACTTATTTTTCTCAATAGTAGGTCTCTCATCGTTTGTAGATAACTTATGTTCAGTTAGGATAGGTGTTCTAATGGGTTTGCATGTTTCCAAACCAAACCTTTTTAATAAATCCTTCAGATACTTAGTCTGAGAAATAAAGATTCCTTCTTTATTCTGTATAATTTGCAATCCTAGAAAATATTTCATTTCTCCTATCATGCTCATTTCAAATTTTTTCTTCATCTCTTCTACAAACTTATCACTTTCATCATATTTCCTCCAAATATGACATCATCAATGAACATTACCAAAATCATTAAACCATCATCAATTTCTTTCCAATATAGATTACTGCCTACCATGCCTTTTCTATATCCAAGCTTTGACAAATATCTGTCCAACGTTTCATGCCATGTTTTTGGTGCTTGCTTCAATCCATACCATTCTTTCTTCAATTTACATACTATGTCCTTGTCATCTGTCAAAGGACAACCTTGAGGCTACTAAACGTACACTTCTTCTTCAAGTTCTCCATTCAGAAATGTTGACTTGACATCCATCTGATATACTTTGAATTTTTTTTGTGCTGCATAGGCTAAGAATAATCTTACTGCTTCTATTCTAGCCATGGGAGCATAGGTCTCATCATAGTCTATTCCTTCTTGCTATGAGTAACCTTTACATACCAATCTTTCCTTTTTCCTTACAACTTTGCCTTGCTCATTTATCTTGTTCCTAAATACCTTTTAGTTCCTATCACATTTTTGTTTGCTGGTTTGGGGACCAATTCCCATGTCTCATTCTTTACTATTAGATCCAATTCCTCTTTCATAGCTTGATTCCAATAATCATCTTTACATGCTTCATCTACATTCTTAGGTTCAACTTGAGATATCCAACATAGTTCTTCATTGATTTTGCTTCTTTTCATCACACCTTTATCTTTTATTTTGATGATTTTCTTGGATGGGTGATTATTCTTTCCCAAAGTAGGAGTTGTTATCTCAACTCTTGGCTCTATTAAATATTTCAAGCTTTGTTCCTACCTTAGCTCTCCTTCATTTTACAAATCATTATTAGTCTCAAGAAATACCTCATCATTCCTTGGCTTAGTAACAAAATCATCATCTAAATTGTAATCAATTATTATCTCTTTGTATCTTTAATTTCTCATCAATTCTTACATTTACACTTTCCATAATGGTCTTACTTCTTAGATTATAGCATCTATAAGCCTTTCTTTTCAATAAATAACCAAGAAACATACCTTCATCACTTCTAGCATCAAACTTACCAATATCATCATATCTTTTGATATAACACTTACTACCAAAAATTCTAAAATACTTAACTGTAGTTGAGAGACCAAACCATAGTTCATAAGGGGTCTTGTTTGTGTCTTTCTTGACTTGCACTCTATTCATAGTGTAGACTACTATATTTACAACTTCTCTCCAAAACATCTTGGATACATCATTCTCAGCTAACATAGCTTTTTGTTGCTTCTGTAACTAATTTGTTCATTCTCTTTGTAATGCCATTCTGTTCAAGGGTTCTTAGAGTTGATAACTGTCTTTTGATTCCATTTTCTTCACAAAACATGTTAAACTAATTTGAAGTAAATTCTCCTAATCTTAAACATTTAATATTTATACTAGATTCATTCTCAACTCTGTTCTTGAATATCTTGAACTTATCAAATGCCTCAGATTGCTCTTTAAGAAATACAACCAACGTCATTCTAGAAAATTCATCAACTAAAATCATAAAATACCCTTCACCATAGAATTATTTAGTCTTTGTAGGACTACTGAGATCTGTGTGTACAATCTCCAATTTTTTTTGTAGTAGTAAACCTATTTGCAGGGAAAAGAAGTCCTATTATGCTTTGCCAAAACACACTCCTTGCAAATTGTGTTAGTAGGTTTTACAATCTTCAGAAAATCTCTAACTGCAAACATGTAACTAGTCTTCACAATACTATCAAAGTTTATATGACAAAATCTCTTATGCCATAGCCAACTGTCATCTAGCTTTGCAACCAAACTTGTCATTTCAGTAGGATTCAACTAAAATACATTACCTCTAGATCTGGTTCTTGTTCCAATTACCTTTCTATCTTTGTCTCTAATCATGCATTTCTTTTTTATGAACTACAACCGATAATCTTTGTCCACTAGTTGTCCAACACTCAAAAGATTGTGCTTCAAACCATAAAAAAATATACATCCTTAGTATTAGTTTTACCATCAACAGTTATAGATTCAATACCTTTAACTTGGCATGCTGTATTATTTCTAGCTCTAACAATGCCTCCATCTTGACTTTTGAAGTCAACAAATTTGTTCATATCATTAGTCATATTGTGAACAACGACTGTCAATTATCCAATTAGATTTCTTTTCAACTTGTGACACCAAAGCTACTTTCTTTGGACTTTCTTCTTTAATTGCTACAAATCCAATTTCATCATCACTAGCACTTACTACTTGTTCATCAGAATCATTTTCTTCATTTGCATACAAACACTCTCTATCTTTTCTAGGTTTGTAATTTCTTTTATACTTTTTCTCTCTTTTAGGACATTTAGATGCATAATGACCATATTCATCAAATTTGATCATTTAAAGATTTTCTTACCTCCTTTTCCTCTTCTTACCAGAAGAGATACTCCTTCTTCAATTTTCTTGTCCTCCTCAGATCAACTACTACTAGCAAAATCTCCTCTAGCAATTGTGCTCCTTAATAAACTAGGTCAAATATTCAAGGCACTAAAAGTTGTCTATGCTCTGATCAATTCTTTGGATTGTCTAAGCTCATTCTCAACTACTTCAATCCTTCCAAGGAATGTCTCCTTTGTGAAATACAAGATATCAATAACTATATCATTTGAACTACTGACTTAAACAGTGGTGTTAGAGTCTTCAATATGTTCCATATAACCTCATTATCTTCTTTGGTTCCTCCTTGAGATTTAATACCTACAGTAATTTCTGATATCCTGCCTATATATGTTCTTATAGATTCATTTCTTCCATCATTTTAACATCTTGAAATGCACAAATCCAACTTCATAGCCTCAACTTCTTTGAATTTGCATCACCTTCAAAACTAGTCTCCAAAGCTTTCCAAATCTTCAATTTCAGGAAGTGCATTCAATAGTGCTTCTCTAGCTCTCATGCCACACATAAAAATATCTCTATCATCCTTGGTACAATTTTCCAAATCCTTTTCAACAATGATTGTCTTCACTAATTTTGTCAAGATCCAATATCCTAGAACTATACAAAGTAGATCTGTCTTCATCTTTTCCTTCCATCTATCATAATTTGTTTCATGAAACTTTAGACTATCTTTCCTAAAGATGCTCACCATGGATCTCCCAAAGTTGTTAAACTTTATCTTCAAGGACTTGATGCTCTGATACCAATTTTTAGAAATTATAGTCCACCGAGATAACTGAGAGGGGTGGGGAATGAATCAGTTATCCAACAATTAAAATATTTATCTTCTTTAAACAAACTTAACCATTCAACCAAAGTAAACAACAACCATAATAAGATGCACATAGATAATTACACCAGATATGTTAACTAGGGAAACCCTTGATCAAAGGGAAAACCTTGGTGGGAATGATGCCCACAAGATGATGTACTAATATAAATATTCCTTGTTAGAGGATGGACCCTGTTAGGAGTCTATTACAACATTCAGTACATATGAGTCCCTATTAGAAAACTTTGAGTTCCTATTAGGAGATTCCAACCCTGTTAGGAGTTTTACTACAATGTATACAAGAAGAGCCCACTGCCCAAACATTCAATTTCAACTACAAGAAGAGCTCACTGCTCAAACATGAAATTTACTATTATTTTCTTCTTTCCTTTTTTCTATCAACCAAACTAGATATTGTCATACCTTGTAGACCAAGTCATGAAGCTCAAATTCAAATATCAAACTTCGGATCACTCAACAAAAGCTCGACAATGAAGTTTCCTTCATTTCTGCTATGCTCTACTCAACTTCTCATTTTGCTCTCTCTGATACTTATAATCACTTCTTATCAATCTAGATCCATATCTCATTCACTCTTTGAGATAAATGAAAATTTTCTTCCTTTATACTGAGTCCATTAAAAAATTCCCTAAGTTAGCTGTTAGACCTTCTCAACTAATCATTATAGGACCACATTAAGAATACATTACACTTAGCAATAACATTAATCTTCCACCTTGCAACTTGAATGTCTTTCTATACACATAATATTATGACAAGAAAACTTATACACATCATCATCAACATGTCTTCTTCATATCTTCAACCTTGATTCTCAAAATAACAATTGTACTAAGAGATATAACAAGTTTACCAAAACATGCCTTTGTAAACTCTATCTTAGAACAAACATCACCCAAACTTACATAACTTCTTCCAGACTTATCATTTCTTCATCTAAAATTAAATGCATTTAATGGATACTCATAAATATCTCATGTAACCTTGGATAGTGAGAATACATAACTAGCCATCTATACCAACTTGATCTTTTTATTGTTCTTCTATTAGATAACACAAAAAATTGCTATGTTGACATCAATGACAAACTCTATCATGAAGTAACATATCATCATAGTACAATAATCCCCCATAGGAATATCATCAAAATCCATGCTTCCAATAGGGGCTACTACGAGTCAAATGGACATAGTTATTCCTATGACACTGATGATAGATGTGACAGAGCAAACTCCTAAAGATGGGAGGAGTGCCCCCAGCGAGTAGGAACCATCAGATTAGACACATACAGATGATGCATGTGGTGAGGAAAATTGTTGATTTTTGTATCATTTTGTATTTCATTTTATTGGCTTATCATGCGTGTTATTTAAGATAATGACTTTTTGACTTTTGATGTGGATGATTTGGTGTTTTTGATATATGAGTATTTGAATTTTTGATGTTTGGACTTGTGCACTTGTTGTATCATGGGTTTATATATCTGATGTTATGGATGGATGTATGTGATGTTTATTTATATGATAGTCATAGATGTTGATGTAATGTGGATGAGTAATGTAGAGATGCATATGATTAATGTAGTATATAGAAAATTAAATGTAAGAACATGATATGTGGATAATGAATATGGAAATGAAATGTATGAATGAGATGTGATGTAATGAAATTTATAAATGAAATTTGATGTAATGTGATGAAATGAAATGTATATATGAAACGTGATGTAATGAAATGTATAAATCAAATGTGATGAAATGATATAACATGAAAAATAGAATAAGGGAATGGATGATAATGAAAATAGTTTAATAAGATGATGTCATGAAAATAAATTGAAAATGATGTTTATGATGTAAAATAAATAAGTGAGGAAGAATGAAATGATAATGGATATGAAACTAAAAATGGTAATGATTAAAATGGGAAAATGTAATGAAAATATGTATTAGTGAGAGAAAAATGAGATGATGATAATGGCAAAATGGAATAAAAATGAAAGATAAAAGATTGAATATGGGTCGAGTGAAATGAAAGTAAAAAATGAAAGGAAATGATAAAAATAAGGAGCAATGATTTAATGTTGGAAATGTGATGAAGATCAAATAAAAAAAGAAATGTAAAGGAGGAATTGTAATGGATGAAATGAGGATGCAATGAGAAATATCTAAAAAATGATACTAGGGGTGAAATGATATGAAGAGATGTAACACAAATTTTGAGATTTGAAAGCCACAAAGGAACTTCAAGGCCCAAGGAAGAAGGGTGAAATAGTGAATGTATAGAATGTGATGAATAATGGGAGAAAAATAAGTGTGGTAAGAGGCAATAGTGACTAAAATTGTTTGAGATTCCAAGGTCACATAATGCAATGGATGATATGAGGGATGTGGCATAATGAGGGAATGAAGTATGATAAGAGGAAATAATGATCAGAGTTTTTTGAGATTTGAAGGTCACACAATGCAATAGGTGGAATGGATATTATGGGATAATGAAGTGTGATTCATGGTGGTATTATTGTGATGAGACAAAGTCTATAATAGTTGAGCTTTAAAAGCTTGTGATGACGTTAATTTTGTTGTCTTCCTTTTGATAGCCATACCTAAAGTGTGTTGCCAATTTTTTGAATGATGTTGTATAGGTTTGCTTGTGTAGTCCTGATTTATGTGTCAATCATTTTTTTTTAAGATACCCAAGATGAAATGAAAACTAGATGAATGCAACTAACTATCACATTTGGTAAAGAGATACATATTAAATTTCATCATTGACCACCTAAATAAAAGTGACATAGTACAACCACCACTAGCTCAACTATGGTAATATGAATACTGTATGACACTAAGAATCATGACCAAACACAGAAGGATATGACAACTATTAAGAACAAAACTTATTGTCATAGTAAAAAAAAACAAATATGAAAAATAGACACATGTCAGATTAAAAACCTCACCAAAGATATCATGCAAAATTGGTCTGGTACACATGACCTTCGAAATGAGAGGAGACACTTACAAGTGGACATCAATAATTTGTGAAATCAAAGGATCACTAGAGTAGAATAGTGAAAAACAAAGGAAAATAAAAAATCATGGCTTCATCCTAGTACCTCTACTCAAATACATCATCAAGGTACTAGAATCTCATAATAGTAGAAAAACCATTATTTGCAGACCAGTAGTGCCAAAAATTATGTATAATAGTATACGGTTTGTTTAATTCTCTATGGATGAAACTATTATAGGGTTTTGGTAACAAACTATGGGATGTACCAGCGATAATTTGACACTAGGATGCATGGTGATTATGTTGGAAGATATGTGTCAGTGGGGATCAAGGTGTTGTAATGGAAGAGCAAAGCGGTAAGTGTACTTGGTACTAGTGTGACAAGTTGCATAGAGTGGATGCATGGCAAGGCTAGGGAAGTTTAGTTCATGGTGAGTGACAACCATAAATAGATGAGGAATAGAAGGAAACACAGTGAAGGAGATAGAGAAACTATTTATTTGGTTTGAAAGGCCGAGTAAGTGTGTGGTTGAAAGTATTTCTAGCTCACCAAATTAGTCACAATAGGAGGGTGTTGCTAGCTAGGGAGGATGGGTGAGGCAAGGATGAAGGAGAAAGTGCATTTGGTGTACATCCATGAACTGGTGTATCAACCTGAGCTCCAAGCATTAGTTCATGAGTAGGGTGAGTCAAGTTATGCAGGATTGGTGCAAGCACAACTTGGGGGTTCGAGAGTCAAGGTGGAAGAAACTCCTTTGTCAACATTAATGATGTTGTTAGGGAGCATAGCTTAGTAGGCTTTGTAGGTGGAACTTGGTGATGATTTTATGATGCAAGTGGAGAGTAGTCCTTCTGGGGTGATGAAAAGCATGTTAGAAGAAATGATGAAGGTGGGGGAGATGGACTCTTTGGAGAAGATTGCCAGAAGAGCTCAATGAGTGACAGAGAATGTCAATTTGGGTGACATAATGAGTGCAGTGAGTCATTTGATTAGCCTTGAATTCCTAGGACAAAATTCAATGAAAGAGGAGAAGGGTGGATTAAGTGTGGTGAAGCTAAAGCCAAAGGAAAAGGGTAGAGCACAAGTGACAAGAAAAGTGGAGGATTTATAGAAAATGTTAGATGCAGAGAGAGTCTAGTTAGAAAATGTGAAACAAGTATCATATTTTTGGTGGGGTTGATGGAGAAAGCTCATAAGGATGGAGCACAAATAGAAGTGAGATGGCTCCAGGTGGTGGTGAATATGGAATGAGCTCGAGTGTGGTTGTTGGAAGCAAAACTACGCGTGGAATAGTTACAGATAGAGGGAAATGACGTAGGGATCTAGACCAAGTGAGCATGAGCATAAAGGTTGCAAAAGTCACTGAGGATGGCACAAGCAAGTTGGAAATTACGCAAAATGAATAGGTGTTATTGGAGGCATAGTTAGATTCTTTTAGAGAAGTGGTGGCAAAAATGAAAACCATGTCATTGTAGCTGCAAGAAAGGTTAGCAGCTAGTGAGTCAAAGGTTAGGTAGTTGTAGTAGCAGTTGAATGAAGGAAAAGTGGATGTGGAGTGCTAGAGAATGGTGACTGATAAGATGCAATAGAAGCAAAATGTGGCTCAATGAGCGATCACTGTGTTGGGTATAAATAAGCTGATGGATAATGTGTTCATAGATATGTAACAAGCTATGAAAGTACATTAGCAAGTCATCTATTATATGGGGATTTATTATCAATCAATTCCCTATGAGGAGTGATGGGTGTCCTAGTTCAGGGATAGATAATTTACACAACTGTTGAATGTATAACTATGCAGTGGGAGGTTCTCGATACTATTGGATGTTGTTTGGTTGCAAGGGGGATTGATGCTAGGGGCCTCATCTTCTGGGACTGGTTTGGGAGAAATGCCCCTAGCCAAAAATCCTATCCTACCACCTCCTTAAGGGAGGCCAGAATAAATGATCTACCAGATGTTGTTTTGAATCTAATATTGTTGTTGTTTTCGTAATAGAATAAAAAGGTGTGTTATTTTTATGGCAAGAAAAAGGGTGACTAGTGCTCATGTTAATGAACCATGTGATTGAAAATGTTGGATAGTCATTGTCATTTCTATTTTTATATGTTTTGGATGTTTTTGGTATTTGTTTGAAATATTTGGATTTTTTTTGGAATTTTGGGAATATTTGGATGTTTTTGGAATTTTTGGGAATATTTGGAAGGTTGTCAATATCTATAAAAGTGGGAACTATGGGATATTTAGAGGAAGATTGACTTTCACTTATGTGTGGTAACCAAATCATGATGTGGACTCTCAAGAAAAGATGAGTACAAACTTGTGTAACATTTTGAGAGAAGCAGTGTGCAAGGTAGAAAAAGTAGGAAGTGCTAAACCATGAATTGTAAAGCACAATTTTGTATATATGGATAACCTTTACAAACAAGCTTAGGGACAAAGTTAGGATTTTTCTCTAGGTGTGTGTTGAGACGGATAGTCATGGTGCATGTAAAAAGGAATTTGGGCCTATAGGAGGCTTTGATGGCTGAAAAAGGCAATAAATGGGCCTTGAAAAAGGCATTTGGGTCTAAAAAGGCAAAACAATGCCCTGAAAAAGGAATTTGGGCCTTAAAAGGTGCGATGGGATCCTAAAAAGGCATTTGGACATAAAAAGGCACTAAAGGGACCTTGGAAAAGGCGTGTGGCCCCAAAAGGCACTGACGGGGCCTTGAAAAAGGCATTTGGGCCTAAAAAGGCACTAAAGGGGCCTTGAAAAGGCATTTGGGCCTAAAAAGGTGAAATAGGGCCTTGAAAAAGGTGTTTGGGCCTAAAAAGGTGCTAAAGAGGCCTTGAAAAAGAGTGTGGAAGGCCGTTGTGATCTCTTAAATGTATGCTTATTCTATGCCACTGTTGAGTGGTGATGAAAGAGTACGATGGATATCTATGGTAATCCAAATGGTGTCTGGATTACCAACATGTCCCTAAATTTGTAAAGATGAGCCATGAAACAAACTTTTAGGATAGCATTGATATATTTGTTGAAGGGTGTTGGATCAATCATGGTCTCAACAATATAAATAAGGCTAGCAAACATATTTGGTATTGTTGTAAGAGAGACAAAGGAAAGAATGTGATGTGAATAACCAATCTTTCTTCTTCCCTAATCTCTCTCAAGGTCTCCTTAGGTCATATACTTGACCAAACTAGGGCTTCTATCCACCCTAGGCTCCTTAGCATTCTAAACACTAGATCCTAACCATTCAATTGGTTTACATCAATTAGGTAGAACACATTTGATTACCAACTCTCCAACCACATAGGAAACCCCAAGCTTGCAAATGACTCCCAAAAGGATGGTTGGACTCCTAGGAGCTCTTTAGACTTCCCTCAAGATCCACAATCAAGATCAATACTAAAACCCTAATTGAGTTCCAACCTACAAGAAAAAATGCATTAAAAGGTTAGTAAAAAGGCTACAAGAATTAGCCCTCCAAATGCACTAAAACAAGATAATTTTCAAAAATCTTTAACAAGGGGCCAAACTAACCACCGTTCTGAGTACCCTTTTTAAAGACCTTACAAATATTGGGAGTCTAGGATTTCCAAATTGTTTGTACTGTATGGGCACAATTTAAGCCTAAAATCAAGGGTTTTGAGGGTCTTATTGTCTATCAACAATAAAGAAGATGCTGCTCTTCACAACCCCATTCTAAAGGCTTCCATCTAAATTGGGGCTTCACTAGTCACTCCTTCAACACCTCCCATGCTTAGGCTGAAGTATCCATATGTTCAACCACTCTTATCAGCTCTATAATAGATTGTGATCCCTAACCAAGTTGCTATGACTTGCTTAGGGCATCACTACAATAGTACTCTTTAGCATTCCAAGGCCCCATATCCACTATTCAAAATGTACATGGATTCAAGTTCAAAATACCAAGAGACTAGATTGTACCTACAGTAAGAAATAGTCCTATGACTTCATTTGTGCAACTAGCTTGGTTTAGGACAAGAGATTGGTGAAAACCAAAATATTTAATTCAAGCCCACAAAACCTTCCAAAAAAAAAAAAAAAAACTATATAAATATCCTTAAAAAATATACTCCTAACACTTACAATATACAAATTCTTGAATCTAATCCCTACACATGCCAAGAACACTCAAAACTATAAACTGCTATTAGAATATTGCTTGCTTAGTTCGTACAGTGACAAAAGTAATTTTCTCCAACACCTTGGACATGTTGAGAATAGCCTTATAAAGGATTCCCATGAGTTCTCCCAATTGTTTTAGATAGTTGAAAATCTCTAACTAAAAAGTTTCTCTATGCATGAAAAGTTATCAATGACAACATTGACAATTTTTGCAATTTTTAACATCTGACTCTCAAACTTGTTCTCCTTGATGAAAAACCATGAAAAAGGCCTTAAATGTTCCCTCAAATACATAGTTAACCTTTCTAGCCTTCAAAACTCAAAAATGCTCTATATAGCCAAATTAGCAATTTTGAGCAACTTTGAACAACTTAGCCTACACAAACTCACCTGAGGACTAAACTAAGCCCTATTATTGATCTAGTGGTGTGGATAGTACCACTACAATTAAAAACCTCATAGTAATTCCTAGGTCTTCCTTATCCCACCTAGGTGCCCCTAGCACCAGAATGCTTCAGTGATCCGCGTTGTGCCAAATTTCCCAAAGCTCTGAGATATGTTTCAAGACATAACAATGCTGCTTATTAATAAAATGATGCACTTTTTTATCATCTTTTTTGGAGGTAACAAAGAAAGAAATATTCCATAAAATATTTAAATATTTTTCAATGTAGGGGGCCTCACCATTGATTTCATATAAAACCAATTGAGGTATGCAAACCTGTCTCAAAGAAGCAACAATTATAGACAGACACCAGCTTGACATGAAATCAATGGATCATCGCATTAGAAAATAAAAACATAGATTATGTCAAATTGAAGAAAATATTTGTGGCATGTTTATGATTGATCATTTGATTTTTGATGATTTTCAAAAAAATTGACTATTTTTATGATTGTTTATATTTTTTGACTGTTTTTGATGATTTTTGATTATTTTTTATTGTTTTAATTATTTTTGTTATTTTTGACTATTTTTTATGATTTTTTATGTTTTTCAACTATTTTTGATGTCTTTTTGATTTGGTGGTAGTAAAAGGAGGATGTGAGAGAGATTTGTTGGAATATGGAGATAATTAGGGTCTTTGGTGGAAAACATAAAGAGTTTAAGGAGACCAAAAGTGGGTTGTGAAGGCTATACATGAACTTGGAGAGCTATATTTGGAATAATGGAGGAAAAAAGGATTTTTGTGACTTCAAATAGTTTTTATGAAGGCTAAAAGGATGTTGGGAAATATGGTGTGTGCCAAATATTTGAGATGTGCACTAATTTTCCTATAATTCATGCCTGTGATATCTTTAAACATAATTGGACTCCACGTTTCCTCTGAATTGCCTATCTTCCCTTTTTTTCTTTTTTAATTGTTGTCTCTACTACTATGTATTTTTTCTAATGTCTAGAAACCTTTGAAATGTAACCCACAAGTGTTTCTCAATTGGGTATGTGTAATATTAACTCAATTGTACTAGGTAGTGTGGTGATATGAAATGAAAAGGCTACAAATAATCAAAATTTGGCTTAGAGAGTGTTGTGTTAACCATGTCCTGTTGTATTTTCACATTGAAGGACTTGTGTTGTTTAGGAAAGTCCAAAGGTGTTATCTCTCACTCCTTTTATACTAAATGTGCCACTTCTCATTCCTTTTGTACCAATTTTATTTTTTTGAATATTTTATGGTTTTTTAGATTTTTTAGTTGTTTGATGATTTTTATTTTGTCAATAACGAGGTGCTTCATCAAAGCTTTAGACATAGAACCGATTGAGATGGATGCTATTGATGGGTCTTTCTAGTTATTCTCCATCACAATCTAAAAGTTTTAAAGTACTAGTCCCAAAGGATTCTATTATAATGTAAGGAACAATCCAATTGGGCTCCCATTTTCCTTTCTTTTCCCTGGCTTTCTGATTCGTAGGGTTTTCCTGAAGGATTAACTCTCCAATTTGAAAGACACAAGGTTTGACCTTTTTGTTGTAGTGTCTAGACAACCTATTCTAATACATTTTGAAATGTTTGTGCATTGTGCGTTGATGTTCTCCTAAGAATTCCAACTGTTTTAAACAGACCACTCTATATTATTCATCTAATAGGATGTCATGAATGGTGACTCTCAAAGATGGTATTTCAACCTCTAAGAGGAGAATAACTTCATTTCTGTAGACCAAAGAGAAAGGAGTGACACCCGTAGGCATTTGAACACTTGTCCTATAGGCCCATAAAGTAGGGTTTAGCTGTAAATGCTAATCTCTACCAATATCATTGATGATTCTCTTAAGGATTTTTATGATGTTTTTATTGGTGGCCTCTACTTGGTTGTTGCCTTGGGGATAGTAAATGGACGATGAATGATGGATGATGTGAAACTTTTTACACAACTCATCAAATTTCTGAAATACAAGGCATTGTTCATTAAGATGGCATGAGGTTTGTCAAACCAAAAAATGATATGGTTAAGGATGAATGAGGATATTTGTTTGTAGGGGGAGTCTATGAGTGGTGTTTCTTCAACCCATTTGGTAAAATATTCAGTTGTTGTAATAATCTATTTATGTCTACCAAAGGAAGGTGGGTGGATTGCACCAATCAAATCAAAACCCCACTAATAGAAAGGCCATAGTGTGGTCAATGGATTGAGTTATTATGTTGGTGCATGAATAAGGTTTCCAAGGATTTGATACTTTTTACAAGTTTTTACATAGTCAATAGAATCATTTTCCATGGTTGGTCAAAAATAGCCCATTTAAAAAAATTTCATTACTAATATGAACCCACTGGAATGTGACCCAGAGATACCTACATGGACTTCTTGTAGAGAAACCCTATATTCAACCTTTTCTAGACATCTAAATAAAGTTTCATCGAGACCTTTCATATATAATATATTAGTCATCAAAGTGTAACACGAGGTCTGTCAAATGAAGTTAAGTTTTTGGTTTCATGAGAGGTCAGAAGGGATATTTTTATAATGGAGATATGTGCTAATGGAGTTATACCAAGGGGAGGTTAGGGTGTTTAAGTGGAAAATAATGTGGGATTTAGGTTAAGTAAACATGGGTATTAGAGTAAGGTTGTCATTGCACAAAAAGACCGATCAGTCAAAGCTCGATACAACTAGTAAACTCATAGTACACAAGAGGTGGTTAATCCCTTGTCACAAATCCCAACAAGAATGCTGAACAAATTCCTAACAATATCCCCTTCAATGTTACCCGAGTGTTTGAGGATTCAAAGCTGTGACCAAGCTTTGATACCACTTGTTAGAGTGGGGTTTTCATTGCACAAAATTTGTCAATGCTTGATACAACCACTCAACTTATAATACATAGGAGGTAGTTAAGCCCTTTTCATGAATCCCAAGGAGAGCACTGAACAAATTTTTAATAGTGGGTTGAACCACCTCCTCTACTAAGAACTCATATCACTCCTGTTGATCTGTTAGCTCAAACAAGGAGGCCAGGGTAGCCATGACATCCATTTCCCTATTATTTTCTTTGGGAATTTTTTCAAAAGTAATGTGAACAAAGCATGCCTTAAGTGTATCAACTATATGCTTGTAAGGTAACAATTTCTCATCTTTGGTTTGATACATGTCTGTAACTTGATTGATGACCAGTTAAGAATCCCCATAGACTTCAAGTGTTGTTAACTTCTATTCCAAAGCTAACTTGGGACCCAAAAATAATGCTTTACATTGCACCATATTCTTTGCACATGGGAAGAGTAATCAGTAGGACTTGGGGATGGTGACACCTAGAGGTGTGATGAACAATATGTTGACACTTGAACCATGATGTGTGTATGAACCACTAAAGTATAAATTCCATGTGACTAGTTCTATCTGGAGGATGTGCATATCTAGAAAGTCTACTAGGATAGGGTTTGAACTCTCTATGGGTGCATCTACCAATTGATCTACAATGACTTTGTCCTATTATAGCTTTTCTATCAATGTACTTGATGTCAAACTCACTCAAGATTATCACACATTTGGCCAATCTATCTATTAATATTGTTTTGCTGAGAAGATATTTGAGAAGGTCAATTTCAAATATGAGCTTAACTTTGTGTGCTAGAAGATAGTGACATAACTTTTGTGAAGAAAAAACTACTACCAAACAAGATTTTTCAATGAAGGTGTAATTTAGCTCATAATTGACGAGGGTGTGACTGATGTAGTAGATAGCTCTTTCCTTCCCTTAACCATTTTCTTATGTCAAGAGGGCTCCTATTGATTTGTTTTTTAGAGAGATATAGAGAAATAAAGGTTTGTGTGTAAGCACCAAAATAGGTGGATTCATTAGGTAATTCTTGAGAAGATCAAAGGCCATCTGACACTGACTGTCCCATTTAAAAACTATATCCTTGTGAAGGAGATGAGTAAAAGGTATATAATTTTCTGCTAGCTGAGATATGAATTAGTGAATGCACTAAAGTCTCCCTTGGAGGGAGCGTAGCTGGCTTAGGTTTTTAGGAGGTTGCATGTTGACAATCGCTTGCACCTTTTCAAGATCAACCTCAATCCCTTTAGTAGAGACAATATAACCTCGGAGCTTTCCAGATTGTATGCCAAAGGCACATTTCTTAGGATTTATCTTGACTTTGAAGGCTTCCAATGTGTGAATATTTTATCCAAAATTTGGCAAATGGTCTTTACGTGTATGAAATTTGGAAAGAAGGTCATCTGCATAATCCTCCATAAAGGTATGCATCATGTCATAGAAAATGGTAGTCTTATCTCTTTGATATGTAGCCCCTGCATTCTTAAGACTAAAAGGCATGATGTTTTAACAAAAGGTTCCCCATGTACAAGTGAACATTTTCTTCTCTTGGTCTTCGGGTGCTAAACTTATTTGGTTATAACTTGAAAAACCATCCATGAGTGAGAACATAGAATGCCCTGCTATTAGGTCCACAATGGTGTTAATGTTTGGGAAGGGGAAGTCATCTTTGGGGTATGTTTGTTGACATTACGAAAGTCAATGCAAATCTGTATGCTATCATCTTTCTTTGAGATGGGTACAATATTTGAGATTCATGTTGCATAAGCTATGAGCCTGATGAAATTAGTATGAAGCAATTTATCCAATTCTATTCTAACCAATAACACTATATGAGGGTGCATTTTCCTAAGTTTCAATTTGATTGGCTTGTCATCTAGAGAAATGTTGAGATGATGAAGGATTAAATTTGGATCTAACCTTGGCATGTCAATGTAGGACTACGTAAAATTTATTTGACTATCTTTTAAGAAGCAAATAAACTCACTTCTTTCCTTTGGAGTTAATGACTATGCCAAATGAATTATTCTTGATTCTTGCTTTGTCCCAATGTTAACCTTTTTTGTCAGTTTAATCAGGATTGATGAAATTTCCTCTAAATACTCAAGCAAGGGATCAAGCATCTCATCTTTGGGTACCATAGTTGGGTTTTCACCATTAGATGCATCACTTCTTTTGGTTTCTATTTTTTTGTTGAGACTGGCCACATCATAGTTTGGTTCATTAGTTCTTTGACATGTTTAACCTTTTCTCATGTGACTAAGATGATTTATACTTGACCCAATGATAGGTATTTCCCTCGGTCCTTTTCCGGGAGATGGTTCAACCATGTTAAGGTATATGAAAATGTCTTGGTTAGTGTAAAAATTTGGGATATTATGGGATTTAGTTGTATCCTAGCTGATAAGGTCAGGATGGACTACAAATACTGATTCAAGGTATAAATAGTGTTCAATAGAGTTTAGAGACATGACCTCATTAGTTAATTCATTTATCATATCGATTAAGTCTACGACATGCACTTCTTCTAGATTGTCTAGAGAACTAGAGGCATAGAATTTCTCATTCCACTCATCTTCAATTTCTTCTAGGAAGAAGTCTAGAACTCAAATCTCTCATTATGTTCATCATTAGTCTATGGAGAGGAATTATGTTCTTATTTTGTTGTCTCTTTGAAACCAATCTATGGAGTGGAATCTTGAGGTGTGGAAGTGCTTTGAGTAGGAATGTGAAAAAACCACATTCTTTATCTTGAACGAACTCATTAGATAATGAATCAAATTCCCACTTAGTAGAATCATCATCATCTTCATCATTAGTGGTGTCTATGTATTTTTGTCTTGTATGGTGTAGATCAGAGAAGGATAGGCTCACATTCTTTGGGCTAGCTATTTTGACATCCTTTTCTTTTGGCATCTATATTAGAGTAGAGGAAGAAGAATCTTCACATGTAGAGTAGGATTCAGGATAGGGTGTGGAATTTTCATTATCTTGTTTTGAATAGCTTAACCCTATTTTTAACTTGTTAGATCTGAAATGTTCTAATAGTGGTTCCACAATGCCTTTTCTTTTTCACAAGGGAACTTCTCCTAGATAACCTATTCTCTTCATTAGATTATAACCCTTACCAAAAAGGTTTGGTGAGATATCAATATTTTTTTATCTTTTTTCTTTCTTCCTCTAGAATGTTTGGAGATATGCCCCTTTCTTTAATAAAATGTCCCTGATAAGTGTTCTTTGCATTTGGCCTACCATGATATTTAGGGGATAATGGTGGGTCAAATAATGAAATCGAATATTCACCCACCCCCTTATGTTGTAGCTTGCACTTTTTGTCAAATTATTTCATTAAACAATCCATCTTCTCATAATGAGTTTGTTTAGAGTCTCTGAGTGGCTCTCATGATGAAGTAGAAGAGCTAGGACAACCTACTTTCTCTTTGCCCTTAGTTAATGTGGATAAGTGGTGATTATCTCAACTGGTGGAGCATGAAGTGTCTATTGATGTAGACAAACTGATGTCATTTTTTGGGATGTTGGTTTCTTCACTATTATGAGGAACACAGGAGTTACAATATTGGATATAATTTTGATCCCCAAGTATGGTCACCCCTTGACCTAGGTGTGGAAATTTGAGATATTGATGGTAGGTAGAAGGGACTACATGTATATCATGGATCCATGGCCTACCTAATAGAATATTATAAGTTAATTTCAAGTCCAAGACTTGAAAAACAATTTCTTTTACCACTACTCCAACCTTGATTGGTAGAATAACCATGCCTTTATAGGATATCTCCTCATCACCATAAGCTTTTATGGTAATTTTTTTCTTAGGATCTACAACATCCTCTATATTCCCTAATGTCTTTACCAAGTTTAAGGTACAAATGTTTAGGCCAACCCCTCCATCAACTAAAGCTCTTTTGACTCTGTTTTAGTGGGTGCCAATTTGTACACAATGGAATCATGTATTCATGAGACTTTAATGCAGAGTGTAATCGAAATAATAATGAGTTAATCTAGACCCAAGAAATCACTGTTCAACAAAGACTCCACAAAGATCTTGTGTTTCCCTAATTACAACTACTAAAATTTCTCTTAGACCAACATCTTAGTGACAATTCTAGAATGAGAGTATGTTATGAATGAAGATCTATCAAAACCTATGCTAGATCTATATGAAAATTCATATTATGTGAAGATAATAACACTAGAATGCTAGGATCATGTGCATGTGTAAGCCTAAATGGTATTAAATGACATTAAATGAATGCTAAAATGATATAAAAAAGACATGAATTCTATAATAATAATGCTAAAAGAGATAATAACTCTAAATGTGCCTATAGTGCAAATGCCTAAAACTTGGGTCTTTTTGCACTTGAGTTTCCCTCCTATTTATAGGATTTCAGAAGGGGGTTGGGGTAAGGATCAATATTTTACTTTTGACTAGAGGGTAATGGTGAAACTATAAATATCTCATAAGGTACCAAGATGAAGAGTCCAACATACTTAGTTTGTGAGGATAAAAGAGGATTTTTCAATTCTTTTAATTGTAAAAAGGAGGATTTTCACTTTTGAGAGGATAAATGGATTTTATTGATTTATTAAATGTTCCATTTGTTTTCGACTTTTATCTTTTCCTTTTTCTTTTTTTTTTTTAAAATTTCATTTTATGGCTTTATGAATTGTTTTCCCTCTTTTTAAGGTGATTTAGGTCCTTTTTGATTTGATAGGTGATTGATTGATTAATAACTTGTTGTTACCATTGATTTGAAATTCTCTTGTTTTTCTTCATTGTCTGATTTTGTTCTTACTTTTTGTTGTTTGATCAAAATTTGCATTTTTTTAGGTCTTTGCCAATTTTAGGGTGTCTACACTACTTAACCATCCCAAATTCCATACACATAATGTTAGAAGGTTTCACAATCTTGGGTATATCTCGTACAACATTATATTTACTCACCTTCACTATGCTATCAAATTTTATGTCACAAAATCTTCTATGACATAACCAACATCCTCTTTTGTAGCCAAATAACTAATCCCAGCAGTATTTAATTGAAATACATTACCTCTAGTTATTGTACTTGTGTTAATAAATTTACCACACTTACCCTTGATTGCACATGTCTTCTCAGTGACCTGTAGATGATAGCCCTTGTCAATGAGCTTTCCAAAATTCAACAAGTTATGTTTTAAGCCATCAACAAAATACACCTCTTCAGTCTTAATTTTGCTATCAAGAGTAGTAGATCCTTTTCCCAAAATAGGACAAGGAACATTGTTATAAACCCTGACTACACCATCATCATAGCTATTAAACTCAACAAGTATATTTTTGTCACTTGTCATGTGATTTTGATTAAGGGTGCTCCTCGTAATACCATAAACACATAACAAAAACAAAGAAATAATAGTAATTTATGAGAACAAAATATGGGCTTCTTATTAGCATAAAAAATGTAGAATTATAGAATTCAGAATTACAATATGTTGACCCACATGGACACCTTCATTACAGTAATTTATAAGACAAAGCTGTGAACTATCACCTAGAGATGTCCTAGACAATGTTTAGGCATTTCTTAAATAGGCAAATTTATGCCACTTGGGAAGGTTTCAGATACTCAAACTTAATACCTAGGGCCAACCAACCCTAACAATACATATAGAGTCAACCAAATACACTTTTGACATTTATTTTGGAAGTTTTGGTTGGCCCAACTTTGGAGGCCGTAACTCTCGATCCGTTGCTTCAATCGGCTACTATAACCACTTTTTGGAAAACTTAGCTTTTGATCTATAGGCTCGAATCCATGCACATTCCCATCTGTTGAGTATTTGGGCCCCATTCGAGCACATTTAGGCCTTTGTGATGAGCTTGAAGTTTATATACCAAAATTAAAAACCATAAATCCTCAATAAATACATAAATATACATGATATGACATTGAGCTTCAACTGGTAGGCTAATATATCCAAGATGAATATCCACCTCTAAAATTAGGACATTTTAAGCTCATGGGACTGACTTACTAAGTAGCAAGCTTCCACAGATAGCAACTCTGCATTAAGACAACCCTTATTTAAATAACTAAAATAAAATATTTTTGGTTGATGCAAGATTTCTCTTATACCCAGGATGATCCTACATTAGATGTGAACATCCACCATTATTATCCAATTAGACTTCTTAATTTCAACATGTAATAAAAGTTTCTTTTCTTTTTTAACAAGCCTTTCTTCTTTAATATAAAGAAATCCTATCTCATCTTCATCATCATTCTCTAGAAAATTGATATCCTTAAATTTAACTTCATCATCACTTATATACAAACATTATTTTGTAATATTCAAATTTTAAGGTCTTCTAGGTTAAACTTTTGGTTCTCTTAGGACATTTAAAAGAAAAATGGCCAATTCCCTACAATTCCAACAAACAAAAACAAGTTTCTTACCTTAATGCTCTCTTTTTGCAATAAGTGAAACAAGTTCTTGTTCTTGAATCTCTGCCCAATCTCTTGGATAGTCTCTACTAGTGCTTGCACTCTTTTTTAGTACTCTTTTATCATTATGTCACAAGATTTGAAAACACTCTCAACTCTAGGAAAAGCATCTATTAGTCTACGAGCCTACAAATATTGCAATTTTCCAATCAACATTTCTCTATTAAAATATTTATAAGAGGAATAAATTCTTCAATAGCAATTGCCTTATTTTCAAAAGGTGTTAATGATCTCATAATCATATAGTAGACTTTATCTTTTGATCTAGTTCCTTTAGATCCTTTTATACCTGTGGAAATCTCAGTAACTATTTGTACATATGACATAATAGATTCATGTTATTATAGCTTAGCACTCTCTAACTTAGATTTACAATTATGCAACTTTTCTTTCTTTGTATGTTCACCACCTTCATATAATCTTTCTAACCTAGTCCAAATATCAGAAGCAAGATCAAGAACTTTTACCTCAATAGTCCACCTTCAAAAATTCTAGTAATTAGTGCTTTTCTTGCAATCATATTACACAAGAAATATGTAAGAAATGTTTAAGTTGAAGAACACTCAACCCATAGCTCCCAAGAGTCACTTGCATGCAAATACTTCATCATAGGAAGAGAGAAGAAAATCTATTGGAGGCTTGAATTCATAGATCCACAGAATATGAAACATTCTTGATGTGGAAAAAGTGATTGCAATTGTGTTAAATGAATTGAATATGTAAATTACAAAGAGAGATCAATCACTATAAAAGGAGATCAAAACCCTAAAAGCTAACTAATCTAGGTTGTTTAATTATTATATGCCTAAAGTTTATCTTAAGTAAATTAAAGATAATAAACAACTTAATAATTAAATCAAAAAATTTTAATTAATAAGACAATACTTTGTTACTGTAACACCCCCTTAAGATAAACTTAGGGAGTAGTTAAAATCCTAGAAACTACTACTAAAAGTAAATTTGGGTTTCGACAACTAGGCCTAACAAGGGTACCCAATCACAACCAAATCTCTATAAAGTATAGAAATAGAGAAAACCACCTGGGAAAAAATATACTCAGGAAAGAGATGGATAAATGCTGAAAGAACTAGTGAAGTACTACAGAAGCCTCCAAACTAGAGAATATCTTAGAAAATAAGAACAAAAGAATGATCATGAAGAACACCACTAAAACATGACTATGCAAACAGTCTCAAACTATAGATCTAAAGAACCTTGACTAAATAGAACATGACTAGGTATAGAATACTAAGTTTAACAAGATGATAAATCAAAGATGGAAAATATCTTCATGGCCTCCAAAAATAGGAATGGAAGAGTGTCCATATGGTAAGTGATGATCCATCTCACCGACATGCATAGATACCCATATACTACATCCACCTAGTACATAAGAATAAATATTGAATACATAGCTCACTCTATTGAACCAAAAAAGTATTAGTACCAATATTACCCCCTTATAATGTAGAGAGGTAAGATATGTATAGTGAAAATAAATGCATAAAATCTTATAGAATAAAGAACCAAGAAAATCTAGAGTGCATAAGAAGTAAAAGTACCTATAAAGGCACATTTCATCAACACATCATGAGGTCAATGTTGTGGAAGGAACACTCACTTGACAAAGGAAGATTGAAAAATGGCCAACATGAAACCTCCTTATGATACTTTATAATGTAGTGTGAGCACAACAAGACACAAGATGTGTAAGATCCCAAAATTTAATTGAGTGACACTTTATCTTGGCGTATTTGCAAAAAAATGCTACAAAAGATGTCAACAAAGATCAAAAGAGACATAAGGTTGGTATAATAGAAAGTACAACCCATGATGAGTTATCTCAAGAAATGAAAATGATCCTTAGACCTACTATAACCAAGATATCCACCAATGTGAAAAAATGCAAAAGATAGAATAGAATGTACCTAGACTAGAGTCTAGAAAAACAACCAACATCAATGGAAAGAGTAGAGAAAAAGCTTTCCAATTATAAAAAGTTTTACCAAAATGGAGACTAGATGCTCAAGATATGTTTGCTAAAGTGAAAAAATGAACTCTTAACTTTGACAGTGAAAAAAGCCATAAAAAACATAAAAACTAAAAAATACCTATACTATTATGATGTGCTCAGAACTAGCATTTTGGTGATATTTCATTTACAAAAAAAGAGAGTTTGTATGCCCAAGATATGAGCAAGAAAAGGAAGATAGGTCCAAATAGAGCCAGAAGGGATAACAAGCATATTGATGTAGTGTTGACATGAGTAGATGACATGCCTAAATTTGAAAATCAAGTGGTTATCGAGACAAAAAATGGCCAAAAAAATCCATTATTGCTAGAAAAAAAAAATCCTATAAAAAATATTGGGCTAGTGCCAGAAAAGATTATGGTTGCAAAAAAAATTGTTGGAATATTTGGGGAATATTCATTAAAAAATGCCAAAACATTCATAGCCGTGAATAAAACCTAAAACATCCACATATGGAAAAAAATCAACAAAATAAGTGGTAAAGCACCAAAAATTTCCACAAATCATCATGCAAGAAAAAGAGAAATTGTCGAGCATGTCCAACCCATACCACTTGTGATTGGACAAAAACCACTTATATGACCAAAATATTATTTTTGGCTTAGAAAATTGCCAAATGTGCCAAAAAATAATTCTAGCATGGGCCAAACCAAGTGGTGGTCAGATAGGCCACATGACAATATTTGTGTAGAGCTCAAAGTTTAGGTGGACCTTCATTTACCAGTGCACATACAAAGGAGGTCCTTAGAGGTTATACAAGATGACACAGGCCTACGTGCACCATCACGGTGTATGGAGCACTAAGCTAGGAGGGGACACATAGAGCCTAAGATAGGCAAAAATGGTGGTCCATTTGTGTGTCTTTTGAGGGTTTTTAGATGCTCTAAGTGCAATGGTGATGTCTTTTTGGGCTCAAAGTGACCCAAAATGAAGGTCCCCTATATTGAATTAAAAAAAATTTGAAAATTGAAACCCTAAAAAAGTCCAAAATTTTTCTTCAAGATCAGGAATAAGCTACATCATATCTTAGCTTTGATACCATGTTGAAGTTGGGAAAATCTCAACTAATAGCTCCCAAGGATTACTTGTATGTAAACACCTGCCACAAAAAGAGAGAAGCAAATCTATAGAGACTTGAGTTCATAGATTGATAGAGGATGAAACATTCTTGATGTGCAAAAAAGAGTTTGCAATTGTATTGAATGAGTTGAATGTGTAAATTACAAAGAGAGATCAATCCTTATAAAAGGAGATCAAAACCCTAAATGTAACTAATCTAGGTTATATTATAAGAATTACTAAAATAATTAATTATTATATGTCTAAAGTGTAGCTTAAGTAAAGTAGATATAATAAGTGATTTAATAATTTAATTAATAAGACAATGCCTTATTACTCTAACAATAAATAAGGAATACTAGGGGTGGGGGTGGATCAATATTCCAACACTTTTTTTTCCAACATTGAATTTCAAAAATTAACTATAAAAAATGCATAAAAAATAAACTCAATAGAAATAATGAACATTCCACAAAGAAACTCAGAACACCATATTTTGTTAACCAAGAAAACCCTAGCCAATGGAAAAATTTGGTGGGGATGGTACCCACAAAATGATGAATTTATCAAAAGTACAATCTGAAGAGTTTTGAGCCTATTAGGAGTCTATTACATTCATTTAGTACATGTGTTTGTTAGATGAATTGACCTTGTTAGGTGCCTCAAACCTGTTAAGAGTTGTCTTACAAAATGAGCTCATTGTTCCTACAACAGTATACAACTTATACAAGTAGTATAAAGACTTTACCAAAACTGACTATACTGATATCTTCAATATTTTATTAGTCTGCATGTGTTCCTTGCATCTAATCATGCATATATAACCTCTTCTATTCTCTAACCATCAAAACATATGCATGCTATCATAGAAAAAGCTCACATAACATTATCATACCATAGCATAATCATGTGTGTCTTCACATATAAAAAAGATCTCCTTTTATATCCTTTTCGTTAACTCTGTCTAGTCGACCTAAATAAAATAAGTCACACATTTCCATGAACTTGTTATCACAATTTTCTAAGAGAGGGTAAACATCTAGGATGTCATCACTACATTACTAAGTTCTTGAATCATCAAGACAATTCAATATCTTAGTCAAATTATCCAATCTTTCCCATATACTTTGCTTCTGAGATAATAGTCTATCTTATAGTTATTCATCCAAAACTCATATGAACTATCATAGTAACATTAGTAAACATAAACATATCATTTGTATTCATTCTTCTATCATAATCCTATTAGATAACTGAGCAGGGGTGAATTTGTTATCTACAGTTATCCTATAGTCTTTTCCAAAAATTTTAGTGTCAAATAACATTCATAAACTTCATAAACAATAACTCAGTGTACTCATTCAACTTTACACTTAACACTTTCAATCACTTAAATCCAAACTCTTCATTCACTATTTTTTTATAACTAAATGACACTAGTAAAACTTAGTTATTATCAACCATTAACTTAGTTTCTATCAAGTTGAAGTAAATTAGGGGGGGGGGAGGGGGGGGGGGGGGGGGGGGTGGGTGGGTGTGGAATCCATTATGTTTAGTTATACTACAATCCCTCACAATAATTACAGTGCCAAATAAAATCCATAAACTTCATAAACAATACCTCGGTGTACTTAGTCAACTTCACACTTAACTCTTTCAATCACTTAGCTCCAAAATCTTCATTCCTTATTTTGTTATAATCGAATGAAACTAATAAAAATTATTATTGACCATTAACTTAGTTTTTACCAAGTTGAAGTAAACTGAAAAATAACATGATAAATAACTCAGATCTATGAGATTTCCACAATCCATGAATATGAGTTTTAGTTTCTGGATTTGATTGTGTGTAGTTTTTTACCATCAATGTTTCAGATCATACTACATGATCCATTATCAAGATGCCAGAGAATAAGAAGAACAAAAAACTCATCCTAATTTTGTGTTCTTCTTTTTCTTTGGCATCTTGATGATGGATCATATAGTATTATCCAAAACGTTGATGGTAGAAAACTACACACAATCAAATATAGAAACTAAAACTCATGATAAATAACTTGCAACATTACAATATTCACACAATTTGACTCTAATATTTTTAACACGAAAACCTTGTAAAAGGAAAAAAATGCCTATGATTGGTTACCCATAATTTTCACTCTTCTAAAGTGAGCTCTGCTAGGAGTCGACCTTGTTACAAGTTACATACACATTGTTCATGTGACCTTGTTAGAGAATTTTAACCAAAAGATCATCTAGACCTTATCACTCCTTGATTTTGTATAAAGAGTGGTCTTCTTTAAAGGACTTACAAACACTACTAATAAATGTTACCATATAAGATTTTATAGAATTGTTAGGTGCACTCGATCTACAAGATTTTATGATACAATGATTAGAAAGTAATAGTGTAAAAATGATCTGTTTAGGTATAGCACTACCTTTCTTGTTTAGATCTCCTTTCTTCTCATGTCTCTATTTGATCTCTCATTGATTGATTCAATTTAACTCTTCTTTGATCTCCTTCTTTCTCTACTCGGTTCACCTAACTCAACTTTTAAGTTCTTTCACCTTCAGTAACTTCACATTCATATTAACCTTATTATCATTCGATCAATAATGGAAATTTCCTTGAATTCTACCTTAAATAGTCATCTCCGTGCTTCTAGAATCTTCCATTTATTGTCACTCCTATCACAATTTTTGACCTCATAATTTACTAAATACAATGTATCTAGTCACTTAGAAAACAAAAATTTCATAGAAAATTGTACTCATCCTTATCCTTCTTCAATATCCATCATTATATCCTTCTTGAATTTTCTCACTCCTTGATCTTTTAAAAAACTTTGACTCATGCCTTTTGTTGATGTTGATGAAAGATCAACCCCACAATTTCCAAGAATCACTTGCATGCAAACACCTATCACAAAAAGAGAGGAGCAAAAGCTATGGAGGCTGGAATTCTTAGACCCATAGATGAGATTTTTTAGATGAGAAAAAAAGAGATTTCTATTATCAAAAGTGAATTAATAAATTACAAAGAGATCAATCCTTATAAAAGGAGATCAAAACCCTAATAGGTAACTAACCTAGGTTTCATGATAATAATTAATTATTATATGCCCAAGTTTAGCTTAAGTAAACTAGAGATAATAAGTGACTTAATAATTAAATCAATGTGATTTAATTAATAAGAAAATAAATTATTACTCTAACACCTTTGGCCATCTCAAACTTTCCATATTTTCATCAAAAGTAAACCTTAAATTCAATCTTTGCAATTTTGTTCTTCTAGTTGTTACTTGGTAAACATTACATTTCACTTAGGTAATATTGAAATTGATTAATACTAGACATGCTTGGGCAATACTAAACTTCCAACTTAACTTTTACAACTAATCGACCAACACTATAGTCACTTGACAAATATTGTCTTACTTATTTAACGTTTTTACTCAATTAAGCTTGTGTATCTCAATACATTACAAAATTATATGATTATAAAATAATCAAACCATCATTACATTATCATTGTCCAACTCATTCAAGTGCCCATTCAATACCATAGTTATCAATTCTATCTTCAACATACATTCTCCAAATCCTCTTCTTCAATCTAATGATATGACACTTTAGTAAATTAGCATAATGTCTAGCCAATTAATACTTGACATCAATGACAACATAAAAACTGATATGACTCTTTTACATACATTCATAACATTACCAATTGCATTATCATTTGGGGCTAACAATCTCCCTCTTTGGAATTGATGACAACACATAACATATGATTTTACATTACAAAATATTACATGAGATAATTAAATGTATGCATTGTCAACAATAAAATTGTTCACCTTTTTGTCTTCATTAGCAAGTTCTCTTTAGCTCAATTTGTATCTTCAGCAGCAACAACAACACTATTTTTCAAAAAAAATTCCTCTTAGGATATGATCTCATTCTATTCAACAACTTCTTGTCTTTCCTTTTGACTATGTAATTTGCTCCTTCTCTTTGCTAGATCTCTCCTCCTTTAACATACATCTCTCTTACTCATTCATTGTATAGATTCTCTTCTCCTTTTAGTAACATTCTTCTCATATGTAGTCTCCTCATCTTCTCCCCCTTTGACAAAAATGCCAAAGGTCATTATAAATTTTAATGTGAAACTTATAAAACCTTGTATTTATCCTTGTATCTTGCATGTACAATATATATCAGTTTCATCATAGTGTTCTTCACAACTTCAGAAATATTTTGAAAGTGTGAACTCTTGCATCAGCTCCAAAAAGATGTTACAATTCAACCATGAATTGATGCAATACATATCTTCAATTAGTGAATTTTTCATAAGAGTAGGACCCCAATTTTACCTCTTAGATACTCAAAAGAATCCTTAGGCAATGGCATGGTAAATATGTCTATAATTTTCTCTTTAGACCTCACATATTCAAGCCTCACTTGTTTCTATTGTACTTGCTCCCTCAAATAATGATACTTGATTGATATGTGCTTTTTTTTTTTATGCATCACCACATTTTTTGAAATATTTATAATACTAATGTTATCACAACAAATAGTAATAGGCTTGGTTATCTCTATAGATTTCCTATTCTTAGAATATAAGATCTCATGGATTGTTTAGGTGATGCAAGATGCTTTACTAAAATACACTTAAAAAGTGGTTATCACCAAATAAGAGTCAAGGAGGGAGATGAATGGAAAAAAACATTCAATACCACAAAGGGTCTATATGAATGATTGGTCATTCCCTTAGGCTTAGTAATGCACCTGGCACATTCAAGAGGTTGATGAATGAAGTGCTCAAAGACTACATAGGTAGTTTGTAGTGGTATACCTAGATGATATTATAATCTCTAGAAACATAAAGGAGAAACATTTGTAAAACTTGGAGATTGTGTTAAAAAGGCTACATGAAGAGAAGTTATCCATAAACCTAGAAAAGTGTGAATTCATGAAGCAAGAGGTAGTACGATTAGGATTTGTGGTTGCATAAGGAAGTCTAAAGATGGATCCAAATAGGGTGGAAGCTATTTTGAGATGGTCTACTCCAAAATTAGGGATAGAGGTAAGGAGTTTAAATGGGTTGGCTCAATTTTATAGGAAGTTCATAAGGGGGTTCAATGAGATTTGTGCAACAGTTCTATACACCATTAAGGGTGGAACGAAGACAAAGTTTAAGTGAACCAATGAGGCTAATAAGGGGTTTGAAGTGTTAAACAAAAATTTGAAAACTCAACCCATCTTGGTCCTTCCAAACTTTGATAAATTATTTACCATGCAATTTGATGCAAGTATTGTTACAATAGGGGCGATGCTTAGCCAAGAAGGAAGACCCATGAGATTTTTATGTGAGAAATTGAATGAAGCAAAGAAGAAGTATTATTATTATTATTTAGAGTTGTATGCATTGGTGCAAGCCCTCAAGAAGTGGAGGCATTACCTATTTCTCAAGGAGGCTTTGGTACTCAAAGTTAATCAGGCCCTAAGCTTCATCAACACACAAGATAAACTAAGTCATCGGAATACCAAGTGGGTGGAGTTTCTCCAAATCTATACCTTAACCATAAAATACAAGAAGGGACAAGAAAATAAGGTAGTTGATGCCCTTAGTAGGAGGTTTCTTACTGCTAATGAGATTCAGTTGTGGAGTATCAGAGTGGAGAGCTTCAAGGATCTTTACAAGAATGACAAAGAATTTGCAAAGGCCTACAAGGTATGCTTATAGTATAACAATAATTTTTATATGTAGTATGCAAACTACACCCCACAAAATGAGCTTCTTTTCAAGGGTAGGCAGTTGTGTGTACCTAGAGGGTCAATGAGATAAATTTTGATGTAGAAGAGCCACAATGGAAGTCTTTGTGGACATTTTGGTTCGAATAACATACTAGAGTTGGTTTAGAGGTTCTACTATTGGCCTAAGATGTAGAAGGATGTGAGGATGTGGAGGAATGTACTATTTGTCAAAGAGAAAAGGGAACTACTATAAATACATGACTTTATCAACCACTTCTTGTTCCAAATAGGCCTTGAGAATTCCTTAGCATGGATTTTATTGTTAGATTTCCTAAGACTAAATTTAGTTTTGATAGTGTTTTCAATTGTTGACATGTTTAACAAGATGATCCATTTTATACCTTGCAAGAAAACTCATGATGTTAGTCATATTTCTCATCTCTTCTTCAAAGATGTAGTAAGAATGCATGGGTTGCCTTTGAGCATTATGTTAGAAAGAGATGTGAATTGTATAAGTCACTTTTGGAAGAGCTTGTAGAAGAAATTGGGCACAAACTTGTCTTTTGGTTATGCATACCATCCACAAAAAATGGCCAAACAAAGGTCATAAATAGGGTATCAGGAAACCTCTTAAGGTGTTTTACTAAGGAATAGGGTCAAATGTGGGATCAAGTCTTATCCCAAGCTGAATTTTCTTATAATGATAGTGTGAATAGGACTACTAAAAAGATTCCATTGAGATAGTGTATGGAATACACCCAAGATGTGTATGTGAACTTAGAGAACTTGGGGATATGACAATGAAAAGTGGACATGTTGAGGACTTTTTTCAGTCCATAAAGGAGATCCATGACAAGGTCAAGAAGACTCTAATAGATGTTAACCATAAAATTAAAGCCAAGGTAGATGAGAAGAAGAAAGAATTACATTTTGAAGTGGGATAATTTGTAATGCTACTGTTGGCTCCTAATTTAACAGTTTTGAAAATAACCAAGAAACTAGACCAATGCATCTAAGGCTAGCAGATTCCTATGACTGATACACCTGACTGCAATCTTGGGCCAACTATAAGGCATAACTCCTCCTTCACTTTAGGCTCTGTTAGACCTAGGTGGCTTAACCTTTAGGTTCTAATATATGGTACCAGTGCAATTAAACATAAATCTGAACCTAATAACAACAGATGAACCCTTTTTGTCTTCTGATACTTATGCATTAACATAGAAATGAGGTAGTTAAAAATCATAACCTTTGAATCCATAAGCTAAGAAAGGGTTAATTCTTTTCAGCCCACTATAAAACATGGAAAACTGAATTGATTTGATTAAAATATTTTGATTAAAAGATTTGTGCAAATGAACTTCATATCAGCTTGCATCTGATTTAGTGCTCAGTGCCTTATCCATTGCAACATAGAGTCACTACCAGCAGGATGACCTAACTTGATTGCCTTACAATTAAATTTGTCAACTAAAATCCCCAAATCCCATTCTTACGAAATATCCCCTTCATACACCCAACAACCTTATCAGAACACTGAAGCATTTACTTAACACCTTGATCAAAAGGAACAATAGATCTGATACACAACTCATCCAAGATGTCTTAAATCAAATGAACTTATTCACTTAATCTCAAAGCTAATAGTGGATGAAGAATCAAGAGACATAATAAGAAAACTCAGATAATTCATGTAAATCCCCTTTTTTATTTATCCTTGGAAAGACTAAATACATTAAATTGGTGATGTTGAATGCAACTCAAGAGATACTACTAGATCTGTCATTAATTTCCATTATCTTAGAAACAACACATGAAATGAAATATAAATCTGCACAAGAGTGGATGTGTGGCCTCCACTACTAGAGCTCAACTCAATAGACAGGAAGAAAAACCAACAACATCCATGGTTTCACAGTAGAACACTGGAACCCTGTTGGTTTCCCCAGAGAAAACTACCAACAACCTTAAAAAAGAGGAGAAGAAGAAAGATATAGAGGAGGGTGAATTCCTGGATCTGTTATGCAACTAACATGTGTCCACTCAACATTCTTTCTCAAGAAGTTAAAAGCCTCTCTCTACCTTCTCTCTATAACTGTATATCAAATCCTTGATCATTTTGCCTCCTAAAAGCATAAAGTATCTCAGAATATTTGATTGGAAAGAATAACTGATTTATGATGCCAGATCTCAAATCAATGCAAAGGCAAAAGTCAGTTAAATGGCCTCTAGAATGCAATATAGTCTTTTCAAATTTATTTTTTCCACATTCGAGCTTCAACAGGCTTTTACATCTACCCTCTAACCAATTCTGATGATCAATGACGAATTCTGCCCATTCCATTGAGAATGCCGTGGAAATTACAAATCTGCTTATAGCACAAACTAGTGAGGACCTACTCAAAATCTGATTCCACTTTTGGATTCCTCGTCTTGAAACCTTTCTAATGGTATATGATACTTGGTATTTCGGATAAAAACAACCCCTCTGGTGACTATTTGAAGTTTTAGACTCCCATCTAGAGTTCCACATTAAAATGCCAAAAAATTGAATTTAAAAAAAAAAAAAATATAGTCTGAACTATAGATTATTCATTTTTTGAAACAAAAATATTTTCAATCTTTGAACTAAAGGTGACAGAGGATATCATTATTTTAGTTAATTTTTTTTTAATATATCCCAACTATCTAGTGGTGGTCAATAATACAAATTAGAGAAGGCACACCAATACCTAACTCAAATGAAGGGGCTACTATTTTTCCTAGACTATGAATAGTTTTCTCGAACATCTATAAGTAGGGGATTTTGTTTCTTCTATATTTGTCTTGTCATAATATTTTTACTTGTTTTAAATGCATTTATTTTCATTATCATTTTACAAAAAAATTAGATTTTCAAATATGAACCAAGTATGTCATGTGGTCCCCAAATATATGTGATGACAAGGTTCTCTCTCCAAGTACGTGATAATGTATAAAAAAGGGGCATGCGACCCTAGCTTTTGTGCATTAATATCTTGAATGAGAAAAGATTGGGGTGAGAGAGGGTGGGGTGAGAGAGGGTCAAACTCTCGACCTCATGATTTCTCAGTGATAGCAACATAGAGTCACCACCAGCAAGATGACCTAACTTGATTGCTTTACAATTAAATTTGTCAACTAAAATCCCCAAATCCCATTCTTATGAAATATCCCCTTCATACACCCAAAAACCCTATCAGAACACTGAAGCATTTACTTAACACCTTGAGTCAAAAACAACAATAGATCTGATACACAACTCATCCAAGATGTCTTAAATCAAATAACCTTATTCACTTAATCTCAAAGCTAATAGCATATGAAGAATCAGGAGACAGAATAAGAAAAGTCAAATAATTCATGTAAGTCCCCTTTTGTATTTATCCTTGGAAAGACTAAATACATTAAACTAGTGATGTTGAATGCAACTCAAGATATACTACTAGATTTGTCATTAATTTGCATTATCTTAAAAACAACACATGAAATGAAATATAAATTTGCACAAGAGCGGATGTGTGGCCTTCACTACTAGAGCTCAGCTCAATAGACAGGAAGCAAAATCAACAACATCCATGGTTTCACAGTAGAACACTGGAACCCTGCTGGTTTCCCTAGAAAAAACTACGAACAACCTTACAAAAGAGAAGAAGAAGAAAGATATAGAGGAGAGTGAATTCCTGGATCTGTTATGCAACTAACATGTGTCCACTCAGCATTCTTGCCTAAGAAGTTAAAAGCCTCTCTCTACATTCTCTCTGTAACTGTATATCAAATCCCTGATCATTTTGCCTCCCAAAAGCATAAAGTATCTCAAAATATCTGATTGGAAAGAATAATTGATTTCTGATTCTAGATCTCAAATTAATGCAAAGGCAAAAATCAGTTAAATGGCCTCTAGAATGCAATATAGTCTTTTCAAAATTGTTTTTTCCACATTCAAGCTTCAACAAGCTTTTACATCTGCGCTCTAACCAATTCTGATGATCAATGACGAATTCTGCCCATTCCACTGAGAAAGCCCTAGAAATTACAAATCTTTTTATGGTGCAAACCAGTGAAGATCTACTCAAAATATAATTCCACATATGGATTTCTCGTCTTGAGACCTGTCCAACGGTATATGATACTTGGTATTTCGAATAAAAACAACCCCTCTAGTGATCGTTTGAAGTTTCAGGCTCCCATCTAGAGTTCCACGTTAAAATGCCAAAAAAATGATTTAAAAAAAAAAAAAAAAAATAGTTTGAACTATAGATTATTCACTTTTTGAAACAAAAATATTTTCAATCTTTGAACTAAAGGTAGAGGATATCATTATTTTAATTTTTTGTTTTTTATTATATCCCTTATATCTCCTCAACTTCTCAAATAGCGCTATGTGTCACTCCATGATAGGCCCCTCCAACCGTTGTGGTCCCACATCTCATTCTGTTGGATTTCTGATTTTTCTGGCAAGTCGCCATGTCGCTTGCCAGAAAATCCTCCATTTTTGGGTGGCGACATGGTGACTACCGGATTCTGGCCATCTTTTCTGGCATACTCCTCTGCTCACCGATGCCACGTGTCAACTGTTAATTGGTTGATACTACCATGTCACCACCAAATGTTCTGCCACATCAACCAAACTGGACCCACATTTTCTTGCTAGATTTCAAGGTTTTTTGGCAGGTCGCTATGTAGGTCACTATGTTGCTACTAGAAAACTTTCGATGGCGACATAGCCCCTTGCCGGATTTTCCAAGTTTTTGGGTGAGATTCCATGTCTGCACTTGGTCAAAATCTATAGACTTTCTTCGTCCAGCCAGCCAACCACGGGCCCAACGCACATTTTGTTGCTAGATTTCTAGGTTTTCCTGCAGGTCACTATGTTACTACTGGAAAACTTTCGGTGGCGACATAGCCCCTTGCCGGATTTTTCAAGTTTTTCAATGAGATTCCATGTTTGCACTTGGTCAAAATTTATAGACTTTCTTCATCCAGCTGGTCGACCACGGCCCACCATTTGAGATGTTGCCTTTAAAAAGCATCTCTTTAAAATACGATATAAGAGGAGTCTAATAGTATTTAAACATTAAAATGTTCACCATCGCAAACAATGTGGGATAATTTCATACGACTGTTTCTATGTGGATGGCTTGCTCCTTTAAGATGGCATCTCCTTCTCGTTGCCACGGCATTTTCTTTTCAATTCTTTTAGTGTGTGACTTCAAATGCTTGCAAATTAGTTTTTTAATGCTCCCGTGCATCCTCTCTTTCCTACAGATTTCTAACCTGCGGCTTGGATTTATCTGCGTTCAGTAGCTTGTTCTTTCCAACCATGGCGTCCAATCTCACACCTTCCTTGAACTGGCGACTTCTTCTTTTCACATGCTGCTGCTTTCTTTCCAAGCAGAAATCTCCTTTGGCACATTGAGGGTAAAGAGACTTGTTTGAGTGACTCTAGAAATTCTATAACAGTTTTTTTTTGTGGTATCTTTACCATGTAATTGCGAGTTTCTTTAGCTTTTTCCTCGATTATGCATTCTTCTGTCTATATTATGCTACAGAAATACAATTGTTGCCACTGTATAAGGTCTTTTCTCACATTTAAATTCTTCTTCTAACTGACCTGTTTTGAACACTCTATCGAGGAACATGAAATTATTCACTTAGTGGAATATAAAATTATTTTTGTAGAGATTTCCTACTAATGGTTCTGTGAAGCAGAGATCAACAGCAAGTCAGTGCTTACAATCTTAAAAAATTCAGGCTGCCGTCTCCCTATACATGGCTTCCTCCAAATGGATTCCTCATTATAAAGCGATCAGCATAGGCAATTTGTTCAACTTCCTCATTCACCCTCCCCTCATGCACGTAAGAATACCCCAGATCCTCAAAGCACTTTTGCAAGGATGAAAGAGGCTCATTAAAGTAGACAGGAAAATACACTTTGGTGAGGCTTTTTCCAATGTTATCTTTAATCATTGACCACAGACTCACTCCTTTCTCTGCAATTTTTTTTCTTCTTATGATTGACATCTCATTAAACTTTCCCCTTTTTAAATCGTGGAACCCCTGCTATGTTCCATGCGTGGGCTTCTTCCTTGCTGCTACGGCTTGGTTTTCATGCCATGGGCTGCTTTAATTCTATGCTTCCATTCAACATGGGATTCATTCAGATTTCCAACAATTGCCACTGCTAACAGCTGCAAGAATCCAATATTATGATTCTGTGTTTTCCCTGTCATATCTTGATTTTCAGATTGCTTATTACTAGATTCTGGAGGCAGGATATGTACTAACTTCTTTCTACTTTGTGATTTAGACCACTGAAGAAGATACTCATTATCTGTTTCCTATGGGATTTTCCATAACACTTTAGATTGCTCTAAGACGTGGCTAAAAAAAAATTCGTTTTCAAACACGAGCTTTGCAAAGTAATCCATTGATCAATCTAATACTCACTAGAATTAATTTCGAGCACTAACTGATAATTAAAACTTATTTCACTTCTTACCTGCAAACTATGAATTAGTGTCTGGAGGTCTGCCAACTGGCCTTAAAAATTGATTTAATCAAGTACCCAGACCATGAAAATTGGCATGAGTGTTCAGTTCTACACGTTCTACCATATTGCAAATTCTTAGCCCATGAGGAATTCCCAGTCAAAATATTTTAATCGTCGAACATCCATATTTCAATTATCCTGCAGGCAAACAGTGTTTAAAAACATAAACTGGGCTCGGGTTCAGCATTATAAATTGGGTTATTGATCACTTGGGGTTCTAAAAACCAGGATATAGGTTCTTTGTCATTCAAAGGATAAGAATCCATAATTAAGGCTTATGAAAAATAATAGGACGAATTTGATGAATTTTTGAAAACAAGCACTTGGAAATATTTAACTGGGAAATGTGCCAAAAAGTATTTTTTGGTAAACGGACGGACATAAGAAAGTATGCAGATGGATTCGTCATGACTTGAGAATTGGCATACTTCAAGAATTTTCAGGACACAACATGATGGTACAATCAGTTTAGGCTTACCAATTATGAGATCAAAGTTATAATGTGCCAAATAGGGGTACGGATAAATCTGGATACCTTAGTCATAACAAAATAATGTAAACTAGGTTTTTAATCATGTTAGCAAATTGATCAAATGGATTCATCATGATCTCAAAATTGGAACATATGAAGTGTTTGACCCCTGAAACACAATGCAAAAATAATTTCTTCATTTGGGTCAACTGGGTCAAAGATATCATTGGTCGAATAGGGCTTCCCAAAATTGTGAACAACTACACAAATGCATGAAACTGTAAATGACCAACTTTGAAGGGTTCAAAACCTAGTCAAACGAATTTGAAATGGGCTAGAAATCGAAAAACATGTTCTTTGATATGCATACTAAACATCTCCAAAGCAGCGGGTCATGACACATTCTTGGGTAAAAGGTATTCAAAGACAAACTGGGCCTCCTGTCGCTATTTGGCACTTAGGCAAAATTGCAAGTTTTGACACTAGCTCAAAATGGGACTTCACCGAATGATTTAGAATGGCAAAATAATATTGTGTATCACATGCATATGTCAAATGAAAGGTGTTAAGCCACTCAAACACCATCTAGGCCTCAAATTGACAACTGACTAAATGTGCATAAAAAGCACTTTAGGGCATTGATTCTTCAAAATTTTCTATATTTGACTGAAAATTGACCATGCAATTTTCAGTCCCGATAGATACATCTCAATAAAGCTAGGTTGTAGAAGGGAATTCCAAGAAAGCTTAAAATGAAGAGGATAAGACCATGCAAGATCTTGGAAAATAATGGCCATAATGCTTATAAGGTGGAGCTACCCATAGAGTTAGCTATCTCACCAATCTTCAATGTGCAAGACCTAATAAAATATAAAGGTCCAGATGTTGCAAAGAAGATGCAAAGTGTAGAAGTAGATAAGGACCTAATTGAGGTCTATACAACACAAAAGAAACAACCAAAGACAAAGAAGGTGTTGGATTCCAAAGTAAAGAAGAAGACTAGACAAGGTCTACATGGAGCATCTTATGAAGTGGGAGAACATACCTAAATAAGAAGCTACTTGGATAGCTGAGATTGAGTTTAAGAAGTTAGGCATCATTAAAGGTCTCTTGTCCTCAAGAGTGATTTGAGTTCTTGTTGTATGGGAGAATGGTGTAGGAGCACCTAGGGTAGGCTAGAAGAAACCCTAAATCTCCTAGGTCATTTTGGCTTGTAGCAACTCTAGCCAAGTCACTAGTGAATAACAAAGAATTTAGGGCCCTACTGGTGTGTTTAGATGTTTTGAATGTCAAATAGGTGAGTTGGAAACAAGTTGCCAACTTTTGGGCACAAAATTGTCACTATTGTCAAAAAGTTGCTAAATTGCAACTAGGTATGCAATTTGGGTCTTGGAGCCTCCAAATGGTAGGATAAGTCATGAAAAATGTAGAAAGTTGATAAAGGGTCTAGTTGACCCACTAGATATATATTTGGAAATTCCAAAACAAGTTTTAGGAAAAATTTCAAAATGTTGTCAAAGTTGTCATTGACAACAGTGTAATTTTGCAATGTTGTCATGACAATATTTCTTATAAAGTTGCAAAATGACTCCTAGTAGTAATGGAATTGTTTTAGCTTTTGGAGATTATGGATTTGGTGAATATAATGCCAACCTCAATCCAATCAAGGGTTTGGTCAACATAATTTGTGATATGAAGTAATAGAGTAAACAATTTTAGGAATTTTCCTATCACAGTTTAGCTTGCAAGTGGAGAAACTTTACTTTTATGGATTGATCAACAGTTTTGTGCATAGTAGTTGGTTACAGTAATGTAAATACTTTCTTTGTGTGCTTTCTCAAGTTTATTTTCTTCCATTTGTATTAGTTTTAAAATTCTTTCTATTTTGTCTTGTTCATTGGTTTGATCAGGGTAAGGAATCCAAAAATGCCTCTCCCACTAAATCCCATTGCGGAATCATCATGACTAGTTGGGACATGGGAGGGAACCCAATTTAAATTGTACATAGAAAATATAATGGTCTATAAATGTTATTTTCTATTTTTAGCATCTTTCCCTAGGCGAGGCAACAAGCACCTGATTAGGAGCAAGAGTCATCACAGTCAACCAAGAAGTGGATGGATGGATTGGTAGATGGGAAAAAGTGATGTTGACATAGGACTCTGAGGGAAGTTTATTTTGTGTGGTTGAATCCATAATAATAAATAACAAGAGTCAAACACATTAATTATTATTTTCCTTAAGGAATTAGGCTAGGTTGGTATTAGGATTGTACAAACACCCAGGGCACTTGAAACCTTCATAATCTCAAAGCTTGTCCAAATGGGTATTTGGAAAGGTTGTTTGTTGAAGGGTCCTTAAGGAAGTTTTGAAGCAATAAGGCCAAAACTAGTTTTGGAGGCCTAATTGGCTAGTAGGTCTAGTAGCCCTATTTTGTAGGGATTTGAAGAGATCAAGTAGGAAGAAAGGGAAAGAGGGAGAAAACCCAACCCAATATTGTTCAAATGAATAAGTCTAAGACCCATCCATCCATGGGAGTGCATAACTTAGCGTTGTGAAGAGTAGTAGTGGCTTTGAGGGCATAAAGCCAATAGGATTGCTAAAGAGATCAACCTTAGTGGTGAGTTTTTTGTGAATAGGAGATAAGATTAAATATACTAAGGAATAGGGTGACTAAAGTGATGCCTAGGGAATAGAGAAGTGGTCCTAGAATAGACCTAGAAGAGAGGGTTTAGTTGAGAATCCTACAAGTTGGGTTTTTGGAAACTCCCCATCACTTTGCAAACCAATCTTGCCTTGTTTCTTACCACTTCTTTATTCTCATTCATATTTTTTTTGAAAATCCATTTGGTTCCTATCACATTCTTGTTTGTAGGTCTAGGTACTAGTGTCCAAGTATTGTTCCTCTCAATCTTATCAATCTCCTCACTCATAGAATTATCCCAATTGTTATTGTCCAATGTAGCCATTATTGTTATTGGTTCAAAATCAACAATCAAAGAGGTATTGTCTCTTAACTTACTTCTTGTATATACTCTAGTGCTTCTATAACCAATAGTCTATTCAAGAGAATGATTCTTTCTCACATATTTTGCCAATATAGGTTTAGTTCTTTGACTTTCAACATTTTCTCCACTTGATAGGTGTTGAAATTCTTCCTCACCTTGAACAATCTAATGCTCGAATAAATTATTATGTAACTCAGGTGATATTATTTGATGCTCATTGGATTTTTTTTGTAACTTGAGAAGTGTATTGGGTGTCTCTTCATATACATATACAATCCATATAATGCTTTGTTCAACTTGTAGACCATGTTCTTTTTTTCTAGTCTAATGAATCCTTCAGGTTGTTCAATATATACTTCCTCCTCAAGTATTCCATTTAGAAATGCATATTTTACATCCATTTGATATAATTTGAATTTCTTGTATGTAGCATAAGCCAACAATGGTCTTTATCCTTCCAATCATGTCACAAGTACAAAAGTTTCACCATAATCAATTACTTCTTCTTGTGCATAGCCTTTGCAAACCAATCTTGCCCTATTCCTTACCACTTCTTCATTCTCATTTAACTTGGTTTTGAAAATTCATCTAGTTTCAATCACATTTTTTTTGATAAGTCTGAGTACTAGTGTCTAGGTATTGTTCTTCTCAATATGATCAATCTCTCCATTCATAACATTAACCCAATATTTAGTTTCTAATGCAACATGTATTGTTCTTGGTTCAAAATCAAAAATCAAACAAGTATTGTCTCTTAACTTACTTCTTATTTGTACTCCAACACTTTTGTGTCCAATTATCTATTTAGGTAAATGATTCTTCCTCGCATATTTGGCCAACATAGGTTTTGTTCTTTGATTTTCAACATTTCCTTCTCTCAGTTTTAACTATCTACTAATTGGGTAAAGCTTTATGTAACTTGGGTGTCACTAATTGATTCTTGGTAGCTATGTGTTGTAACTTAGGTAGAGTGTCAGGTGCCTCTTCATAGACATAAACAAATTTTTTGTAATCTTTAGGTTCCTTCTTGCTTTCCACATTGTTCTTCTCTGCAAACTCATCAAACCTTACATTTTCACTTTCAATCATCTTGTGAGTAGCTTTGTCCAGACATTTGTAGGCTTTTCTCTTAGATGAATAACCAAGGAATATACTTTCATATCCTTTTAACATAATATTTACCATTCCTCGCATCCTTGTGAATATAACACCTACTTACAAAGATTTTGAAATAACTTACATTCAGTGTGTGACCATACCAAAGCTTGTAGGGTATCTTGTTTGTTCCTTTCATCAATTGAACTCAGTTGAGAGTATAAATACCAATACTAATTTTTTCTCTCCTGAATATTTGAGAAACCACTTTTTCAATCATCAATTTCCTTGCACAATCCGCAATTTATTGATTCCTCCTTTTAGCAATCCCATTTTGTTATGGTGTTATCTATGTAGATAAGTACCTTTTAATAACATTCTTAGCACAAAAGTTAGTGAATTCAATTGACATAAACTCACCACCTCTATCAGGTCTTGACATTTTAAATATTTGTTAGTTTCTTTCTCAACTCTAGCTTTATACCATTTGAAAATATCAAAATCATGTGATTTCACCTTCATGAACATAACAATCATCATTCTTGAATAGTCACCAACAAACAATATGAAATATCTATCACTATAGTCACTGTCAACACCTTTTGGGCCGCATAAATAGTATGCACCAATTCTAGAATATCATTTCAAGTGTGTGTTTTTCTTGAAAAATTAGACTTTGTCATCTTACTGAGCTGACATTATTTACACATAGCATTGTCTGGTTTTTGCTAATTCAGTAAGCCTCTTACTCTTTTCTTTCTACTAATTTTTACCATGTTCTCAAAGTTTACATGACACAACCCTTAATGACATAACCCTACATCCTAAACTTTGGAAAATAATCATGTCTCAATAGTAGGATCAAGATAAAATAAGTTGCCTCTTGTCTGCATTCCTTTTCTAATCAAATTACCTTCATCATCAAAGATATTAACTTTTCTATTATGAAACTCTAGGTTTTGGCCTGATTTATTCATCTAAGAAATACCCAAAAGATTATACTTTAGTCCTTGTACCCAGTAAGTATCATCACATCTGATCTTATCATTCAACATTAGTGATTATCAATCATTTGATGTAAGCACCGACTATCTACAATCCATGAATCATTCTTGCTAACATGTGAAATAAGGGCAATTTCACTTTCATACCTTTCTCCATTTGGATCTTCTTTGATTGCAACATATACCATCTCAACTACTTCCTTGTCACCATCAGAACTAGACTTGGTATATTCTTCTTCAACAATGTAGCATGGTTTCTTTCCATTGTCTTTGTAGTCCATGTTCCTTTTTTACTTGAAATCTTTCTATCACTCTTCTATTAGGATAGATAGTAGAAAAATGAACAACCTTATTACAGTTGAAACAAATTAGGGGTAGTTTACCTTTGTATTTAACTTTGCCTCTTAACAACCTTCTTGCAAGAAATCCTTCAAGTTCACCTAAATCATTCTCGGATTTAGATTCACTTTCTTCTTTTCTTTTATTTTCTTTCTTTGAACATCCAATAGTTAGTGAATATTTAAAAGAATTTTCAATTGTAACCATTCTATTGTCATAATTTCTCAATTCAAATGTAGTCAACCACCAACTAAACTTTCAAGTGTCAATACATTACTAGACATAGCTCTCACTTATTGAATTGCAAAAAATTTGACAGCATAGATAGGCAGAAAAGTCCTAAGAACTTTATGTACAATTTCAGTCACTGATAGCACCTCCAACATCATTGATTGCACTGACAACTTCTTTGATTTGTTTTACATATTATGCAATGTTCTCACCTTTTTTCATTATTATTTCATCATACTTTCCTCTAAGACTTTCAACTTTGGCTCTCCTCACATTATCATCTCCTCCATGTACTAGCATTGGCTTATCCCACATTTTTTTGATAGTAGAGAAATCCTTGATATCATCAAACTCAACATCATTGAGTATAGATGCAATCTCAATCATTAGGATATTGTGATTCCTCTTCTCATTCATTTTCTTTATAGTCAGAGGACTAGGAGTGGTGTATTCATGTTGCAACCTTTGTATGACATTATTTCCAATTCTAGATAGATGCAACTTCATTATGTCTTTCTATGATGTGAAGTTTTCTTTGTTCAATCTTGGTACCTTTCTCTTATACATCTTGGATCTTTTGTTCAAACTTTGATGAAGGGTGATCCCCTTAATACCATAAACCATAATATAAAACAAAGAAACAACAATAGATGTGAGAATAAAATATGGAATTATAATTTGTGCCACAATGTGGAATTATAGAATTCACAAGTACAATATGCTAACCCACATGGGTGCCTTCATTATACTAATCTGCAAGACAAGTTGCAAACTATCATCGAGAGCTATCCTAGACAATGTTCATGCCTTTCTTAAATAGGCAATTTTATGCCGCCTAGGAAGGTTCTAGATAATGAAACTTAATACCTAGGGCTGATAGACCCTACAAATACATATAGAGTCGGCCAAATACATCTCTGACAACTATTTTAGATATTTCAGGTAGTCCAACTTTGAAAGACCATAACTCACAAACCATTGCTTTGATTGGCTATTATAACCACTTTTCGGAAGCACTAGCTCTTGATCTACATGCTTGGATTTGTGCAAGTGCACTTTGATCAAGTTTTCAGACCTCATTCAGGCAGTCTAAGGCCTTCAACAGTAAGCCTAAATATTTTTCTACAAATTTTTCCACTGAAAATCTGCAATAACTTCTCCAATACTTATGCTTGAGCAATGATATTTTTATGGTAGGCTTACAGCTCTAAAATGAGCCTTCCTATAGAAAATGAGAACATTCCAAGCTCATATGAAAAACTTACTAAAAATAGCAAGTTCCCATAAATAGTAATCACCATGTCTACTAGTCCTTATTAAAATAGAAAAGACTAAAATAAAAATATTTTTGGGTGATGCAAGATTTCCCTTACACCCAGGATGCTCTTGCATCAGACACCTAGGTTAATTTGAGAAGTGACCTTGTCACATTTTAGGTCTTCAAAGGAAAACCAAGATGGTTAACCTCCTCCTTTGCTAGCCATGATGAATTCTCTACCGAACTTCTTTCCATTTGACCAAGTATTCCTCATAAGTTTTGTTCCTTGTCCTTTTGCCAACACAACTGTCCAAAATCTCCTCAATCTCCTTTGTAGCCGAACTAGCTAGTGAAATACTCCACTGCGCTTCTACAACTTCATCTCCATCACCTCCTTCATTATACTATGTCAAATCTGAAATATTAAATACTAGTGAAATATTCAATTCAACAGGCAACTCTACTTCATAAACATTTCTAGAATCATGCCTTTTCACTATCTTGCATGGTCTAAACTTCTTCATCTTCAACTTATTATATGTACCCACTAGAAAATGCTCCTTCCTCAAATGAACCATGACTTCATCTCCAATCTAAAATTTTTTTGTACCTCCTTTTCACATCTGCCTTAGCCTTATATTGTGTATTCATCATTATGATGTGCTTCCTCACCTCCTCGTGGATGTTCTTTAAATGTTCAGAAAATTCTTCTACTTTAGCACTACTTATCTCTCCTTTATCCAACTACTTCAATTCAGAAGCATTTTTTGGACTACTCCCATATATAATCTAGAATGGTGATTTACCAATACTGCTGCTAACAGAATTATTATATGAAAATTCTACCTGTGGTAAAATCATATCCCATCCTTTTGATTTATCTCCAACTAAACATCTCAGCAAGCTTCCCAAACTACAATTCACGGCTCTTGTCTATCCATCAGTTTGTGGATGATGTGATGAACTGAACTTCAAATTTTTCTTTAATTTCTTCCACAATGTGCACTAGAAATACCCAAAAAAATTGGTATCTCGATCTAAAACTATAGTCTCTGGCAGACCATGTAGTCTCACCACTTCTCTAAAAAACAATTTTGCCACATGAACAACATCACTAGTCTTCTTGCAAGGAATAAAATGTGTCATCTTTGAAAACCTGTCAACCACCACAAAAATATAATCATGCCCACGTTGTGTCATCGGTATACTCCCATGACTTCTTTGGTACAGGTAATGGCTGATATAACCATGTAATCTTCTATACTCCTTTCACCATCTGATATACTCTACAACTCTATACAAACTTCTTCACATTTTGTTGCAATTGTGGCCAGTAATAATTCTCAGCAACCAAAGCTATGGTTTTATCTTTGCCAAAATGTCCATCCAACCCTCCATTATGCTTCTCTTTAATGAGATTCTCTCTCATTGAACTTATAGGAATGCATAACTAGTTGTCTTTGAACAACATATTATCTTGGATCATAAAATCCAAACACTTTGTCCTGTCAAGTGTAATAGGTTTTGTACAAGCCTTCCATGCTTCACCAAAATTAGGATCATTTGGACACAAAGTACTAATTTCCTTGAACCCAACCACCTCTATTTGCATTTATGTCAACAAAATTTGTCTTCTACTAAGAACATCTATAACTTTGTTAGACTCCCCAATCCTGTGTTTTAAAACAAATGTATAACTCTGCAAAAACTCAACCCACTTCAAATGCCTTTAGTTTAATTTTCCTTGACTATTCAAATATTGCAAAGCTTGATGATTAGTGTACAAAAGAAACTCCTTAGGAAGAAGATAGTGTCTCTACTTCTTCAATGCTTGAACTATAGCATAAAATTATTGATCATAAACATAATATTTTCTTTTTGCATTATTTAATTTCTCACTAAAATAAGCAACAGGTCTACCTTCTTGGCTCAAAATAGCTCCTATTGTAGTACCACTAACATCATAGTCTACTTGAAACATCTTGTTAAAATCTGGAAGTGCTAAAACAAGTTGTTCAATAACTTTCTATTTCAAAATATTAAAACTCTTATCTACTTGTGCAATCCACTTAAACTCTTTCCTATCCCCTCTCATTATTTCAGTCAAGGGTCCACAAATACTGCTAAAACCTCTTATGAACTTTCTATAAAAAGTATCTAGTCCATGAAAAGATCTTACCTCTGTCGCACTCCTTGGAATAGGCCATTCAAAGATAGCCTTCACTTTCTTTGGGTCCATTTTCAAACCTTCTGCTGAGACTACAAATCCCAAGTACACCAACTCCTTCCTTACAAAACTACACTTCTTCAAGTTTATCAACAACTTATCTTCCCTCAACTTATCAAACAACTTACGAATATGAATCAAATGCTCCTCCAATGTCTTACTAAAGATCAATATATCATCTAGGTAAACAATGACAAACTTACCTAGAAACTCCTTCAGTACCTCATTCATGAGCCTCATGAAAGTGCTCGATGCATTGGTTAGCCCAAAAGGCATGACTAACCATTCATATAGTCCTTCCCTTGTCAGTTTTCCACTTATCACCTTCTTTGATATGAATCTAATGGTACCCACTCTTTAGATCTATCTTTGTGGAATACTCAGATCCACTCAAATAGTCCATAATATCATCCATCCTTGGCAAAGGAAATTTGTACTTGATTGTGATCTAATTGATAGCATGAGAATCTATGTACATCCTTCATTCTCCATTATTCTTTGGTGCTAATACAACTGGTACTACACATGAACTCAGACTCTCTCGAATCAACTCCTTTTGCAACAACTCATGAACATGCCTGTTCAACTCTTCAGTTTTTGCTAGTGTCATTCTATACGCTACCTTGTTTGGAAAATTGGCTCCTTAAACCAAATCCATCTAGTGATTGATCTTCCTCATTGGGGGCAATCCATCAGGTACATTATTTGACACAATATCAGAAAACTCTCCCAACATATCTACAACTTCTGCAGGTACCTCCTCTACTTCTTCTTTACTATCTTTTGTAATTATAGAAAAACACATATGCTCAAGCTTCATACCTTTGAGAAACTCTTTTCCATCAACAAAACATATTTTGGCAGCACTACATACCTTTCCTTCTTTCTCCTTCAATGGCTTCAACTTATGTTTCACCCCATCCTTGGTTAGAGTGTAGGTATTTGTTCACCCATCATGTACAACATGCCTATCAAACTGCCACAACCTACCTAGCAACATATGGCATATGTCCATTGGTATGATATCACATAGTACCTCATCCTGATATTTTCCAATTTTGAACTTCACAAAGCACTGCTCATTGACCATGACCTTGTGGTCATCTTGCACCCAAGCAATACGATATGGATGCGGGTGTTTCTGTCTCTTCAACATGGTGACCATCATTTATGAGACTAGATTTCTAGTACTTCCATTGTCAACGATCATAGCACAACACTTATCTTCACCTTAACCTTGTGTGAAACAAACTCCTTCTTTGATCAGGTTCATTCTCACCATTTAACAAGACTCTTCTATTAACTATGACTTCTCCTCTTTCAACATTTTTAGAATGTGAGGATCTAACATCTTCATCAACATGTGCAACTCTGGCCTAGCCTTCTATTCTTTATTCTATCCTTCCTTGGTGTTGGGTACATTCAAATGCTCTATGCTCTTCTTCTCCACAGTGAAAACATTTTTCGCGAAAGCCTCCTCTTCCAGATCCTTGTGCTTTGTTTCTTCCTCTCTGATCTCTATTATTTTGATCATGGAAACAATTGGAATTGTTTCCCCTCTAGTTCTAATTGCTACTTCTAGCCTCATCCTTGTTCTTCTGATCATCATTACAACCTCCATAAGATCGTCTGAAAGATCTTCCATTGCGACCTCTTCCACTATTCTTGTTGTCAAACTTCTTTCTTAGTTTCTCCTCAACTCTTAGGGAAAAGTAGTATGCATCCTCAATACTGTTCATTCAAATTAGACTTAACTCATCTTGAATTCTTGGTCTTAACCCATTAAGATAACGAGCGACTTTCTCCTTATCAGCTTTTGCATGACTGGTTCTGATGAGAACTTGGTAGAACTCTTTAGTATACTCTTGAATAGATTTTCTTCAATAAATTAAGCTCATAATCTATGTGAATGAATTCTCACTTCAGTTTATCTATCATCCAATCCCATCTGTGATTTTTTCCTTTCCCTTGCTATTTCACTCCAACTAAACTTCCTACCACCAGATTTTCACATGTTCCTTCAGTTTTTTCTTCACAAACTTGACCCTATCAGGATCAATAATATCTTCATACTCAAAGTAATCCTCTAGTTCATTTATCCAATTGATTAGCTCTTCTAGGTTAAGATTTTCCAAAAATGTGGGAACCTCAAACTTAGGCCATTTTCTAATCTTGGAGATGGCCCTAAAAAGTCTCTCTTCCTCTAGGTTTAGAACTACCTCTACTTCAACATTTTCTTCTACTTTTCCCTCATCCTCACTTTCATCTCTTACAAGAAGATTTATTCCTCTACGTATTTGTTCTTCCAATGCTTGCATTTTTCTTTGGAGGGCTCTAAAACCCTTAGGTGTAACACCTACAACTCTTTCACCATGCTCTCTTTGTGGAGGCATTTTCACACTTCTATTGAAACCCTAGTACAAACTGCATCACAATTGATGATCTATCTACATGCTCAACCCAAACCATGGTCCTGGTGTGAATTGCCTCATAGTCGATGATCTATCCACACACTCAAGAACTCTAGCTCTAATACCACTTGTTGAAGGGTGCTCCCTTTAATACCATAAACCATAACAGAAAAAAGAAAGAAACAATAGCAAATGCGAGAACAAAATATGGACTTCTTATTTGCACCACAATGTAAAATTATAGAATTCACAAGTACAATATGCTAACCCACATGGGCATCTTCATTATAGTAATTTGTAAGACAAGCTATGAACTATCACCTAGAACTGTCTTAGACAATATTCGAGCCTTTCTTAAATAGGCAATTTTATGTCGCTCGAGAAGGTTCTAGACAATGAAACCTAATACCTAGGGCCAAAAAACCATAATAATACATATAGAGTCGTCCAAATACATCTTTGAAACTATTTTAGACATTTTTGATAGTCAAACTTTGAAAGGCAATAACTCAGAAACTGTTGCTTCGATTGGCTATTATAACCACTTTTTGAAAATGCAAGCTCCTGATCTACAAGATTGAAAATATTCTAGCACCCTTTTGTCAAGTTTTTGGACCTCATCCAAGCACTCTAAGGCCTCCAGCTATGAGCTTGAATATTTTTCTACAAAATTTTCCATCAAAAATCTTCTATAACTTCTGCGATACTTATGCTTGAGCAATGAGATTTTTATGGTAGGCTTACAACTCTAAAATGAACCTTTCTGTAGAAAATCAGAACATCCTAAGCTCATATGAAAAACTTACTAAAAATAGCAAGTTCCCATAAATAGTAACCACCCTATCTACTAGTCCTTATTAAAATGGAAAAATTGAAATATAAATATTTTTGGGTGATGCAAGATTGCTCTTACACCTCGGATACTCTGTAATTTCCCTTTACTGATTTTTGTATGATATTTCCAACCTCTAATCAGATTTTCAAGATCAAACAACTAATATCCCAAAGATCCACCAAATTTCTCAAGAAACCCCAAATCGGGTATGCCAGAAATTGTGCCAAAAGCTTCACAGCTTCACCTATTATTAATAAATCTGAAAGTGGAAATTTTTACAAAAATTTCAGCAGCATAACAGCCTACAAAATGACATTTCGAGATCCGTATAGCCTTTACACAACAGTTCTCAAATGTAGGACAAAAACTATGCTCATCGGGCTCCCGAAATTAACACAAAAATGCCCGAAAACACCACAAAAACACTAATAATCTATCTCAAAAGTTTAATCACATCCCAATACATATATTTAGCTCTATTTTAACACCTTAAAGTCTGAAATACAGCAGCAACCCAAACTGATATGAAATACTCAACTGAAAACACCAAACTCATACAAAAACACACTCAAAAACCCACAAATCTGCACTGTTCAGCACAAAGGCAAACTCTGTATGAGCATGCACATGGAATGGCTTCAAAATCCCATCCTTAGCCTTCTTGGAAACCTACAAACTCCTGTTCTTGGGTCTCCCAGGAAACCTGTAAACTCCCGTTCTTGGGTCTCCTTCTCCACAGGTTTGGCAGCCTCTGAAGAATAACAAAGAAATGAGCAAAATCAAGTTCTGGAATCAGCCCAAAATGCTTCCAAACCCCTTAAAAGAGGGCATAACCATAACTCACGTCCAAGAGAGGTTAATGAAACATATTTTAATAATAATTTTCATTTATTAGTCCAATGGTTTCCAAAGATTAACCCCCTTTTTTCGAAACTTCACTTTCTTGGGCCTGCCTGCCTTAGCAAAGATTATTATTTTTTAATTATTTGAAAAGGGGACATGACATACTCCTACATAAAACTCTTTTAAATTTCTTTCTCCAAACATTGTGCTTTTATACCAATTGTTAGATAGCTAAGGGGAGTGAATCAGTTATGTTTAGTTATCCTACAATCCCTTCAAACAATTTCAGTACCAAACAACATTCATAAACTTCATAACCAATCACTCAGTATACTCATTCAACTTCATACTTAACTCTTTCAATCATATAACTCCAAACAATTCATTCACTATTCTATTATAATTGACTAAAAATAATAAAACTTAGTTATTACTAACCATTAACTTGGTTGTTACCAAGTTTTAGTGAACAAAAAATAATATGATAATTAACTTGCAACATAACAACTTTCACACAATTTGACACTGAGATTTTTAGCATGGAAACCATTTAAAGGTGAAAATCGCCTAGGATCGCCAACACAAATTTTTTACTTTTTTGAAGTGAGCTTTGCTAGGAGCCAACATTGTTACAGGTTACATACACATTGTTAATGTGACCTTGTTAGAGGATTTTAATGAAAAGATCATCTAGACCTTATCACTCCTTGATCTTTCCTAAATAATGACCTTCTCTAAAGGACTTACAAACATCACTAATTGATGTTATCATATAGGATTTCAGAGACTTGTTAGGTCAACTCAGTCAATGATCTTTTTTGCTTCAATGATTAGAAAGTAATAATGTAAAAATGATCTATATAGGTATAGCACTACCTTGCTTGTTTATATCTACTTTCTTCTCTAGTCTTTGTCTGATCTCTCACTAGTTGATTCACTTCAACTCTACTTTGATCTCCTTCCTTCTCTTTGTGGTTCACCTAGCTCAACTTTTAACTTCTTTCACCTTCAGCAACTTCACATTCACAACAAGCTTATTATCTCTCGATCAACAAAAAAAATTGTCTTAGACTCCAACTTAAATAGTTGTCTATGTGCTTCCATATTCTTCCATTTATTATCGCTTAATCACAATCGTCAATCCTAGAATTGACCAAATACAATGTATGTAGCCACTTAGAAAATAGAAATTTTTGCTCATCCTTATCCTTCTTCAATCTTCATCATCAAATTCTTCTTGAATTTTCTTAGTCATTGATCTTGTAACAAACTTTGACTCATTCCTTTGACTAACTCAAACTTTCCATATTTCTATTAAAAGTTGGTATTAAAATCAATCTTTATATTTTTGTTCTTTGATCTGTTATTCAGTAAACATAAAATTTCACTTAGGTAATATAGAACTCTATTAATACTAGACTTGCTCAGAAAACACTACAGTCACTTGGCAAATATTGTCTTCCTTCTTTAACCTTGTCACTCAATTAAGCCTGTGTATCTCAATAATTTACAATATTACATGATTGTAAAATAATCAAACCATCATTAAGTTATTGTTGTCTAAGTCATTCAAGTGCCCATTGAATAACATACTTATCAATTCTATCTTTGACATACTTTCTTCAAATGCTCTTCATGAATTAAATCCTCCTCATCAATCTAATGATATGGTACTTCATTGAATTAGCATAATGTCTGGCCAACTAATAATTCACATCAATGACAACATAACAACTGATGTGACTCTTTTACATACATTCATAGCATTATCAATTACATTATTTTTTGTGTCTACCAACTCAAAAATTGTGGCCTTTCACCTGCTTCCAATGAATCTCATTGACACAAACTATGTGAGTGTTATTCCTAATTATACATTGACTATTTATTCACAATACAATACCAAAATTTATTTCTAATATGATAAATTTTTACTGATAATAGTGCTTCCATTAGCAAAAACATCTAAATTCTTACCTTAGTCAACTTGCCAACAATCTATACCTTTGGTATTGAAGGCAACACTTAGTGAAAAATTGGCTGTGTCAAAATTTGACCATACAAAACTTCTATATCATACTTATTCATTTTCTATTTCCTTACTCATTGATGGAAATACTTTGTGAAAAAATATTTAAGTGTCAAAATTTGAACATAAATTTTTTTTATATCATATTAATTTCTTTTATATTATCTTACTCCCCCTTTGTAGATATTTACTTATTCCCTTTATATTTTTTACTATCTACTAACTCCCCCTTTGACATCAATGGAAAATGTGAGTTGTATATGTACAAGTCAAGATTTTAGTGCCATTTTTCTTAGTTCACATACCTCATAATATTTAAAAAGTTTCTCCTTAGAGTATCATACTTAGTATCCCATGTTTTCTTCATTGACTTTTACCCTTGAATGATTGCACAAATAGAATAGGTTGTTATCTTTGTTCCATTAAGGTCTAATGGTGTAAAAGATTCATAAATTTTCCTTTAAGACTCTATAGTTTCAAGTTCCTCTTGTAGGATATCAAGTTTGGGGGTTATAAGACTTCTTGGTAAAGTAAATCTCCCCAATATCTTGTCTCTATCTCTTTGAAGTAGAGGTATCATATGTTGTACTAGTTGTCTTGTCCATCTCAATAAAACTTATATCTTTCTGACTAAAATCAATAGTTGGTTGCTCTAGATTTTCTTCATCCTCGATATATTTTTTAACATCTTCTACATATTTTCTTGATCTGGTACATGCAATGTAGATCTTGTTACCTTTTTCAATACATTGTCTAATATCCTTTATACATTCATCTATGACTTGGATGTTATTAGCTATGTTTGCACATTATTTGTGGAACTGTGCGGATTCAAATTCTCTTTTTACTATAACTCTAGTTGATTATGATAGAAAAGAATAATGAGAGTCAAAATCATATATTACCTTGGGTAAGTTGAGTATAATGTTGTTACTTGGTAATAGTGTAGGAGTATGTAAGGTTTTTTGCAATCTATCTAAAGATTTCTCAAGAATCTTAACATATTTCTATGATTTCTTCTCTAATTGATTATTTGCCTTGGTCATGACCCCATATAGATATATACAGGGTTTTGTAATAAATCCATATATATATATATATATATATATATATATATATATATATATATATATATATACACATATGTATATACACATATGTATATGCATATGTATATATACATATGTATATACATATATATATATATACATACATATATATATATATATGTATATATATATATATATACATATATATATATATATATATGTATATATATATACACGTATATATATATATATGTATATATAGATATGTATATATATATGTATATATATATATATCTATATATCTATATATATATATATATATAGATGTGTATATAAATATTAAATATAATTCTATGATAAATAGAAAGACAATAGTTAATATATTAATCAACATAATAACTAAAATATATATAAGCTATTGTAATTCTTGTTAAAGGTAACAATAACTTATTAAAGATTACTAATTAAATAATAAAACATACTAAAGCTACTATGCTAATAATAATATAAAAAAATTTAAAAATGTCACTCATAAAGAATATTAGGTCTAGAGAATGTGTTAGTTGGATCGTGAATTTTCGCAATTTCAGGACACCTTATTTAAGGGTAATGGGACCAACGTCAAAAAAAAAAAAAGGGAAATATAAAAAAACGAAGATAAGAAAATTGGTGAAATATTTCATGGAAGATAAGCAGACGTCGACCAAGTTTAAGAAAAATGAGATAAGATTACTTAGCATAACATGATAAAATACACAAGGCAATTGCATAGAATAAAAGGAGGAAAAAAAATACACACATTTTTAACAAAGGACAAAAATGGTAAGGAATGGGTTGAACTTGTCAAAGCATATTTTGGAGGTATGCATTCAATGCCCTTTTATTATTAGTTCCTTCCAAGCAAGAAAATATTGCTTAGGGTTAAAACTTAAATAGTGATTAAATTTTTTAGTGAGAGCCAATAAGATCATTTCATTTATTTCTTTAGCCATGTTATTGCTAGGATTTTCTCACAAAAGATGATCGATGGTAACCTTTTCATTGCCAAATTTGAATGTTGGCATATTTCTACTACCCAAATAGAAGGCTTTGCAAATTTTTATGCTAGATAAGGAGTAAGTGTCAAAGAAAAATATTGGGAATACCATTTTTGCAGAAGATGTTGGGGTTACTGTTCTCATAAATGGATTTAACAGTTTCCATTTACACATTTTCCTCCTTACATATAGGCAAGCCATGTGTTGTTTAATTTGGCTTGCATCTCTTTCTTTTTAAGATATGAAATAATAAAAAGGGAGAAGCATATCACACACAAATTTTGGGGGTTTCCATTGTGGGATTGTGAAGAATCTCTTAGGTTGGAATGTATAGTGAGAATCCTAAGAAATGTAGTCAAGAAAAATCCAATTTGATTCACCCTTCATGTACTAAGCCCACTTTCTCTCCATCTTAACTAGACATATTTGTAGGTGTTTGATGGATATAAAGTTTGGTCTTATTATACAAAGCATTCTAAACACTTGTGTTGTTTTAAAAGTTTATATTACTTGATATCAATATATCTTTATGAATTTTAAAATTATTCAATATAATTCTTCCGGTTTCTATTCATGAAATTACATGCATTGTTCTATCTATCCAGTTGTCCCCATAACCTTCAATGTAGGAGTTCATGATGTTGCAAGCATTGTTCTATCCTTGAGTTTTAAAATATATGTAAGGAATTTTATATTTAAAATTAGTCCTATCTTCTTCCTATAAAATTCATCACCTGTCTCTTCCTCCGATTACAATTAAATTTACCAACAAGGACTATTCTATTCATTAGAGTGCATAACACATCTAGGAATTTTGAAACTTCTGGTTATGTAATTAGGGTTTTGGAGCACTATAAATTGAAAGTATTTAGCATTAATCATAGTCATTGAGTCAACCGGCCATCAAACTTTGTTTACTTATTTAAATATAATAATCATACCAATAAATTTTCTGTCATTGTGCCTTTTTGTCAATTCCTCTTTTGTACTTTCCTTCCCATTCATGTTACAATGCATCCTACGTAGAGCACAGTTGACTCCATTGTCAAATCTATTTGTTTGAAGATGTAGATCATGATTATAAGAATAGTGAGAAGAATTATGTGGAATGGTTGGGTTTGTAAAACTAAAATCAAGGCCTCTACCAGAATGAAAAGTATTGGAGTAATTTTGGCATAAATTTATGGATGGAGGAATAATTTCATACAAAGATCAATCTTCCTAATAAATATTCAAAAAAAGTTGAAACTTCAATAATTGATGTAATATTATGATATTCTCTATTTGTTGACATTGTGTTCTTTGTCATATAATTCAATTGATTTCATTTATGCCTCTTTATGGTCTTATATCGTAGAGCATTCAATACATTAATTGAGGGCCCAAATCCATAACAATGTGTTTCAAATTGTTTCTTGCCCAATTTGTTGTTTTTGTTCAATGCTTCAAAACCCTAAGACATAATGTATGTCCAATGTAATCTTTATGTTCTTTTGGTTTCTTTGTCATTTCCATGGCTTCTAATTGTTTTAGTGTGTGCACAATTTGTAGCTTTTGTATTTATCCAAAGCTAGTTGTACTAATCTGATAAGCATATTTTCCATAGCTAATTTATAATTGAGATCCACTTGGCTTGATTAAGTGAAGACATGAGTTCTATGTATGTTAAAGGTCTATATCAGCTATTGCAACTAGATTTTGAGTATGGTTGATGTTGCATTAGAATTGAGTGAATTTTTGAGATGATTCAAATGACTTAATATTCATGGAACTCTAATTATTTCTTGTCACTGAAGAAAAAGATAGAGAATTAATAAATATCTTCAAGACTCGTATATTAGGGAGTCTATGCATTATGAATGCCAGTCCAAAGGTAGCAAGATTGGATCTAGTAAATTAGGCATATATGTTCAAGCCCACCTTACCAAAGAAAAGATATTTTTTTCTTGAGACCATTGAAAATATTGTTCCCAACATTTAATGTCTTTCTGTTTAGGCTTTTCATTCCTGGGGATGTAGTACCATCAACACATTCCAAGAGATGAAAAGGGTATGGATTCTATTTATTTTTCCACAATTACTTGAGGAGTTATGTTACCATTCTAAAATATGTCAGTTTGGATAGGCATAAGAATCAATGCGTTCTATCCTTTTTGATCTTAATGACTTTCTAATCTATGGGTATAAAATTTTCTAAAATGGGTTAAACTAACCATGCCTATATTACTAGTATTTGTTAGTACACATTTCAAGTTGTGCTCTCAATATTTGGTCCAAATGAAGCATTATATACAAATAATCTAAAAAATTCATATTTTATTGTGGAGAAGGGATACAATTCAATGCCTTTCAACCTTCTTGGTACCCTCTTCAACAAGGTAATGAAGGTGAAACAAAAATATAATTATGAATTTTGTATTTGTTCTTTTCTAGGGAAATTAGTAGCTATGGAGTCTAGAGCTTCCAATCATAACTTGACAGGCCTTTTGATTTGGCTACTAGTTTTAGTCTTTCTTAATTATGATCAGCTAGCTTGGTTAGGTTCCTAGTAGCATAGAAAACATAATGTTAGAATATGTAGAATTGGCTTTTTTTATTAATAACTACAATTGATTAGATTGGTTAGGTTACAAGCTCTTCCATCTTACAATGATTGTTATTATAATTATTATAATGGTTTTTTTCAATTATCATAACAATTCTTTTAATCTTAGGCAAGAACTTAGTTGTTGTGCATTTCTTATTAAACTTAGGCATGAGAATATAATATTTAGAATGAATAATTCCTTAGGAAAAAAATGCTAAACATAGAAATCAACACTTAGAATAAATTAACTAAATAAAAAATAGAAGAATAAAGAAGAAAGTAAATAATCACATAGGAAGTAGAAAAGAAGGCACATATAATATGGAGGAAGGGAAAAGAGTAATATATGGTCATGTAAATAAATTAGAACAAGAATATCATTCCTTATTAAATGTATTAATGTTATTATATATATATATATATATATATATATATATATATATAAAGAAGGTGAGTAATAATATGAAAGAAATAAATTTGGTCATAGTAATATTTTATTATTAGTAAGTATAAATCTCTATTATATACTTATGTATTAATATCAATAAGAAATAAACTTTTATTATATATTTAAATATGAAATATTTAAAGATAGTGGTAACAAGTACTTAGTTAATATATAAACGTAATTAGTCTAAAATAAATGAATATATATTTCTTAAAGATCAAAATTATTCTTGTATATACATGAAATATCATCTCTTATTTATTACTAAGGTATCTCACAGTAGGGAGTTTGTGGAAGGGAGAGGCGAAAGAATTTTGAGCACATGATGAATTATCCCAATACTAGGGTTAGGTCTTGAGGGACGTTGCTTGTAGTATATTTCAGGTGACCTTCACACAAAAATTCTGCTATCTTAGGACTAACCTTAGTAATAGAGAAAGTTATAGAATTTCATGAAATATATGTAAAAAAATATGTATCTTGAAAAATTACAAACATAATCCCTAAGTACATTATAAACTTTGAAAGGAGAAATCTAGAACAAGTCAAGTAAGATCCGAGAAGGAATCATTACAACCTTAGCATATTCAAAAAAATGATATTTGCATGAATTCATTTTCATCCATGTCCTCTTTCACTAATTTAGTGGCATATTCACTCAAATTGGTACTTTCCAACAATGCTTGGAATGATGTGCTAGGTGTAATAGGTGTAGCAATTACCTTGTCTTTCTCGACTGTGGTAGTCTTTTGCATAGCTGTCTATTGGTATGTTATAGTGGTTTGAGTTTCTACTTTATTACTATGATCTACTATGGGAAATGAATACTTGTCTGGGTAAAAGCACAAACATGTGTCACCTTTTATAAAGAAACAAGATATCAAAATGTGACAGTTCAACATTAACAGAAAAATGGTATTTGTGTTTAGAATTTGAAGATGATGTAAACTGATGAAATGTGCAGAATTGGATGAATTTTATTCTTATAATTTTTATAATTTTTTAAAGTAAGAATTTATTCATTTTTAAAAATTTTGAAGTCCCTTTTTTAACTATTAAAAATATAGGGTGCAGTTTCCGTCAAACAAGTATATGCAAATCATCATTTTTTTGTTCTAATTTGAAAATATCTTATAGATGACATGTATAGCTAGGGGGAAAAAACAAATAAATATTTTTTATGTATGTTTTCTTTGTTATATGTACTCAAGCTCAACCTTATCAGAATCCAATAGTTTTTTCCTCCCATCAAAACTTCCCTATCAAATCTACACCTTCTTGAAAACAAATTACATATTCGTGAAGAGGACTCTCTCCTCTAGAGATAAATATAATTTTTTTTTTTGATATGATTTACTATTTTGTTTACTTTTTGAAGGGAGCATCTTTTGAAATGTTGAAATATCGACTTATAATATTTTGAAATTATAACATATTATAATTAATCAAAACACTTTTCAAAAATTATATAATGATGATATTGCATCTGAGATCTATAAAAGGGTATTTTTAGTTTTTGAAAAAAATTGAGTTTGGATGGAGAAATAAGGTTTGACCAAAATTGGTTTTGGTATCCCAATACTAGGCTTAGGCCTTGAGGGACATCACTTGTAGTATATTTCAGGTGACCTTCACATAGTAATTCTGTTATTTTAGGACTAACCTTAGTAATAGAGAAAGCTATAAAATTTCATGAAATCTATGTGTGTATATATATATATATATATATATATATATATATATATATATATATATATATCTTGAATAGAGAACCTTGAATAGCTAACCTTAGTAATAGAGAAAGCTATAAAATTTCATGAAATCTATGTGTGTATATATATATATATATATATCTTGAAACATTACAAATACAATCCCTAAGTTCATTATGAACTTTGAAAGGAGAAATCTGGAACAAGTCAAGTAAGATCCTAGAAGTGATCATTATAGCCTTAGTATTTTCAAAAAATGATATTTGCATGAATGCATCTTCATCCATGTTCTCTTTCACCAATTTATTGACATCTTCACTCAAATTGGTACTTTACAATAATACTTGAAATGGTGTGCTAGGTGTAGCAATCATCTTTTCTTTCTCAACTGCAGTAGCCTTTTGCATATCTATCTATTGTTATGTGATAGTGGTTTGAGTTTCTACTTTATTATTATGATCTACTATGAGAAATGAATACTTGTCCTCATTTTCCATATATCATTATGTCTTATCAACATCCATTTATGCATGTCATCTTCTTTATCTTAATCCTTGTCACTATCACTATTAATTTGTCCTACCATATCTACTACTTCATTTGTAATATTATCAATGTTAGTTTTACTGTCTATGATTTCTTGAAATTTGTCATTTTCTTTCTCTTTCTCTTATGGTGTAGCATCAAGTGTAACTGTAACTCCACTCACAAAGAAATATGGCGATGAATTGTGTTGAAAAAATGATTAGTGTCATCCTCATCAGTAGCCTTATTTGGAGGTTTATTGATACTTATACTAACTTATCTTCTCTTGGGTTTAGTGACATGTGGCTTCTTAAGATTCAAATCATTTAATACTTCTATTAGTGCATTTTTAGTCTCATCTCCCACTTCATCATATAAACCAAACATTATCTTAACTAACCTCATATTTGTCCTCAATTTAGGTTTGGTATTGTCTAGTACTTGATGCAATTTAGCATAACTGTGTAGAGCTCACAGAACTTATCTTCTCTCATTTTCTTTTCATCCTCCAATGCTTTATCTCTCTTTTCATCCAACTTATTGATAAAATGATCATGGATGTTACTCTTAATCTCTAGGGAATTCCTCTTGAAATTTAAAAAAATTTAATGATAGAGGTCTCAATCATACCTTGTTGTTCTTCTTCATACCTTTAGTAAATTTTTTGAAGTTGATCCAATTTACCATCATGTTCAATTCTAGTTTTAATAGTCTTTAGATATGGTTTCCACTTCTTCATCTCTACCTCAATATCAATCTCATGTTTCTCTAGTGCATTTGTGGTAATAGGTTATCATTTTGCTTCTTCAACTTTCTTTGTTTTCTTTCCTTATTTTTCCTTCTTCCCTTATATGATCTTAGACTTCTTGGGCCTAGGGCCTTGGTCCATTTCATTTTATCTAAGAATCCTTTTAGGTTTACTTTTCACCTATTATTCTATCTTCATTCATGGTGGTGTCCTTGTGGATTACCTTGGTGGTTTGCAAGGTTTAGGGGTAACCTCTACTATTATAATCTCTACATCTACAACATTTGATGTGCCAACTACCTTTGAAATAGGTTCTTTTCCATGATCATTTCTACTACCTTCAACCTTAGTCTTAGGTGTAACTTTGTTTGGATTCTTGATCTCTTGCCACTCTTTTTTTATTAGTCCTTGCATAGAAATTCTCTCAACTATATTTTCAACTTTCCTCTTCCTTATTACCTTATATAGTTGTTCTCTAACTTGGTTGAACTTCTCTTTATATGTACCCCATCTCTCACATTCCTTGTCTCTTGTTGATGTAAGAATCACTTCTACACATCCCTCAAGAGTTTCCTTGTCAACTTCATATCCCATTGGGTGGATGAATATTTTTCTTGGTTCCACTACTTCCATGTAAGTAATGAATATTTCCACCATAAAAAATATTTCCTCTACACACTTCTCTACAACTAATCTAGGGATTCTAAATATTTATTTAATTTCCTTTTGGAATCCTTTGAACATTCCAAATAGAACTATTTTTATATCACCTCTATTTCATATTATAATATCCAATGATTATATGCATAGTGCATATGTCATTGGTCCATGCATATGGGTGCATATTGGGAAACTTGTGCATAATGTGAGATAAAATGTGTAATATGAGTGATCCAAATTTGAAGGGTTGGTGCTTGTCACACTTGATCCTTCTTATGTTCTCAAACAACTATTGTCTGAGGATTTCAAATTTATCGAAGTGCTCCTTTTAAATAACCATTTTGTAGGTTGTTTAAATTACTCCTATAGAAACTTAATCATTTTCTAGTACTATAATGCATCTTATATACTAGGAATTTAGCAATGATCCTAACACATGTTTATATAATATTTGATAGGGTCATGGATCTCTTATCCCATTGGTTTCTATATTCTTCTCAACCTCTTTCTTAACCATTTCGGTTACCACTGAAATAGTAGCAACATTATCAAGTCCATTCACTAGGTAAATTAGCTCTTTTTTATTCATAGTAGGTTTATCTCCTAGGCAAAACATGTGGTCATGAAATCTACTTAATACAGTTTTAATCCATTCAAGTTCTCCAAACTCCTCATAATCAATATATTGAAAAAATTTCATGTTTTGAAGGTGTGCATACTCTGGTTTCAAGGTCTTATCTGAATTGTAAATTTTCTCAAAGTCCAACATTATGCCCTTATTTCCAATTGTTTCTAGCTTGCAATGTATGTATGCCTAATTCCCTCAACATGCATGGCTCCTTCTAGTGTTTGAAAAAATGCACGAGTGGGGTCATCCTCCATACAAATGAAAGGGTACTTCTTAAACTGATATCTACATCTTTCTTTAACATTATATAGCTGAGGCTTATCCATGATATCCTAGCTTCATAGATAATTGTAATTAAATTCTTAAAATGACTTTGTTGAATGTGAATGATGAATACCTTGTCACATTTTTTCTAAGGCATCAACTTAAATATTCTCAAACACTTCCAAATCTCTTTTCTTCTTCACTCAAGGCTCCATGTAACCTCAAATAGCTCAAATGATAAATAATAACTCTAATTTTGTCCTTAAATCCTCTATTAAAAAAAAGAATTTCATGCATTTTTTGCAAGTACATAAAGCTTATAAAACTTACAAAACATGTCAAAAATTACAATGATCTTCCAATTCTTTGAATTAACATCTGTGAACTTAGATATAGGATCTGTAATGCCTCATAACTATAGTTAATTTCATATACCTTAACTCATTGATTGAGGGGTCAATTTTTTTTTGGTAAAGTGTTCCTCCTATAGCTTTGGTAGCTATTTAGGATGAACTAGATGGTTCAGTGCTAAGCAATGCATCCATCATGCTCTTTGTGCATTCTAGTCCCTTTTTCTTCTATACCTTTTTGTTAGCAACACTTTGTTCTCTAATAAATGTATTATCAATAATTTCATATTATTTTTTGTTAAAATTTATATCTCTTATTCCTCCATAGTTTCTTCTTCTAACATTAGGTGTTCTCATCATGTTTACAAATCCATAGAATCTACATTATCTAGTTAGATGTCCCAAATGGTTGCAAATATGACATGTAATGATTTGAATTTCTATACCTTGGTCCAAATTGATTAAATTTTAATCTACAAATCTCTGGCTATATGTCTAAAGTTGTTACATTTGTAGTGCATGACACCATTATTGATAATATTGTTTATTTCCAAAGGTCTTCTTGATATCATGTTAGGTCTTTCATTTTTTCTCACACTGGATCTCTAATTATGTTTCTTGTATCCATCTTACCTTTGCAACCCTTCTTCATGTTTACATACTTGTTATGTACATAACATCTTCCTTTGAATGATTTCTTTTCTTATGTATGTTTCTTAAACTTATTTGATGGTTTATTAGGTTAAGGTTCAGGTGCATGCTCAACTGTTATCTCTGAATCCAATGCATGTCATATCTCCTTTAGGCTTCTTTGTCATTAACTTCTCATCAAGTTTATGTGTACTTGAATATAATTTGTCAATGTGTATCTTCATTTGACAAAGTTTTGCTTTCATAATATTTTAGTATTTCTCAAGTTCTTTGTATTTAAGCTTTGAATCATCAAGTTCTAACTTTATCTTAGTAAGTTAAGTGCTCAATTTAGTAATATTATTCTTTACATATACTTTTGGTTCATTCTCATATAACATCTTACTCATCTTCGAAGAAGCGATCTGAAGTTTATGCTCAAGAATTTTCTTTTCCTTCTTCAATTTAGTAACCACCTTTGAATCCTTGATTTGATCAAATATCTCTTTATTTTTAGTCCTTGAATTTTCTATATGATCTTTTAGCTTCTTGATATAATCTTGTACATCCTTAAGCATGTTCTTCAGTCTTTCTTTTTCATCATTATCCTGATCTAATTCCTCAAGAGATGCTTCATAGTTCCTTTGAAAATATGTTGAATCTATCTTGATCTCCCTCACATTGTTAGCCTTTTGTGAGTAACTAAGCTCTCATACCAATTTTTTAGAAATGGAGAATACTAAGGGAGGGGAGGGGGTAAATTAATATTCTAACACTATTTTCCCAACTTTGTATTTTAGCAATTAATCACAAACATACATAAACAAATAAATTAAACAAAAATGATGAACATCCCACAAAGAAACTTGTAACACCATATTTTTTTAGCTAGCAAAACCCTAGCCAAGGGAAAATGGTGATGAGGATGGTACCCACAAAATGATGAACTAATCAAAAGTACTTTGTTAAGAGTTTTGACCTTGTTAGGAGTCTATTATATTCATTTAGTAAATATGTCCTTTTTAGAGGCCTCTATCCTACTAGGAGTTGTCTTTAAAAATGAGCACATTTCTCTTTGAACAATATACAACTTATACAACTAGAATAAATACTTTACCAAAACTAACTATACACATATCTTCAATATTTGATTATTCCTTGTGTGTTTCTTGTATCTAATCATGCCCATATACATTTTTATCTTCATTGAACATCAAAACATGCACATACCATCATTTAAAAATGTCCCATAATATAATCATACCAAAGCATAATCATGTGTGTCTTCTCATATCAAAAAATCTTCTTTTATATCATTTTCCTTAACTATGGCATGTTGGCTTGAATAAATTAAGCTACACATTTCCAAAAAAATTTTAACATAATTTTATAAGTGAGGGTAAACATCTACGATGATGTCCCTACATTACTAATTTATTGAATTATCAAGACAATTCAATACCTTATCCAAATTATCCAATCTTTGCCTCTATGATAACATAATGCCTTCTAGTTATTCATCCAAAACTTACACCAACTTTATTAGTAACATTAGAAAGCATAAAGATATCATCTACATTCAGTATTCTACCATAATCCAAATTTTTGACCTTTCATCTACTTCTACTAAATATCATTGATGCAAATCGTGTGACTCATGACAATTATTCCTAGGTATATTTAGATGATTTCTTCACAATATAATATCAAAACTTTATCCATATGTCAACTCAAAAATGATTTACATATTAGTTTTTGAAGGCACAAATTCATATGCTAATTCTATGTTACTCAGCATTTGATGATTATTGATGCTTGACACATACTAAATTCTATCTTTCTCAACACTTGAACTTGCTCAGCATCTATTAGTCACTCATCACTTGAAACTTGCTTAGCACTGTCTATTTTCTCGGCATCTGAATGACTCACCACTTGTTGAATTTCTTGCTTGACACATATTGTAACTAGACATCTATACTATACTCAACATCAACTTAGAAAACTTCTTAAGTGTGTTGACACTCAATTGTCAAAACCAATCTGAGATCAACATGCATCCTAGAGGTACTAAAAAGTTAAGGAACATAAATACTGAGTTGAAACATAGTGTTGAAGCTAAGGAATTTGTGGAATTTATGAAGAATTTTCATTAAGAAGTAAAGAGTAATTTGAATAGTAATAATCAAGAATATAAAGATAGAGAAAATAAGAAGAAAATACATAAAACTTTTGAGGTTGGAGATGAAATGATGGTACATATGAAGAAGAATAGATTTCATGTTTAGATGTATAGCAAGATGAAGATAAGTAAATTTGGGTCTTATAAAATTTTGAGGAAGTGTGATAGTGGAAATGCCTTTGAAGTTGAATTATCTGATGACATGAATATTTCACTTATTTTAAATATTTTAGATATCTATGAATATTTTTAATCTAAGGTAGAAGAAACCAATAATATTTATTGTCCTAGGAAGAAGACAAAGGGAATTGAAAGACTTCTAGATACCAGAGTGAGAAAAAGACGACAAGGAGTATCTAGTTCAATAGCAGAATAAACTAGTTGAAGACGGTCCTTGGATATCTAAAGTTGAGTTGGATCTTTATGATAGTTATCGGAACATCAAGACTTCCTGATGTGGAAATTAAACTTTAATTTTCCTAGGGGTCTAATGCTAGAGTATCTTGGGTTATATAAATCTTGCATCAACCAAAAATATTTCCTTGTTTATTATTCTTGTTTGTTACTCGTAGAATGGTCAGTGATGTTCATTTTATTTCTTTCTGTATAGTTGGATTCTTAATGAGGACCTATCATGGACCACTCTCCTATGCTCATGGAACTTAACTTGATCTCATCGAAGATTTATCCCTTCTCTTTGCTTGAAATGTGTTCATTTCTTGGTATGTCAAGTGACATGTGGTTATTTTCTTCTATGAATTTTCTATGATATCAAGGCTTTCTGCGGCCTTGGGGATTTCTTCTTAGATTACATGTAGACCTATCTTTAATCTCATAGATGTCAATTTTCTTAATTGCACAGCTACTAATTTCCCTTTTGGGCAAGACCTATATTTTGTAACAATTGTATCTATTAGGCTAACTTGTGGTCTCGATGGCTATATATTTGAGATCAAGGATAGTGAATTGCTAGTATTAATATTGGTAGAAGAATAATAATACAAGTTTGGCTCTATAATCTTGAGATTATAAGTTTTTTTTATTGTAATTTGATTGTATATGGCTGAAACTAGGTAGGCCTTAAGCCTAACACATGTAAAGAAGATTGTCTCAACATATCTACATTTTATTCAATGCAAATCGGTGTTTCTTTCATATTTATTGGCGTTCGAGTATAATTGGTGTAGGAGCACCTTGGGGAAAGTAAAATCCCTAATGAAAATTTGGCTTGTAAATGGTTTAGACAACCATTTGGTGAATAAGGACTAAGGATGAAGTCCCATGGTAGGTTTAGTAGGTGTGGTTAAATAGGAGTTAGAGTTGAGTCATGATTTTAGTAATTGAGTCCTAATAAGACTAGAAATTCTCAAAATTACTATAAAGGGAAAAATATGGAAAATACCTTAAAATGGGGTAAGAAGAGTTTTGAAGAGGTCTTTAGGTGTTCTTGGAACATTTTAGGGGGTTTGAAGTCAAACTGGATTAGTTTAGAAGGCCAAGAAGTCATATTGCAAAAAGTTGTCAAATTGCTCATTGACAACTTTACAATTTTTGCACTTTTCTAGGAAAAGGAAAGGAGGGAGTTTGTAATTCGGCCAACTCATTAAGGGTTGGTTGTGTGGATGTACGAATAGTTCATGAAATAATAAGTAGTTACTGACAAGAAATGAGATTTTGGATTGAAAGATTTTTTTCTTGCATTGATCTTCTCACTATTTTGAATGGAATAATTTATTGAATACATGTAGAAATTTTGTACCATTTTTTGTGATCATTTGAATCCATTTTGCCAAGTTTTAAAAATTAGTTAGTTTTGGGCTTCCTGCTGGTTGGTATTGAGTAGACAACACTAAAATGGGAAAAGCTTGACATCTTACAGTTTAAATGTAATGGCCTTTGGGATTCAAGTTGTAGCATTTTTATACTATGTACATATGGTTTTTCTTAGTTGCAAGAGTCAGTTTTCCATTTTTACAAGTGAGCCCTAGGCAAGCTAGTAGAATCTTCGCAAGGTGTAGAGAAGCTTGCAAGAGAGTTCTAGCATGAATAGTGGATTAGCGTGTGTGAATCTTGGTTGGGAAATGGTAGAGTGGTGTTTCTAGTGTCCATGAACTAGATGAGGGAGTTTGGAAGGAATATTTTCTTATGTTAGAAGGGTAGTTTCTATCATTGCCCTAGAAACGCCTAAAAATAAGGTTTTTTGAAAAGATATTGTATAGACACTTTGAGGACTTGAGACCAAGAAAATACATAATCACTAGTCAATATGAGGCAATTTCTAGCCAACAACTATAGGCCTTGTCAATATTTTTCACAAGTTATAGAGGAATCCTTGTTTCTAAGAGGGCTAATGAGGGCTCTTTGGGCTACTAGGTCAAACAAGGCAAGAATGGGTTTTGGGTGTGATAAACATGTCAAGAAGGTTCAAAATAGCTTGAAATGTGCCAAGAACCTCAAGAGGAAGGTCTAATATTGGTTTTTTCCTTATTGTGAGCATTTTTTTGAGGTTTGGCTTGATAATCCAAAAGATGCTTAATTGGGGTTTTGGTAGTTAGTTGGGTAAAATTTGGATTAATTGGTGAATTTCTTAGAGAAAGGGGATCAACAAAGAATCCTCTAGGTTATGGTTAGTGAGGAGACCAAAAGAAGGCTAAGAGATAGCCTTGATAGAGAAAAAGGCTCTAAGAAGAAGAAGCTATCCATCAAAGTGGTATCAAACCCATAAGATTAAGGCTTGAGGTGGTATGTTGTTTCCTATTGAATCAAGTGGGTCTACAAAGATGGTGACCAATACAAAATTGGCTAACAAGGTAGATGATTAGAAGAAGATCATGGAGGAGAAAAGTAGGCTTCTTGATGAGGCTATAGAAGAGATGAAGGAAAAATTGAAGGAAATGGAGGAGATAACTCTAGCAAAGGAAGATGAACATACTAGCACCATTAAAGACAAGAAGAAGGTAGATTTGGAAGATGATATTCTTGAACTTGATCCTCCACTTGGTGAGCAAGAACCATTCCTCAAGGCCCTCAAAGCATTAGGGGGAAATATTCTTCAAGATATTTCATTGTTCTATGGGAAGATTGATGAAGAAGTGGTCCTAGAGTGGATTGAGAGAATTGGAAACCATTTTGAATGTGAAGGGATAATAGAAGCTCAAAAGGTAAGCGTGGCAAAGTCAAGATTGAAATGACATGCACTAACTTGGTGGAAGTTTGTACAAGAGGAGAAAGAGAGTGAAGGAAAGAAACCAGTAGCCAACTGGAAGGCTATGGTACCAAAAATGAAGGAGACCTATTTAGTAGAGGACTATGAGATCCAAATCAACAAGCAAAGGTAGAATATCAAGCAAAAGGATCTTGATGTGGCTTCCTACACTGAAGAGTTCCAAAAGCTAGCTCTAAAGTCAAGGGTACAAGAGGTAAAAATCATCTAAGTGGCAAGATACCTAAATGGCCTTAAGTGGTCTATACAAGATGAACTAAGTTTTTTTAGTCTCACTACCTTGCAAATTTGTTTTCAAATGGCTTGAAAGGTGGAAGACAAGTTAAGGAAGAAGAATGATTCAAACTCTAAAGGTAGAAGCCGGGGAAGATTTTTCAAAGGTAACTCAAGGGGTGGTTCTAGTGGAAGGACCAATGATTAGAGGATCTATGGGGAGTCCAAATGGACTGAGCAGGCCAGTGAGACTAGTCAAAGGGGAGGCTCCAATAGAGGAAGAGTTTCCAATAATGGTGGTAGGGGAATGCATGGGAATAGAAGCAAAGGATCACATTTTAGTAACATGAAATCTTACCAATGTGGAAAGTTAGGACATCCTACCTATAGATGTCCAGAGAAGACATCAACTTGATATGGTGAGAAAAAAAAAACCTATGTACAAGAAGATGACAGTCAAAATTCAAACTAGCTGGATCTTAAATTAGAGAAAGGAGAGAACCTAATGTTGAGGAGAGTTTTGGTTAAGGAACTAGTGAAGGAAGAAGCTAAACAAAGGAGGGAACTTTTCAGGACTACATGTAATATACTTGGAAAGGTATGCAAGGTAATCATAGACTTAGAGTCTATTGATAATGTGATATAAAAAGAAGTAGGTACAACCTTGGTTTGACAAAAATCCCACATGTGTGTCCTTATAGGGTAACTTGGTTGAACAAAGGGCATAATATATTGGTGAATGAACAAGTATGGGTGGACATCACCATTGGAAAGTACCAAGATAGAATCCTAAATGATGTACGTTCAATGGATGCTTTCCATTAGTTGTTAGGAAGACCTTGGCAGTATGATAGAGAGGTAGTGCATCATGGAAAGGAAAACAAATATTCCTTCAAGAAGGATGGAGTCAATTATGGGATATAGTCATTGTTGGAAGAAGACAAGGTAGAGAAATCTATTGCCAATATATTAGTGATGAGTAGGAAATAGTTCCTTAAGGACCTAAAGGAAGGTGAAGGAGTTGGATATGTTATCATTATGAAGCCAAAGGAAGAGGAGGCATTAGTACAAGCACCTATACTTGCAAAAGTACAAGAACTACTATGTTAGTTCAAGGATATAATATGTGTTGCAGCACCACCAAAATTACCTCCAAAGAGAGCCATAATCCATTAGATTGACTTCATAATAGGTGCATCACTACCAAACAAAGCTGCATAGAAGATGACACTAGAGTAGAACAAGGAGATAGCAAGGCAAGTTCAAGAATTACTTGATCAAGGATTGATTAGGAAGAGTATCATTCCATGTGTAGTCCCAGTTCTCCTAGCCCCTAAAAATTGAGGTAAGTGGAGAATGTATATTTACTTTAGATAAATCAATAGAATCACAATTAGATATAGATTTCCTATTCCTAGGATAGAGGATCTAACGGATTGTCTTGGTGGAGCTAGATACTTTTCTAAAATTGATCTTAAGAATTTCTATTACCAAATTAGGATTAAGGAGGGTGATGAATGGAAGTTTGCATTCAAAACTACTAAGGGTCTCTATGAGTGGTTGGTAATGCCATTTGGTCTTACCAATGTACCAAGCACCTTCATGAGAGTTATGAATGAAGTCTTGAAGGATTATATAGGAGTTTTTATTGTAGTGTACCTAGATGAAATCCTCATCTTCAACAAGACAAAAGAGGAGAATATGAAACACTTAGAAATGGTGTTGAGGAAGCTTCAAGAGGAGAAGTTGATAGTGAACCTTGAGAAGATTGAATTCATGAAAGAAGAGCTAGTGTACTTGGGTTTTGTGGTTTCCCAAGGAAGTCTAAAAATGGATAAGAGTAAGGTAGAGACAATCCTGAGTTGGCCTACTCATAGATCTACTACTAAGGTCAAAAATTTCCATGGCCTAGCACAATTCTATAGGAAGTTCGTGAGGAATTTTAGTGAGATTTGTGCACTTATGAATGATACCATCAAGGGAGGCATGAAGACCAAATTCACATGGACCAAAGTTGTAGATAAGATTTTTGAAAGGTTGAAGAAGGAGGTGGCAATGCAACCAGTACTAGTCTTGAAAAGTTTTGAGAAACAATTTTGGTAGAGTTTGATGGTAGTAACATAGTAGTGGGGGAGGTATTGAGCCAAGAGGGCAGGCTTGTGGCATTTTTCAGTGAAAGAGTCAATGAGGTTCAAGCCCTTAAGAAATGTAGGTATTACCTATTGCCTAAGGAGTTTGTTGTCTTCATTAATAACCAATCTCTAAGTCTTATTAACTCATAGGAGAAACTTAGTCTTAGGCATATCAAATGCATGGAATTCCCACAATCCTACACTTATACAATCAAACATAAGAATGGAACCAATAACAAGATGGAAGATGCTCACAGTTCAAGAAGTCAAGTTGTAGAGCATAGGGATAGAAGGATTCAAGGAAATGTATGGTGAGGATATTGATTTCTCAGAGGGATACAAGGTATGTACCAATTTTGAAAATAATTTCCATAGTCAATTTTCTAAATATACATTGAAAAATGGTTTTTTATTCAAGGGTCAGTGGTTGTGTGTCCTGAGGGGATCCATGAGGGAGAATCTAATTCAAGAAAAAACACAATGGAAGCATGAGTGGGCATTTTAGCCTAAAAAAGACCCTAAATCTAGTGGAAAGGTTTTATTATTGGGCTAAGATGCAAAGAGATGTAATGAGATATGTAGAAAAATGTGGCATATGGTAGAAAGGAAAGGGAACCTTATCCAATGCAGGACTTTATCAGCCATTACCCATTCGTAATAGACCTTTGGAGTGCATAAGAATGGATTTCATAGTAGGCTTACCTAGGAAAAATTCAAGGTTAGAAAGTGTGTCTATGATAGTTGAAAGATTCAAAAAGATGAGCCATTTTATCCCTTGTAAAACAACACATGATGCTAGTAGTATAGCTAATCTATTTTTAATAGAGGTGGTCAAAATTCATGGGCTACCAATGAGCATTGTTGTTGATAGAGATATCAAGTTTATATGCCATTTTTGGAAGACCCTATGGAAGAGATCAGGTACAAACTTGGCTCATGGTTTTGCCTAACAAATGAGTAGAAAAAGTTAATTAATAGGGTCCTAGGAAACCTATTAAGATTTCTTACCAAAGAATTTGGGTAGAGTTGGGAGCAAGTGATTCCTCAGGCAGAGTTTTCCTATAATGGTAGCAAGAATAGAACAACTAGATTGAGTCCTATTCAAATAGTGTATGGGTCACATCCAAGGGGAATAATGGAGTTGAGAGAACTACCATCACATGACTCCATTAGTGGACATGTTGAGGATTTTGTTTAGTCCATGAAGGAGATACATGATTACGTTAAGAAGACCTTGATGGAGGCAAATAAGAAGTTAAAGGAAAAGAGGGATGAAGGGAGGAGAGACTTACAATTTTAAATAGGGGGTTTGGTCATGGTCTACTTGAAAAAATCTAGATGATAGAAGGGCATCCCGAGCAAGTTGTAGATGAAGAGAATTGGGCCATGCAAGGTGCTAGAGAGGTATGGATCCAATGCCTACAAAGTTGACCTTGTTGGAAATGATTGAAATGATCATAAGAACAATTGTTGGAATAATATATGGAACTGGTAAAGAATGTCCTCAATCATTATCTTGTCATTGATGTCAAACTTTCTACTTGCAAGGATGAAAATTGCTTTAGTGATCCAAAATACTATCAATTAGTTGATTGTCAAGGTGGAGGCAATCAATAAGATGTAACTAGAACACCTAGAGAAAGGTTGAAGTTATGATGTTGTAATGAAGTACAAGGATCAGCTAAGCCATTGATGAAAAAGTGTATTTGATGACATACTAAAAGATACAAAGAATGAGCACACTGAAACATATCAAAGATCTAAGGTTTTAGCTAAGTCTTTTGTAAAGCTCAAACTAAGTTTATTAGAGAGAGGTGCCGACCAAGCTAGTAAGAGTCGAGAAATTCCTAGTTCAAAAGCCAAGTAAGTTCAAGTGTCGAGTAAGTTCAAGTGCCAAGTAAGTTCAAGTGCCGAGCAAGTTCAAGTGCCGAGTAAGTTCAAGTGCTGAGTAAGTTCAAGTGATGAGAAAGATCAAGTGTCAAGTAACACAGAGGTGCCAAGCACCAGTAACTCAATAATGCCGAGTTGTTGCATTATTTTGGAAATCGAAGATTCGTCAGATCTAAGCCGAAAAAGTTGTTATCTAGAAATCCATGAATTAAAAGGAAGATAAGAATGATGAGTTGGTGGCACAGAACACCGTGTAGAAAATTTTTAAGATACAATTGGTGAAGTTTCAAGAAGAGAACAAGATATGGGGTAGATACATTGTATCCTACCTAATCCATTTTGAAACCCTAAAATTGGAGAGGGAGAATTGAGCGGCAAAGAAAAATCAGACTTGTATATAAGAAGACATAAGTTAATGAAGAAAATAGAGCGGAATAGAGGGGATAGTGAGAGAGAGAGTCATGGTCAAGCATAAAAGCATGAAATGCTGAAGAATGAGCTAAGGAGAAGATAACACAGGAACTCTATTTGGAGAGACAACCACAAGGATGATTGCATTGGCAGAATGAGTAAGAAGACTCAAGGAGACAAAGCTTGAGAGGGAGACAAGCAGTCAGAGCTGAAGTGATTGAAGCCAAGCATAAGGATTGAACTGAAAGAGTGATCTGAAATCTGCAAAGTATGTTGTAAGTTATGTCAGATCAAAAGACCATTATCGTTACTTTCTAGCAATTGTAACAGTAAGATAAATCCTATGGACTTAGGTTGGTTTAACAACCATTAGATAAATCCTTTAACAGGGTGACATTCCAAGTGGATGTTCTAAAGACCTTTAACCAAGCCCATTCCTAACAGTTTGGTGAAATCCTCTAACAAGGTCACATTTAACAGTGTGTTGTAAGCCTTTAATAGGGCAGCCTTTTAACATGGCATTACTTCAGAAGAGTGAGAATCAAGTAGCATGTTACTGGTGGTTTTTCCCAAATTGGGTTTCCACGTAAATCATTGTGTCATGTGTTGATCTTGAATGTTTTATCTTTGCATGTTGATTTATAGTAATTTTCTCATATGATTGATTTAAGTTTGAACATATGAAAAGGGTATTAATAGGGCATTTTGGACCTTGAATAACTAATTCACCCCCCCGCCCCGCCGCCCCCCCTCCCTCCCCTCTCAGTTATTCTAAAGAATTCTAACAGACCTACCAAAAGACAAGTCCATCTCTCCCATTTTTAATGTTAAGGATTTAATAGCATATAAGGGTCTAGATGTTGATGAAATGCAATATCAGACAGAGCTACACAAAGACATATCAGACTTGCAGGTACCTAAAAAGAAGCAATCACAAGTGGAGAAGATACTAGACACTAGTGGAGAAGATACTAGACACTAGCATGAAGAAGAGTACAAGAAATAAGGTTTACTAATAACATCTATTAAAATGGAAGGATACCCCTAAAGTTGAGGCATCTTGGATTTCTTGAAGTGATTTCAAGAAGTGTGGTATCAGTAAGTAGTTTATCTCACCACAAGTACCTTTAGCTTCTTCTTCTAGGGGTAGTTTGATGTAGGAGCACCTTGGGGAAGGGAAAATCCCTAATGAAATTTTGGATTTTAAAAGGTTTGGCCAAATATTTGGTGAATAAGAACTAAGGTGAAGTCCCATGGTAGGTTTAGGAGGTGTGGTTAAGTAAGAGTTAGATTTGAGTCATGATTTTAGCAATTGAGTCCTAATAAGCCTAGAAATGCTCAAAATTAATCTTAAGAGAAAAATATGGAAAAATATCTTTAAATGGGGTAGGGAGGGTTTTGAAGAGGTCTTTAGGTGTTCTTGGAACATTTTAGGGGGTTTTAAGTCAAACTAGATCAATTTAGAAGGCCAAGAAGCCATATTGCAAAAAGTTGTCAAATTGCTCATTGACAACTTTTTCAATTTTTGCACTTTTCTAGAAAAAGGCGAGGAAGTTTGTAACTCAGCCCAAGAGTTTGAGTAGTTAGATTAATTCTATATAAGCATCATCCAACTCATTAAAGGTTGGTTGTGTGAATGTACGAACAATTCATGAAATAATAAGAAGTTGCTAACAAGAAATGAGATTTTGGATTGAAAGCTATTTTTCTTGCATTAATTTTCTCACTATTTTGAATGGAATGATTTCTTGAATATGTGAAGAAACTTTGTACCATTTTGTGTGATCATTTGAATCCATTTTTCTAGGTTTTAAAAATTAGTTAGTTTTGGGCTTCCTACTGGTTAGTTTTAAGAAGACAACACTAAAGTGGGAAAAGATTGACATCTTATGGTTTAAATATAATGGCCTTTGGGATTGAATTTGTAGAATTTTTATACTATGTACATATGGTTTTTCTTAGTTTCAGGAGTTAGTTTTCCATTTTTGCAAACGAGCCCTAGGCAAGCTAGTAGAATCTTGGCAAGGTGCAGAGAGGCTTGCAAGAGAGTTCTAGCATAAATAGTGGATTAGCACATGCCAATCTTGGTTGGAAAATGGTAGAGTGGTGTTTCTATTGTTCATGAACTAGAGGAGGGAGTTTGGAAGGAATATTTTCTTGTGTTAGAAGGGTAGTTGTTTTCATTGACCTAGAAACCCCTAAAAGTAGGGTTTTCTAAAAAGGTACTGTATGGACACTTTGAGGACTTGAGACCGAGAAAATACTTAAGCCCTAGTCAATGTGAGATAATATCTAGTAGAAACCTATATTCCTTGTTAATAATTTTCACATTTTATAGATCAATCCTTTTTTCTAGGAGGGCTAATAGGGGCTCTTTGGGCTACTTGGTCAAACAGGGCAAGAATGGGTTTTGGATGTAATAAACATGTCAAGAAGGTGTAGAATGGCTTTAAATGTGCCAAGAACCTCATGAGGAAGGTCTAATCTTGGTTTTTTCCTTATTGTGAGCATTTGGTGGAGGTTTGGCTTGATAAGCCAAAAGATGCTTAATTGGGGCTTTGGTAGTTAGTGGGGTAAAATTTGAATTGATTGGTGAGTTTCTTGGAGAAAAGGGATCAAGAAAGAATCCTCTAGGTTATGGTTAGTGAGGAGACCCTAAGAAGGCTATGAGATGGCCTTGATAGAGCAAAAAGTCTCTAAGAAGAAGAAGCTCCCCATCAATAACTCTAGTATGGTGGTTGGTGGGTCCCTTGGTTCATTACACCTCCTACCTCTCCAACGTCAAACTTACACCAAAATATTAAATAATAAATGGAAAATTTGAGATCCCCTTAATGTAACCCTTAAAGAATTCATAAGGAGAATCATTGAAAAGGGGAAAAAAAAAAAGACAAGGTTTCAAACCTTCAAAAGAATGATTTCAAAATTCTTATTGAGAAATATAGTATTGATCAACACTTTTTAGAAGAAGATTAAATCCGTCCTTAAAGAATTCATAAGGAGAATCATTGAAAAGGAAAAAAAAAAAAGACAAGGGTTGAGACCGTCAAAAGAATGATTTCAAAATTCTTATTGAGAAATATAGTATTGATCAATGCTTTTTAGAAGAAGATTAAATCCGTCCAACCATAAGCCTTCATGAGATATGACCTAATGTGAAACATGTATTTTTATTGGCCAAAAGAGAGAAGATGTCCCCGTGGATAGAAATAACATAGTTCTAAGTAGTATATTTTCTAGTGAGGAAGTAACTTTGTGTGGGAATGGCTAGATGAGGCAAAAGAATCTAAAGTATTTTAGAGTAGACCTTTGAAAATATTTTATAAATCAAGTTGCACATGCTTATTTGGTCTAAAATATTCTAAAGAGACATAATTCAATTTCTTAGTGACCAACAATATAAAAGAAGCATTAAGTTCATTCAATAATTTACAACTACCAAAAAAAAATCTATGGGAATCAAGGCTTTGGCAACAATATCCCAACATATTTTGAAGAAATAAATAGGGAATAATGCCTTTGGGCCCTTAAAATGAAAAAGTGGTTGGTGTAATCTCTTCCACCATGGAAATTTTTTACCAAGAATTTATTATGCTCATTAGAGAGGATATTCAAAATAATGCTCAATACCTTCTCTTTAGCCACAACATCAGACATTGAGTTCTTAGCTACAATCTTTTTAAAGAAATCATTTTAAGACCCCCAATAAATTTGATTGAGCTGATGTAATTGAAAATATTATAATTTATGTTACATATATATGGAAGAACAATGTTATGATCTCTATTTTTTAGCCAAGTGATTATGGATCTTTTTGTCTAGAGACTTTCCTCCTAAGAAATCAAAGAGTGGAGCTCCACCAGAAGGGAATTTTTTAGAGATAGTAGGTTTTCATATCCCTCATAGTTTTATATATCACTTTAAATGGACTCTAGATCACTCTCAATAATGTTCTTTCACATAAAGATATAGGAATTTTTGTTCAACAAGTGGATTTCAAATTTCTCACAAGCACGCTTCTTGGTCAATTCATACAAGGTCATCCTTGTCTATAATTAAGAGGCATATTAAATTATATTGTACTAACTCTAACTATAATATTCTTAATTACAAGAAATTTGTGTTATTATGTTCTTTAACCATTAAAATTATAGAACTAGGTTCATTTAACTTTTTGCATGGCTTAATAACATAAATTAGGAGTTAAAACTAAAAATAAAATAAGAGAGAATAAAGAGATGAGAAAATAAATTTTGTTTCTCAATGTTGGGACACTTTATTAATGATGTCAAGCTCTCTTTTTGTTTTTACATCATCCAATATTCAAACCTAAATCATATCATCTCTTGTAGTGTCCCTTTGCATCTATAGACACCATACTCTCCTTCTTGGGTTAACTTCTATTGTCTTCAAAACCTAATTATACTATAGACTATTACAAAATGATTATTTTTACACTTACCATAATATCCTTTAAAAAGAATTCAAATTCCTCTAATTTCCTTCCAAGAGCATTCTAATTCTCTCCAATATCCAATGTCCCACCACTACAAAATTATCCCCCTTAAATGTTGTTGAAGTTGATGAAAGATCAACCCCACAACTCCCAAGAATCACTTGCATGCAAATACCTATCATAGAAGAGAGAAGGAAAAGATACAGAGGCTAGAGTTCCTGGATCCATAAAGGAGACACTGTAATTGAATCAAACAAAAAAATATTGAGTGAATAAGATTAAAAAGAGGGATTATCCTTAAAAAGGAGATCAAAACCCTAAAAGGTAAAACCTAGGTTGAATGATAATAATTAATAAAAGAATTAATTATTATATGCCTAAAGTTTAGCTTAAGTAGAATAAAGTTAATTAGAAAATATCTAATTACTCTAACACCCTCACTTAAGATAAACTTAGGGAGTAGTTAAAAACCTAGAAACTACTACTAAAAGTAGATTTGGGTCCTAACAAAAAAGCTTGATGAGGCACCCAAGCACAACCAAATCTCTATAAAGAGGAGAAATAGAGATAATCACATGGGAAAAACCCTACTCCAAGAAGAGATTGAAAGAATGCTAAAAGAACTAGTGAAGGACTAAAGAAGCTTCCAAAATAGAGAATGTCCCAAAAGATAAGAATGAAAGATGATCATGGAGAACACTATTGAAGCATGTAGAAGCTAAAAATCTTTGTCAAAAGTGACTATTGATCTAAAGAACCTCTACTAAAATATAACTTGACCAGGTAGAGAAGACTATAATTTGCATGAGTGCTCTCAAAAGACATTATTCAAATCAGGGGAAAAATAAGGCAAATAACTATACTCGAAGATATAGATGGCATAAATACCAAAGCTTGAAGAGTTGATCAATCAAACATTGAAGGTTGTATCCAAATTACTAATGAAAAGAAGAGTGTTTATATGGTGAATGATCCATCTCGCTAAAATGTATAGGTATCTAGTCAGTATGTTTTCCTAGTACATAGAAACAAATATTGAATACATGGCTCAATCCATCAAACAAATGAAGCATAAGAACCAATAGAAGAAATTCCCCTAATGAAAACAAGGGTGGGGTGACATGCAACTAAAAAAGTGGGCCAAAAGAACTGCATGCCAAGGAACCACAATCAAGATGCACAAAAGAATACATATGTGTGTACTAAGGTGATCAATCTTAGACACATCATGAGGCTAATGTCACAAAAGGAATACTCACTAGACAAGGGAAGATGGAAAAAAAAGGCAAAACATCAACCCCAAATGACACTTTAATTAGAGTACTGCATGTATAATAAGGAACCATATATGATGAATCCCAATAATACAATAATCTGCATGAGTGTCCTTAGATGACTCTACTTGAATCATAAGGGAAAACAAGGCAAAATAACTGAAATGAAAATATAGATGCAATATGGCACTTTATCTTAGTGTGTTTGCAAAAATGCATACAATAGATGTCTACAAAGACTAGAAGAGATATAAAGTCGATACAATAGATAGTATAACCCATGATGAATCATCTAAAGAAATGCAATTAATCCCCAAACCTAAGAAAACCAAAATATCCACCATAATGCAAAAATACAAAATATTGAATAGAATGTGTCTTGAGATGAATTTGGAAAAATAACTAGCATCATTGGAAAGAGCTCTAAAAGATATTTCCAATGATATAAAGATTTCCCAAATCATAGATTAGATGCGCAAGATATGTCTCCTAGAGAACAAAATAGAACTCTTGACTTTAACAAAATAAAATGGCATAAAAAACCATCAAAATAGAAAATAACATGCACCAATATCAAGAGCTCAAAACCAAATTTTTAGAGATATCTTGTTTGCCAAAAATGGAGTTCAAATGACCAAGATATGAAAAAAATATTAGAAATAGGTCCAAACTGAGTCTAAAGTGCTTGTAGAAGTGGTGATGTAGTGTTGATGTCATGCTAAAGACATCATGCCACTACATAAAAATTGATAGCCATGCAACCATCGTTGAAAAAATATTGTCACGTGAAATAGGGATGTGGAAAATGCAGAGCCAAGAAAAGCATAGATGAGCCAAGAAGAGTCAATTTGAGTATAGCAGAGTTGATCTCAGTAGAGAAAATTTGATCTGAGTAGAGCACAATAGAGCCAAGAAGATCCGAGTAGAGAAGAGTCGAGTAGAGAAGAGTCAATCCAAGTAGAGTCGATCGATGCCAAGCATGTTTGAGTAGAGCATGGCATACCAGAGAAAAGTCAATACAAGTAGAGAAGAGTCAAGCTAAGTAGATCTGAGTAGAGAACAGTTGGGTAGATCCAAGTAGAGTAGAGTTTATCCAAGCAGATTAGAGTCAAGCTTAGTAGATCCAAGTAAAGAAGATTTGAGAAGAGCAGAGTCAATCCAAGTATAGTGATTCAAGTAGAGAAGAGTCAATATGAGCATAATAGAGTCGATTTGGGTAGATCTGAGTAGAGAAGAGTCAATTTGAGTTGATTCGAGTAGAGTAGAGCTGATTTGGGTAGAGTAGAGCTGAGAGATTTGAGTAGAGTAGAGGTGAGAAGATCCAAGTAGAGAGATCGAGAAGCCATGGTAGCTTGGCTAGCTAAGGTAGCTCTTGTTTCCCAAGTAGACATGATAGCTTGGGTTTCCTAGGTAGCATGGGTAGCTTGGCTAGCCCGAGTAGTTCGACAAAAAAAAAAAAACCTTTTGAAATCTCCAAGCCCTCTGAAGCTTAGATCTAAAGACCAACACCAAAACTCTCAAGAATAGAATAGGGGCATGAAGATCTAAAGCTCTAATACCGTGTTGAAATTGATGAAAGATGAATCCCATAGCTCCCAAGAATCACCTGCATGCAAACACTTGTCACAAAAGAGAGGAGAAAATACTATGGAGGCTAGAATTCTCATATCCACAAAGAAGACATTGTAGTTGAATCAAAGAAAAAAATTGAGTGAATAAGATTACAAAGAGGGATTGTCCTTAGTAAAGGTGATCAAAACCCTAAAAGGTAGAACCTAGGTTCCATGATAGAATTAATAATAAAAAATATATTATATGCTTAAAAAGTTTAGCTTAAGTAGAATAGAGGTAATTAGAAAATATCTAATTACTCTAGAAAATATTATTTTACATTCTATTTGGTGGTTAACAAAAAATATTCCCCATGTCCTCTAAATCAAGCCATAACATTTTTAACTATCACTAAATATATCTTTAACCTGACTCCCCTTATTTTATGGTTAATAAGTGTATCCACTGGTTTCTTATGGTAAAATAAATGTTCATTTCAATAAGTTCTAAAAATTTTACATAGGGCATTGGCCAAAGGATTTAGTGATGTTTGGGAGGTCAGGGATTGAAGTCCACTAATTACCTTTTATTAGCTTCACAAGATCTTCAATAATGGTTAGATAAAAATGTGCACAAATGCATGCTAAAGATAATAGATGGTTCAATCATGGAGCTTAGCACTCGTACTTGATAGGCCATAAGTTCAAATTCCATCTAATTCATTTTTTGTATAAATAATCAAACTAATTTTGAATAAGACCTCCACCTAGGTGTGAAATGATACAAAGCCATTGGATCGTAGGAGGACATGCATCAACACCTAATTGGTCAAAATTTACACAATTAGCATTGTTTCACTTGCCACACCACCTGATTGGATACCATGTCTCAACCCCTAATGACACTAGGCACCCTACCAAGCATGTCACTACCCATCATGCTGACATCATTAATGACTGGTCAACCTTATTCCTTTTTCAACTCTAACTGACCATATCTTCTACATCCTGACTTTTTTTAGCTTGTTCAACTTGCATTAAAAAGATTTTGACAATCTTTATCCAATATTGATCTTGGTTCCATGAAAATTTGAGGTGGTCAAATATTTGGCCAAAATACTTGCCAAAGTACCATGTTTGGCCAAACTTTGGTTGGCCATAGCTTTTGCATATGAGCTCCTTTTTCTACAATTCAAGTTACATTGGGATTGTATTGAAGAGCTGTATGGAATGACATCAATTTAATTAGATTTTGGGACTACAAATTTCTTAGCTCTTTTGGATCCTCTTAGATCATTCCTCCTTATTAAGGATCTTTAAGAGAACAAAAAGTTGTTTTGAGAAAAATTTCACTGAGCGAATTCTTCCTTCACTCACCCAATATCATCTAATCACCTAATTAAGGATCTTTAGGAGAACAAACAGTTATTTTGTGAATAATTTCAATGAGAGAATTCTTCCTTCACTCACCCAATATCATATATCCACCTTGTTGGAATTCTAAGAATTTGACTCATCACAAAAAAGATAAGAAATGAGATAGCATTGTTGATACAATCAACTATATTCTCACTAATATTCATTGTTGTATCCACTACCCACATGGAGCTAACTATCATAATTGAAAACAATAATATTGAATATATTGATGTGAGATCAAATAAATAAGCATGCTAGACCTCCTAAATAGGAACATCATTAGAAAATGAATCATTCAAACCCTCTTTTACTACCTTAGAATGAAGGCTTAAATGTTCTTTCTATTGATCCTCACATTTATTGTACCTATGACACCATATGATGACCAAAATCATCATGCTTAGTATCAATAGTTGTTACAAACATAAAAATCATCTTCAAATGCTTCACATTTACAATATTTATGTCATTCTTCATGTGATGAGCTTTCACAATGAATTTAATATCATCCTTAAAAAATTATACTTTCTATGTTCCCTGTAAAAAATGACTTTTTCATCATACAAGGACTTCCTAAATTCATCCCATATATGTCAAGTGAAATTTCATCTAACTCTATCTCATCTACAAACTTGGATGTGATTACAAATTAGAGTTTACATTATCTTGAAATGTGTCTAGTTGAGCATTATCATGTATCCAACCTAATGAATATGGTTTAGGATGAGTTGTTTTTAATCCCAATTTTTAAACAACTTGCTAAGAAATTATATTCTCTTGTGATATACTATCTATGAGTATATTAGTTTTTCCTTGTTTTGAAATAGTCCTTATATAATACAATTCATTTTCCTTACTTCCAATAGGGGTCTCATCATATGTTAAAGAAGAAGCATGAGAATAAATCCTCACAAAAGGAATAATGCCTTTATACCACAATTGTTATCTTGGACTCATCCCTAGATTCTGAACCGAGGTCTTGCCAATCATTATTTTCTTTTTCTTACCCTTTTGATCTTGTACATTAGAATAATGGGAGAAAGATGTAATGATAATGATTGGTGTGTAAATGCCAATAATTGCATGTTGTGATGGTTGAGTTGTTGAGTTGTTATCCTTGCCATCAAGGTTCAAATCTAATGGGGATGAGGTCCCCTGTTTGTGGCCTCACTAGTTCATAGCTCTAGGTTAAAGTGTTAACCCCTCTTTAAAAATGAAAAATGATTGGTGTGTAAATAAATTTCCCCTTTATTTTATGTCACTTTAGGGAAATTAATAGAGGGACCCTTAAGCATAACCCTTTAAAGCACTCAAACTAGATCAAGACAACCCAAGGAGGATTTAAGGGATAGCAATGCTAAATCAAAGAACCTTTTCAACATGTTTACTCAAAGCACTACTTTCTACGAGATGTTATTTCCCTTAATTATAGTGTAATTGATTAATTTGATTAAGTGTTTATTAAGTGCAAGTAAATTGACTAATTGAGATGCACACGATGAAAAAACATATATGACAAGTAAATGCATGAAAGGATCAGATATGGAACATAAAGATAGATTCTATGAAATGAAGTAAAAAATTCACCTTAGAAGTCAATGAGGGATATCAACTTAGATCTGAAAAAAATTCTTGTTATAATCTATCATAATCAAGAATTGTCCTAGATTAGAGACTAGAAAACTGGTATATAAGGATTTTGTGAATTTGAAGGTCTTTAAACACAGACAACTTGGTCCAAGGATAAGGTCATGCTTGACTTGATCTACATCAATAATTAAGATCCAGAGTTCTTGTAACTTAAAAGCCTAATTTTGAAATACAAGTTTGTTGCTCTAAAAATATATAAACATGCATCTACACAGAAGGAAAAATGTATTTTTTTGGGAGGGAGGGGCATGCCTCGGTCAAACCCCGACTGAGGAATCAACCTTAAAATGAGAAAGCATGTAAAAGAAAGATAAATAAAAATATTCACCTTGCTTGTTGGATCTGAACCTTCTATCCACAAATATGTATTAATGCTTGTATATAAATAATGATGTAGAATGTCTCTAAAAATGCCAATAGACCCACTAATACCAAATAATAGATCTGTGAATGTATATATGCTCTTCAATGCTTTAAGGATTGTTCTCTAAAAACTCCATGAAATATTGCTTGAAAGGATGATGCCTTGAATGAATCTTGTTCTTGAATGGGTGTTTGTAGACCACAAAGGATATCTTGTGTGTGTATTTGATTCTTGTGGATTATAATGGATGATCAAATGAACTGATTAAGCCTTCTTTTATATCAATTTTAGAATAAAAAACAAAAAGGGACAATCCAACCAAGAGGGAAACCAAGTGAAATCCCCAACGCGGACTGGTGATCCAAGGAAAAATATCTTAGGTAAGAGACGAGCTCATCTATTACCAATGGGTTAGGGATGAGATCATCACTAACTTGGATTAGGGACCACCTCAGCCCTAACCCTAGGTATTTTGTACCTCGGGATGTACACCAAGATCTCGGGGTTACAAAAATATTGCTAGAAATGGAAAAAAAATCAAGAATAGGTAACAATTAGAGAATAGGTGTGGTCATGGACCTAGGAGATCATTAAAGCGAGGGTTGAAAGGTTTTACAAAGAAAGTGTAGACTTTTTAAGTTAGTACAAATACTTGAACCACTTTGGTTTCTAATCAAGATGTAATTTCCAACTTTTTGCATCTTTTTTCCCTTTCTTCTTGTAATATGAGCAATAAAGTTTATCCCTCTCTTTCTTTACAAAGGTTGTCTACTACATTTTATCTTATCATTTCTTGCTTTGTTTTTGCTTCCTTGATTCCATCAAGAGACTATCATGTTTGTTTCATGAATGATTTTCACACTAACTTTATCAAGGTTAGTTGGATTGAACATAAGTATTATATGCCTCAAACTTTCATGCAATCCATCTATATACTTTAATAATTGTATGTAAAAATAGATGCCCAAAATTAAATCTTCTTTCATGTGTATATTTCTACACACTTTGTCCTTTCTCTTGCCTTAATAATTGCCAATTCATTGCTACTTTTTGCATGTGTCCTAATGGATAGAATTATTTTTTACATGCAAGTGTAAACTCAAACTATGAAGAAATTATTTTTTCATATCTATTGAGATCTTCTCAAACTTTGTTCTCCTACTATATTAAGGTTGTGTCTTCTAGGAGAAGAGAGGCTAATTGGATCCTTGAAGTAGCATTGATAAGTTTTATACCATGCAACAAAATTTAACTTGTTTTATCCAAATGTCAAGTTTCTCTACACCCAATTCTCCATTATAGGCTGGAAAATCAAATTTAACATCAAGTTTCAACAAAGGTGAATTAGATTCAAATTGTAGAGGTTGTTTCTTCTTGAGGGGAGAAGTAGAAGAAGAAGAAGAAGACGAGGATGGAGATTTATGAGGGTCACTATCACCTTCTACTCATTTTCCTTTGTCATATTTCAAAGAGGTTTCACCTTCCTCCTTTATGTTTGTCATTTCCTTTTTCTTCAGACAATCATTGTACAATTCATTCACCATCACCTTCATATCCAAGAACACTTTGCAAAATAGTTCTTCATTCTCAAAGATTGTGAACTAGGAGGATGTCCTTCTTTATATTTCTCTATGGCTTGTCTTTGAGTATCTCAACTTGATCTAATCTCTGGACGAAACTTTTTAAGTGCATTTTCTCCTTGCTTTAATTTTGACCTGGTTGACATCAACCACTTGTAATATTTCATGTTAAAGAACTTTGATACCATTTGATCTATAATGAAGATGCTTGCAAAATGAAATTTTACTAACTCTAATTATAATAATTCTCGATTATACCATAATTGCATGGTTATGTTCATCAATTGTTAAAATTATAGAACCAAGTTCACTTAGTTTTTTACACTAAGTTCACTTAATTCTTTACACAACTTAATAACATAACATAGGAATTATAACTAAATATAAATTAGAGAGAATTAAGAGAAGAGAAAGAATTTGATAACATAGTTCACCCTTATTCATGCTACATCTTTGTGTTTGTTTCTCAATGTTGGACCACTTTATTAATGACACAAAGTTTTATTTTCCTTTTTACATCATCCAATATTTAGACCTGTATTATAACATCTCTTGTAGTATCCTCTTGCACGTACAGAAATCTTCATACTCTCCTTCTTGGCTTGGCTTCAATTGCCTTCAAAACCCAATTATGCTAAAGAATATTACTAAATGACAATGTCTTTGTAATTACAAAAATATCTTTTCAAGATAAATCTAATTCCTTTAATTTCCTTCCAAGAGAATTCTAATTCTCCCCAATATCTAATGTACCCTCATTACAGAATTTACCCCCCTTAAATATTATTTTACATACTATCGGCTAAAAAATAATTCCCCATATCCTCTAAATCAAGACATAATTGTTTTAGCCATGGCTAAAAATCTCTTTAACATTGCTTCCCTTATTTTATGGCTAATAGGTTCATCCATTGTTTTTTTATGGTACATAAATTGTTTGTTGCAATAAATTTTGAAAATTGTGCTTAGCATATTGGTCAAAGGCTTTATTCATATTTGGGTGGTTGATGATTCAAGCCCCTCATGTGCCTTATTTTAGCTTGATGAGATCTTAGGTAAAGTTTAAATAAAAATGAGTTTATGCATGAAAACCTAACCTGTCTGGAGCACGCGTAAACAAGAAAACATTACTTGCATATGTATATCAAATATTCAAAAGAAAGAAAAATACAACTAACACTGTGCTTGAGTTTCACAACTCAATGCAACTGAAAAGAAATGTCCTCATGCAACCTCAAAGTAGCTCAACAAGGGCACCCATAAGAGGCTTTGTTGGTGTGCTTTAGATATGAGGGATGTAAATGTGCTCTCCCCAAACACAACTATTGAATCCAAAAGAGTTTGAAATGCAATGCAAGATAAGATGTGAATCTAACTAAGATGAGTGAGGAATGTTTCAAGAGGAGGCTATGAAAGAAGTCACTCTTAAAATATCCTAAGAAGTGGAGGTGAATGCAAGAAAGTAAACTAGATTAAAAATGCAAATGAAATGAAATCTAGAAACTACCAAGGGTTAGTAACAAATGCATAAAATTACCAAGATCACTACAAAGCTCTAATTCTAAAATAGCATGATAACAATGCAAATGAGGGAGATATAAAATTCTTGAGACAAGGGCTCTATTTATAGGTTTGAGAGAGGCCTTTGGGAGGTGGCATCTACGTGGCATCCACATAGGTGCCACGAGGGAGACACGTGGATTAAAGGACAAAGCCATGCAAAAGTCAAAACTAGCCTTTATGATTGAGAGGCTCAAGGTTTTCTCACACGTGTGTGAGGGACCTTAGGGGAAGTAGTGGGGGACAAAGGTGTAAGAGGTGTAAATGAAGTGGAAGTTTTATTGGATCATGAGCTTCTCGCACATGTGTGAGCAAACACTTAGGAGCTAAAAAGGTGATTTAAAGAGGTTTGGAATAATGATGTGGGATTAAGTAGTGGGTAGGCTTAGAAGGATGAGAGTGATGGGTGTAGACTAGGTTTTAGGCTGGGATTAGGGTTAAATTATATAGGATTTAACTTAATCCTAGGATTAAAGAATTTAATAAAGTGGAGGGAATTAAATAAATTATAATTTATTTAAAAGGGGATTTATGGAGCACTATGCATTAAATGAATTTAATACATTGGAGGGGAAGTATTCAAATTAAATTTAAATACATTAGGGAAATGAACCTATTTAATTAAATAAATTTAATTAAATAAGTAGAAGAATATGACAAATCTAATTAATTAATTAATAATTAATTATAATGGGAAAGGAAATATTAAATGAATTAATATAGTGTTTGGGATGATTTTAAGCACCTACATTTTTCCCCTCTTTGACGTGATGTCGAAACAACATTATATCAAAGAAAAGAAAGTATAGGTTGCCCTATAGAGGGTAGTAGTCCAAGGAGTTGTGTCGTAGTGATGATAGGGGAGGAGGGTGCTCCCTCAAGGAAATGGGATGAAAAAAGAATATATTTTGCCCCATTTTCTCGAAAAGAGACACGAGAAGGAAAAGTGAAAGGAAAAATGCTTAAAAAGAAGGCCTTGCATGACTTGTTGGTAAGATCGGAATGAAGTGTGGTGAATTGGATAATGATTAATCTAAATGCATCCTAACTACATGAATACATGGGATTTAGTTGTGTTCATATGAGAGAGCACACTCTAGTTTGATATTGCAAGAGGAGTTATGAATCAAATGCTATAGTAGCATAGATGACAAGATTCCTTTGTGTGGACTAGACTCTCAACACAATAGATGTAGGTTTTAGAGTCATGATGGAACAAATGGAATATACACACTAGAGAGGTCTGGGCACACCCAAATTCTTTTTAGAGATCTTGGTGGAAAGTATGCTAGCTTGTTGCCCTCAGTGAGCAATGCATAACCATAACTCAAAACCATCATAGATGTGTTAAAGAGTCGTGAAAATAGATCATACTACAAAATGACACGTGTAATCAGGTTAAGTCATTCAAATGATACCAAGATATTGAAGATCGAGGCACACTTGGGGAGACTATTGCTGATAACAAAGATAAAATCAACAAAAGACCTTATGACCAAGTAGTCATTCAGTCCATAGTTCTTGCCATGAACTTTATTTGGATGGTGAGTTTGTTAAGCCTATGTAGGAAGGATGCATCCTGTAAGGCAAAAATTGATTGTTTCATTGAATTATATTGAAATGTTTGTGATTGTACGCTGGCAATTGTGGTGAAAGAAACAATGTTCTCAAATCATTTAGTCTTAGTGTGAATTTGTGTAATTTTTTTTGCAATCACTATTTTGATAAGCTCAGTTGGATGGGGTGAAGCTTAGTGTCATGAGATTAGAGATGAACTAGAAGAATTTGGACAAGATGTGATCCGATGATGGAAGAATTTGATTGAATGGAAGAGGAATGCAAGAGAGAAAGTGATAAATTTTCTCTAAAGGAAAGGCTGCTTAATGGAAGACTAGAAATTTGATCAAGGTATATGCAAATAGATGGAAAAAATGAAGGAATTGATTATGGAAACTGATTTGTATGAAATGATTAGATTAGAGGAGAAATGAATCGATTAAATTGATGAAAATGATGAGAGTGTGACCATTGATAGGGGAGATCCAAGGAATGGTAAATGGATGAAATGAAAGGTGAAAGGATATGGGGGAGCAAAGGATATGGTATCAGACAATGGGGAGCCAAGGACCATGTTTCAAAGGATTTCATATGCCCATACCAAGGATAGGAAAATGGAAGGAAATATGGTGGTAAAGGATGCATGAACATGGACAGATGGTGTGAAGGCTATTTTATGGAGGAAGGGGAGGCATGTGTATCTTCCAAATCATGTATGAACATTCTGTTGTTGTGCCTCTAGTATTGATCACAAGCATAGGCCTGAAAGTGGAATGAATAAGGGATATGGGAGGGAAAGTATGAAATAGGGATAATGATATGAAGAGCATGCATGAAATGTGGGACATGAAATGGATGGGATGGATGGGATAACCAAGACAAAGGACATATGAAAGAAGGATGGAAGTATGTAGGAGTATGGATGGAGGATGGAGGAAAGGAAAATGTCAAGGACTACGGGATACAAGATATGGATATGATGTCAAGATCAAATATATGAAAGAATTATGGAAGTATATAGGATAATTTATGGATAATGTGCAAGGGATATGGAAAGTGAGCATATGGATGGAAGGAAAATGATAGTCAAGATCAAAGATGGAAAAGGATGATGGCCAATAGATGGAAATATGGAAGATATATAAATATAGATCTTGCCCCTAGTGTAGAGTGCAAGTGGAAGCAAACAAGTGAATAGATAAATAAATGGACTTGGAAGACAATGGATATAAAGGGAGGACTCAAGAATCTAGATATATGGATGGTATTTCTTGATATTTATTTCTCTTTCTTTTGTTATTTTCAAGGAATTTTAACTAGTTTCTCATAGATGTTGGTGAAATAGTGAAAATTAAGATGAAATGGGTTGGGAAATGGAGGTCAAGGACATGAAATTTTTTGGATTAAGGGGGTGGAGTGGGTGGGAGGAAGACATTATTGATGGATGCTAAGTTGGAGGACTTTTGAATGAGTGGATGAAGGAGATGGAAAGATCATCATTGACACACACCTTGAAAGGTGATGGAAAGGAGGAAATTTTGGAAGATATGTAGTAGAAAGTTTGAATTTTGGGACATAGGGACCCAAAATGGATGAAGGAGATGATGGATTTCGGATGGTGGATTTGGGTACATAAGGACCCAAAATGGAGCTAAAAAATGGAAGCTTGGACGATTTATAAATGAGGGAAGCCTTTGGATTAGCAAAATTGGATGCCATTTTGAAATTTTCTTTGAGATTCATTGCTTCATTAAGTAGCTTTGGAATCCACATGATTTTTTCAATTTTTATTTTGACCCTTTGTGGCCTTCTAATTTTTTTCCTTCCTTTGGATCATATTTTTCTTTTCTTGGACATGTCTTTTAGAGGGGACATGTTGATTCTTGGATTTTTACAGATTTTTGGCTTTATTCTTTTATCTTTGGCATCCAATTTGTTGTCATTGGCCATGGTATGGGTGCGTGAAGATAAATGGTATGGAGATATAGTGGATGAAATTATGGAGGGTGAACATTGGAAGGAATTCAAGGATGTGTGATTTTATTGATCTTTAATAGGTATATGAGGGGATGAAGTGGAAAACATGGATATGGTGGATGGATGTATGTAAGGACCCAAAATGGATGGAAGGGATGAAGGATTTGGTTTTGGAACATAAGGACCCAAAAGTGATGGAAGTGAGGAAGGAATGGGAATATGGATATAAGGGCCCAAAATGGACTTGGAATATGGATGATGGGAACATTTAGGTTTGGATGGAGGAATTTTGGATTTGGAAGGATTCGAAGGTGTACCAACATCTTGAGACATTATTTCTTCAACGGGATACTTATCATTTTCAATACAAGATGTGAGTCCATGTATATGGGGTTCATGAGTGGATTGGATAGGTTTGATAGAATCATGTGGAGGATTAGGATCATGAGGGAGATTATGAGCAATAATAGGATCTTAAGATGGATCGAGATCATGAAATGCACATGAAGGGGTACTTTGATCTTGACATATAATAGGATTATGTGGTGGAATGGAAGGAATGAGTGGATCATATAATGGAATAGAATCATATAATGGAGTGGAGGGAATGGAACCATGACATGGAGTGATTTGATCTTGACATGAAGGAGTATTAGTGGATGGAGTGGAAGGAGAATCTTCATGACATGGAGGATCTATGGATGCTAACTCTTGAGATGGAATGGAATCATTAATATGTGTGGTACATGGAATGTCTTGATCTTGATTAGGAAGGGGACCATGAGATGGAATAAGAGGGATAAATGGATCTTGAGGGGTAAGGAGAATATGGGATGGAGAAATGCTCAGATCTAGAGGAGAAGAGGAATCCATAATGACATGCTTTGGAGGAAGGTCATGAGATGGAATTAGGTGTATGACTTTGGGTGATTGGATCACTTTATTTTTAGATTTGTATTGAGATAAGGTTTCCAATGAGATAAACCTATTACAAGGTGGTGATGATGTTGATTTTGGAGAATTAGGATTGTGTGGTGATTGGATGGTAGGTAGGAGAGTGGGATGATGGTTTTGGACATTAAGCTCAAAGTATGGGGAATTACATGAAGGATTTGCATGGATAGAACACGAGGATTATGGTCTTCGAAACATGGGGGAAGAGAACATGTCTTGGAAGGTAGATTTTTTCTTTTGATTTGCTAGGTTCAAGATAGAATTCTTGAGTTCCTCAATTTCTTTGGAAATGACATTTTTGTTAGAGGAATTATGTGGGCTATGAATGGAATCCTATGTGGTTGAAGAATAATGAGGTGGATTTCCCTTGTCAAAGGTAGAAGAATAATGAACATGAGATGGATTAGAATTAGATATGAAGTTTTCATGATTGATTTGATATGGGGTCTGTGATGGAGGTGTGACTCCATATTTCCTTTGAAGGTCCCCAACCATTTGGTTAAGCCAATTTTTATCCATTAAGATTAGATGAGGAGTGGTGAGAGATTTGATGAGAAATGAAATATGAACTTGAGATAGGAGCAATTTTGGACATTTTTTTAATTTGATTTAGATTGGATTTGACTTGATATTGATTAGATTTGACTTGATTTGATTTCATATTGGATGAAGGTTTGACATAACCTTGATAAGATTTAAGTCATTCAAGATAACTAGGATTAAAGTCCAAGGATTATGATGGTGCTCCTAAGTCCAAAGTAGAAGATTTTATGAAAATTGAATTAGAAGAATATTTGAATAGATGAAGAAAGATTGATTGATTTTGGATTGAATATGTAAATTGATTTACTTAGGAATTGATTAGAAAGAAATTAATTTGACAAGGGATTGGATTAAGAATCATGAGGATGAATCATTGAATGAGAGAAATGGATTTTGATGTGGATTACGAATCATGACTAGGATGAAGATTAGGGATTTGATTGAATGATTAAGAAGATGAGGAAATGATTAGGATGATTAGAGATGATTAAGATTTTGAGAAATGATTTGAATGATTAAGACAAGAGATGCATGATGGTGATGAATTTGATGGATAGAAGAAGTGATGTGGAAAACAAGAACTTCTTTTTGTTAATTTTGTTTTTGAAATGTTTTTAGATTTTGAACTTTTATGATGTTTTTGGATTTTTCTGAAACATAAAATGCAAAGCATACAATGAAATATATACAATAAAGTCTTAGATGGTGTGTCCCCTTCAAATGGGGAGGTTTTTTGAACTCTTAGAATGTTGAACACACCAACAATCTTATAAGGTTTTGACTAGGATATACAAGCTCAGCTAGGGGTGTCCTCGATATACACAAGGTACGTGAGGCCCAAATCTATAGATGAAAGAAAATAATGCCACACAGTCGAGAGGAGATGGTAACCTAAATCTTTACCTTCACTTTCCAAAGGTATAAAGTTCTTTGGGGCTTAGCCAAGAGTGACAAGATTTTACTTCTAAGAGAAATGTCTTTCGGTTCACCTCCTGATATTTATACTCTGCTAGAACACTAGAGCTGAGGTCATCCCAACGGGTGATGAAATCCCCAAGTAGGCCTCCTAAAAAAATGTAAAACAAGGGCACTTATTTCTTGTGCAGTCAAGATCACCCAAAGGCACGAGAGGAGTGAATACGTAAGTGGTCTTGGGTTTAAAAGACGCTTGTTCTTTTTCGATGAAGCTTTAAGTTTTCTACTTTTGAAGACACTCATGCTTATATCATACAATGTACTTTCCAACTTGACAACATCGTCAACATAATAAAAATTGAGAGTTTGCGAACATAAAAAAATCGAGCATCGTCAACATAAGAAATTTGATAAGAAAAGAGTCAATTCCTTTATGCATTCAAGATTGAGTGAGTGTTTTTTTAAGCACCAAATCCAAATGTTCATTACAATGTTCTTTGAACCTTAAGCATTCAAGACTAATGAGATTCATTTTAAACCCAAGTTGAAATGTGTATCATAGCATTGTTCTTTGACCTTTATGCATTCAAGAGTGTATTCACTAGCATGCATTCCAATGAAAAATGTGTTCTCTTTAGGGCACTCAAGAGTGTATTTTAGCATTCATTCCAATGAAAAACATGTAGGTTGTAATCCATGGCATTCAATATTGAGTTTAGCACATTCATTCCAATGATAGATTGTAAATTCCCTTAAGGCATTCAGATTGAGTTTTGGATTATTTTAGCTAGTCTCATAAAAAATCTTCAAAATGAAGGCTTTAGTACCAAAAAAATTATTTTAATTATTTTTGTAATTTTTTATATACGTAAATGAACTTAAAATATCTCATATCCTACAGAACTGCTAAAAGTCAGTTTTCATTTTGTACTTTAAAAAAAAGGACCTTTGACCTTAGAATGTAGGCGCAAACGACAAAACTTCAAAGACAATAGAATATTGCAGACAACAAAACATCAAAGATGACATAAATCACAGACGACAAAAAAGGAAACGGTAAATACCTAATACTTACTCTAGTTGATCGCATAAGAGAGTAGTAGATTGGAGATGCCAAACCACACAGATGATAGAACTTGCAACTATCGAAAAAATTGAAGACAAAAAAATATGGGTAGCTGGGAAATCGCAGACGGTAGTTCTACAGGCGGAAATGCCAGTTCAAAGGCAAAGATGTTAGTTCAAAGGTAGAGACGTCAGTCAAGTGAACTACTAATTTTTACCTACCCACAATGCAGACAACAAAAAAAGGTTAAACTGCAAAGACAATAGTTTAAACTGTGGAGACAATAGTTTAGTAGGCGGAGACGTCCAAACATCAGAGACAAAAGAACAAAAAAGAACATTTTTTTCTGGCAAATTTTTGTGGGTTGAGTCTGGTGCAGATGTCAAAACATAGAGACGATGATCTGCGGAGATGACGAAGCATCTGCACAGATGACACTATGTCCTAATGTAGACGACAATGTGCATTTTTTACAAAAAAAAGTCAATTTTTTGAGAGAATTTGTGTAATAAAAAAGGGATGTGGGTTCCACCGGGCGTGCCAAAATGTATGCGTGAAAACCTAACTTGTCAGAAGCATGCATAAACAAACAAACATTAGTTGCACATGTATATCAAATATTCAAAAGAAAGCAAAATATAACTAACACTATGCTTGAGTTTTACAACTCAATGCAATCGAAAAGAAACGTCCTCATGCAACCTCGAAGTAGCTCAACAAGGGCACCCATAAGAGGCCTTGTTGGTGTGCTTTAGATTGGAGGGATGTGAATGTGCTCTCCCCAAAGACAACTATTGAATCTCAAAGAGTTTGAAATGCAATGCAAGATGAGATGTGAATCTAACTAAGATGAGTGAGGAATGTTTCAAGAGGAGGCTATGGAAGAAGTCATTCTATAAATATCCTAAGAAGTGGAGGTGAATGCAAGAAAGTAAACTAGATTAACAATGCAAATGAAATGAAATCTAACAACTACCAAGGGGTTAATAACAATGCATAAAATCACCAAGATCACTACAAAGCTCTAATTCTAAACTAGCATGATAACAATGCAAATGAGGGAGATGTAAAATGCTTGAGATAAGGGCTCTATTTATAGGTTTGAGAGAGGGCTTGGGGAGGTGGCATCTATGTGGCATCCACATAGATGCCACAAGGGAGACACATGGATTAAATGACAAAGTCATGCAAAAGTCAAAACTAGCCTTTATGATTGAGAGGCTCAAGGTTTGCTCACACATGTGTGAGCAACCTTTGGGGAAGGGGTGGGGGACAAAGGTATAAAAGGTGTAAGAGGTGTAAATGAAGTGGAAGCTTTATTGGATCATGAGCTTCTCACACATGTGAGAAAACACTTATGAGCTAAAAAGGTGATTTAAAGAGGTTTAGGATAATAAAGTGGGATTAAGTAGTGGGTAGGCTTAGAAGGATGAGAGTGATGGGTGTAGTCTAGGGTTTAGGATGGGATTAGGATTAAATTAAATAGGATTTAATTTAATCATAGGTTTAAAGAATTTAATAAAGTGGAGGGAATTAAATAAATTAGAATTTATTTAAAAGGAAATTTATGGAGCACTATGCATTAAATGAATTTAATACATTAGAGGGGAAGTATTCAAATTAAATTTAAATACATTAGGGAAATGAACATATTTAATTAAATAAGTAGAAGAATATGACATGTATAATCAATTATAATGTCAAAAGAAATATTAAATGAATTAATACAACGAAAGTGCTAAGCTCCACATTCTTTCAAATCAAAAAAAGAATTTGTTTCATTACACTTTTCGCGTGGAAAGAAATAGGATAATGGTTTGACCCTATCTTAGTAAGATTTAAAGAGGGTATAAATATCAAGAACGCTAGTCGGAGGAAACAAGCTCATTGAATATCACTTGTATGAGTGAGTCCCCACCCCTTCTATCGGTCCACATAAACTTCACTCCCCTAAGATCCATATCAATTAAGGCTTGGTCATTAATAAGGTTTGTGGTATTCGATTTGATGTCTTGATCAAATTAGGAGCCAACCATTTTTTATTAGCCCAACGAAGGGTATTGAAAATACCCATCTCTAACCACATATAGTTAGATAAATAAAGAACCATGGAGACTACAATCTTTAAAGAACTTATTCTTTAGAGAACTCAATTTCTCAACTTGCATCTTAGTTTTCTGAATTAGAAGGATATCCAAATTTAGTTCCTTGTTAAAGTTTGATGACAGAGAATGATTGTGAGAATTATTTAACCCCATAACATTCATAGGAATGATCTTCATTCATAACAAGGGGGATTCGCATTGAGCCAGTGGCTAAAGTAGCCTTTGGAATTCAATCAACTATATTCTTTTTACTATCTTTGTCCCTCAAGACTATGGAAGAAGTTCTTCCTTGGATTTTTCCCTTTGCTTCACAATCAACATTTTTTCTTCTCCTAATGCGGACACCTCCTAAAGGGGTAGAGCAAAATTTTCAATTACTCTCCTTATAGCCCATCTATTTATTTGGCTTTTCAATTTTTCCCCTGAAGATCTGACTTGGAGCTTAATCGAGGGAAACTTTATGACATCTACTCTAGCGAATGGTGATCATACAATAGTAGCTTACACTTTTTCACTAACTTTGACATTGTAATGAATACTCTATAAAAAAGCCTTAGCATTTCTATTGCTAAAAATTGTTAAGAATTTGAAGATGATGCCAACTAGTGGTTTTTAGCATTTTGTATGAACATTGTTATTTTTTTGGAATTTAATTTTTATCCTTTTTTTTGTCTCCTTCAAAAACTAGTTTTTAACAACAAATAACATTTTTAAGGACTGACAATCACTGATTATTGTGTAACTTTTTTCTAAAGGGGATAAGAAATTATTCTTTTAAATTTATATTCGTAACAGATTTGTAACACTGATATCTAGTGATTCCAATTGGTTCCATTTGATTATGTTGAATATGTTATATTGTTTTAAGTTTTGAAGTGAGGTTAAATATAATTTTGACATAGATTTGCTTGAGTATCGATAATTTGTTTTGTATGTATCAAAGTACATATATTTCTTTGTTAGAAATAGGTCATTAATGCCTAGCACCCAGTCATTTTTAAATTTTACTTTTCTTAGCTTTTTTTTTTTTCTTATAAGCGTTGAACATAGAAAGTGATATATGGAAAAAAATAATATTAAGTAAAACTAAAAATACGAAGTCATAATAAATTCAATATATATTAAAATTATAATCATGAGAAATATTTTTTTTGAATAGTACCATCTTGCATTTGGGTTTGTCAAATAAATTCATTTGATCCTCCAAAAGCTAAAGTTTTAGTGATTTTTTGTCAATATTTTGATAGGTGTGAAGGAGACTTCATTAGAGGTATCATTGAGGAACAGAGATGTTATATCAAAGTTTTTTTGATCTAAGAGACTCTAATCTATCCATTTTCAACTAGTTCCTTCAAATGGGGTCTCTCAAGGCTTATATCATCATATTTTGTTAAAATTGTGTGATTTTAGCAAAAACTAAGATTTTTAAAAAATTGTAACCCACTATTATGGAGTCAGCCCGAAATATCCTTAGTTTGAGGAGTACCCTCATAGAGTTCCAATAAAAGATATCCTAACTTCATATTCTTACACGAAATTGTGTGCTAGAGACCTTATACCTTTTCTTCAATGGAAAAAGCTAAAGAAACTCATCAAACTCTCCCTTTGTTGTCATCTCCATGATGTTGTCTATAAGATTTTCCTAAGACAAGTCCTTGGATTCCAACATTTGATCTCCACCCAAGTAAACACAACAATCCTTTGAAAGAACAAAGCCACATTGACTATGTGGGAAATAGGGGCAATCAAGTTGCTAGCATAGGTAACCAAAAGATCCTAAGCTAAACCTTCATGTACATTAGATAGAATGTAAAAAGATGGTTGACCTAGAACATAGGCAAGGTCCAAACCAAGCTTTGTAGCTAGGGTAATACCACCTCTTAAGGGAATATCTTGATTCTTGCTAAAAGATCCAACCTTATGCACCACAAGATCTTTTTCCTCCTAAACTTTTGGAGGGTTGAATGTTAAGGCAGGAGATCGCTTCACCCAATGGCTTGCCTTCTTACATGCAAAATAGATGAAGGGGTGGAATCATATTCAACTGCCTGTTTCCACACCCCCAACTTAGAAATAATATTGATGGACAAGAGATCAACCACTTGATCCACATAAGTTCACAAATGTGAGAAAAGAACTGAATGCTTTCACATAAGGGTCACACAGTCAACATAGATGAGTCGACCAACAATGTGAAACAACCCCTTCAAAACTTGTTAACCTCAATGCTCCAAAGGGAGGCCAAGCAAAAATACCAATTCGAAAATGTGGTAAAGGAATTCTTGAAGACATCAAACCCCTAGAATTGTAGTTTGAGGGCCAAAGTTCAGCAACCAATGAGCCATACTCCCAACAACGTTGTTGTAGAGGATGACTTCATAAGAAAATGCCAAATAATTTTTTTTTTTTGAGAAGAGACACAATCTCCAAAGAGACCTTAACTAGAGAGGATGAACTTTTACCTCTAGGTTTAAGGACTAATATAGAAACACACCTATTCAGATTCATCTTGAGATATAAGCGGGACTTCAACTCAAGAAATAAAGAGATCTCAATGCCCACAAGTTGAGAAACCCTAGACAAAAGGATAATTAAACTAGTAACATAGTTCTCGAGGAGCCCACCAACTAACTTGTCACTATAGATTACCACTTGTGAAAACCCAAAAGGGTCAAGAGGATTAACAAAAAGACCATAAAACTAACCATATGTCATTATCCACCCCATCTAAAGAATGCTTGCCATCAATACACAATTCAAACCATACACCACCAACACCAATATCATTGTTGTTGTCTCCACCACCACTACTACTAACAAGCACCCCCTTCTTTCATAGGTACTTATTTAGCATCTATTTTTTTACCATTTTAATTATACTCTTAAATAAAATATATTAAAATGCGATAACCATAACCTTACAATATATTCAATATATTTAGTTATATTATATTACAACTATAATTATATAGTTAAAAATTATTATAATTAATAACTTAACGTGAATATCATATGGTGTGCACATTTGCAAATGTGAAATGCAATTCAAAGAGCTTAATGGTAGAAATCATAGTGTTTTGTTTGTATATATATATATATATATTATAGGTAATTGGTTGAAGCCTAAGGTTAAATAAATTTTGTGTTAATATGTGGATTTGAACCCAAGACCTCCCTAATAGGAGGCTCACAATTTATTGTTGCATTGTAAGCTCTTGCCTAGTGTTTTGAATAGTTTCATTTATACAATAACATAAATTACAATTTTTTGTTGAAAAATAATTTATTTTATTATAACTGAAAACTATGTTAATTGAGAAGAGCTTCGCCCCAATCAAGGGTAATAAACTTAATAGGAGAAAAAGTGTTTTGAATAGTGTTAAATTATACAATAACATAAATTATTATTTTTAGCTGAAAAATAATTTATTTTATTATTATTGAAAACTATGTTAATTGGGAAGAGCTTAGCCCGAACCAAGAGAAGCACCAATAAATGGTACCACTGTCCCTGGAGTAGCAACAACAAAGGGATCTGTTAACATATTGCTATGGAAAATAGAAAAAACACTACAAGTAGAACAACTATTGATCCTGCACATTTCCCCTTCCATTAGTAGGAGATCCAAGGTAGCTTCATTCGCTTTCCTCTCCTTTTTCCTTTTCACGGTATGCCATTCATCTTCCACCCTAGTAGACTTCTGTAACTGCTCCCCCATAACAACTTGGGAGAAGCTGTTTTGTTTCTCCCTTCTTTTTCAATCATATAGCGTTGCAGAGAAACATTTTTCACCAATAAGTCTTCTTTTGTGCATTCACTTTGTCACACTTTACAGCCATCTAACCTATTTGAAAGAATTTCCTGCATCTAAAGCATACTCTTCTATAATTCAAAGTATGTACCCAACAACCTTTAAAAATTTGATTGTGATCTCTACTGGAAGTCCTTCAGAGATGTCCATTCCCACTAAGATGTGTGCAAAGGTAGAATGAAAAGGGGTTGAGGAAACCTCGTCCACCATTAGAAATCTCATCAACTAGTCCCCAATTGCCTCAAAACAAGAATCGAGCCATAAGTGAAGAGGATTAGGAAGCCTTAACCTAAAGTGGGATTTTGCTAAAATCTTCTGAATTTGGACAAAAATCTAGGTGCTACCATTTTCGCATCAATGCATACTTCTCCCAACCCCAGACATGTTCGCACAAGATCTTATGTCTTGAATCTTTTCAACACCCTCACCTTTCCAATAGAGCCACAAGCCATTAGAGTGGACCATCACAGAAAACTAAGGGTTTTTCAAACCTTGCCACTTCCAAGCGCATATTTAATGTGAGGAGTTTCCTTCTTCAAAAAAGAAGTCTTTGCATTAGTAGTGACAAATCCGATCCATTATCCTTGATTCGTCCATGTACTAACAGAGATGGGAGAGGACATGAGATCTTCCCCTTGTTTTTGGGTGAGGAAACAAAAACCCTAGCTCTCCTACCAGGAGAAATCATATGCTTCTGTAGAGCCATGTTAACATTACATAAATTAATTAATTACATTTTGTATAATTTAAAATTTATAAGTATTAAAAATATATAGTTAATAATTTAACATAAACATTATATAAATATATAAGTACATTGTTAATGCTTGTTAATTATCATATTGCTTAGATTATTAATATTTATTATAATAAAATATTAATACTTTTAATATAATTAACTTGTTAGAGTTGATATCCAAATGTGATAGGTGCAGAATCAATTCAAAGAGTTTACTGAAAACAATGCAAAGTGCTTCAGAGTGAATTCCATAGAGCAAAGAATGCATGTACACCATCTCATACAATATGCCATCCCATACAATATGTTCGGGAAGGATATTGTGCCATTTTTTAAATGCATTAAATTGGTCACACATGACATCTTGATAAAAAGGTATTACAACTCTAACATTATAATCCTACAAGATGATGAGCACAGTAAATGAATTGCATATGTCAATGTGCGGCATCGATTCATCCAGTATATTAAACAGCCTCTGTCAATATTCACCGTATACCACTTGCAAATTGACATCAAACAGGGTTGCCCACTTTCCCCAACTTCCTTTGGGTTTACTTCGATAAGTTAGAAAAGTAGATAAACAAAGATGGTAAAGAGGGAGTTCAACTTGCTAGATACATTGTAATATTACGCTTTTAAAGCGACAAATATTACGCTTATAAAGCGACAACCACATCCTAGTTGCAAAAAAACAACTCATAGTTTGAGATGAAAGAGCACTTGGGATCTAGAATTCTTCTATCTAGAGGTTAAGATGCAACTGAAGAGCAACAAAACCAAAGTTGTGATCTCTTCATTACAAAGAAAAAATTAATAACTCACTTCCTTTGCTAAGGTAGGCTACAAGAAATAATGTTAGAATAAAGTATCTCAGGGTTGATTTTCACAAAAGCTTAGTTGGGAAACCTATAGAGCAAAAAGAATACAGGATTGGATAGCTTTCTTATCACTATTAAATAGATGTAACAGAGCAGAATTATAGGATTGGAAAACCCAGAGAATCCTAAGTGGTCTGCTTGTCACTCTAGTGATTCTTTTTTAGTGAAATTTAGCGCAATGGCATTACAGATTAGAAATGGAAGCACATGGAAAGTATCCTGAAACACTTAATCATAAGCATCCTCAAAACTAAGACTTATGTGCCATACTAGATTTTATTAGCTGAAATAAGTACTTTTCCTTTGGAAGCATCAAGAACGGTCAGATTGGTAAACCATAAGGTACTTAAAAAGGCTCATACTATGGAGAATTTCCACTGGCTCAAGATAGTTATTGAAGAAGAGCTGAGAAAAAGGAAGAATGGGTTAGTAAAACAAAATGAAAAGTGGATGAATAGATGGAATATTAATAAGGAGTGCCCAAATATAAATGAGACAACAAGAAGTCCTTAAAAGAAATATTGATGACTGCCGCGTGATTAAAGAAAATTGGCTGGAAAAAACCTCAACATAACAAACAGATTTCCCCAGTTAAGGATAGTGTGAAACCAATAGATGGTCAACACCTAAAGAGAAGTTGGAAATAACAACAGGCACATTTTGCAATGATAGTGCAGTAGAGACAGAATGACACTACATTATGAAGTGTTCGGCCTGCAACACTTGTATCAATTATGAAGGCACCATGTCTAAGGAGGCAAGGTTGGACAACACTGCAAACCTTTTTATCAAGATCCACTTTAGAAAATACCACATCAAGAAGAACTTACAAACTTCCTAAGGCTATGGTGCCCTTGTGTCTCAAGGCTAGGTTTGCATGTCACTTCTTTGTTGCTGCTCTTGGTCCCATAGGCTGCTTTGATATCATAGACATTATTAAAATCTTTCATTTCATTTCACTGCAAGATAAGAATGTGAAATATGCATTACATCAAAATAAGAAACATTTTTATTACTAGTGCATTGTTAACTCGGTTACCATCTGCCAATGCAAACTATGAGAGAATTTAAGACATTTTGTGGTTTTCAATTTGGTCTTTTCCTTATTGAATTTGAGTAGAAATTTTTAATTTGAAATACTCGCATGGTAAAATTTGATTACAGCCCTCAGGCTTTATTATCTTTCTCACATGTGACAACAGCTGCACTTGCTGCTTTGCTTAGCCCTCTTCTCTCAAGTTCGTTGACAAACATATCCATGTTAGATTGATCAATTCTGTAAGGAGTGTGAATTTCAGAAGGAAATGACCGGGAAGAAACCTCCTCCCTATACTCTGAAAGAGCTTTATTTATCACATCCCCTATTCTTGCATATTGCTTACAAAACTTGGGTGTAACCTACAAGGAAGATGATAATTGTCAAAACAAACTTTCAATAAAGATTAATATCTACTTATTTCTAACCTTTCATGTCTCCTCTTACATGATATAAAACAGGTGTTACTAAAAACAATAATATTAGACAAAAGAAAGCCTGGACAAATGGCATTACACTTGCACAGAAAAAATGAATCAAAAGGAAAACAGCCCAGCTCTTACCTTGGCATGGTGCGGATGTTGCATCATGCCCAGCAAATCATGATATACTAAGACCTGAATTCAAACCCAACATCAGATATGAGAAGAACCACCTTGAGAGGGAAGAAAAAATGCTTATGCTACTTCAGATCATCCTCAGGCATGAGATGCATTTTTTAACAAACACATACAAACAACGTTAAATTTCCATCTCTTACTGAAAAGGTTAATGAAATTTTAAAAATTATCTGTTCATAAAGATGAAGATGGTATATCAATTCTTAACATATCCACACACGAAAGAGCTATTGAACCTTAACTCTGGCATTTAAAAGATAAAAGAGAGGAGCATTCCTATTATTTGCTTGCATTATTCTGCAGCAAAATGTAGCCAATGTCTGTTTGGGCAACATCTCAGAATAATGTATCACCAAGCATGCAATTTGCTATTTCATTTGACTGCACTAACATAAACTTATACCAAAAGCACAAAAAGTCTTCTTTCAGAAGTTAATTGTATGGGTACCTGGCCACTACAAGATGGCCCTGCTCCAATTCCAATGGTAGGGATTTGAAGAGCAGAAGTCACGGCTGCTGCCACAGGGGATGGCATACATTCTAGTACAACTGAGAAGCAGCCAGCATCCTGCAAAGCAAGCGCACTTTCCAGAACCTGCACAGAAGATAATCAATACATACTGTCATGCACACACCTAGGTGATAAGACCGAAACACAACTTTCAGTGCTATCTGATAAAATTTCAGTGAGCATACCTTTATTGCACTTTCAGCAGTTTTACCCTGAGGACGAAAGCCACCAAGAACACTTATTGCCTGTGGGGTAAGCCCCACATGCCCCATCACTGCAATGCCTGCCTCAACTATAGCTTGAGCTGCCATTACCCTGGACAATGCACCTCCTTCAAGTTTTATTGCATCCATGCCACCCTCCTTCAATATCTTGATTGCAGTTCCCACTGCCTACCAGACACACATATTACCACGGATCTTACAAATTATAGCTGAGAGAATATTGCAGTCCTAATAAGCTCAATTAATCACAGCAAACATATTAGTTTTATAATGAAAATGAAAATGAAAATGATTGTGTGACCTAAAAAGCCGGCAGAGACATCTAAACAATTGCAATATGAATTCACTGAATACAGTTCATTCACTCCAACACAAGATTTGAAAGAAACAAACCCATAATTCTACACAAAATTTATCACCCCACCTGCTCTGTGCTCTTTTCATAGCTTCCAAATGGCAAATCACCAACAAGAAGGGGTCGTCTTGCTCCACGGGCAACTGCTTGACAGTGGAGCAGCATATCCTCTATGGTAACAGGTAAAGTTGTATCATGCCCATGCACCACCATTCCTTCAAATATAGAAAAGAAAGTGGTATCTGAATATGTTTCATCAGAGGAAGCCCAAATAAGAAAGAGCTTATTCAAGAATAGAATGTTTAATCATAAACTACTCTCACCAGCTGAATCTCCTACTAAACAAATATCAATGCCTGCCTGATCAACATGAACTGCTGATGGATAATCATAAGCTGTAACCATTGTGATTGGCTCTCCTTTTGCATATTTTTCAGAGAGATGCTTCAAAGTTATCCTCTTCCAGGGAGATTGGGATTTAGGTCCTCCATAAATAGTATTTTCTGGAAGATTGGACATGCAGCGCACATCCAACAAGCTTGACGAACGAACCCTATCCTTCTCGAATTTGCATGGATTTTGACAAAAATGATGTATTCTTTTTGTATTAACTGTTATCATCTTCTCTTTTGGCAATGAAGGGCTACAACGTATGGCATGAGACTGTGGTAATGACTCAAGTAAACAACCAGCCATGAAATTTGAGCTTTGCAGCTTTGTGACCATTTCAAGCAGTACCTAAGCAAGGAAGCAATTGTCCTGAAACAAAAAAAAGCTTAAAATAAACAATTTATTAAGACCAGAATCAAGGTACAATGTAAAGTAATATAGTTACAAAGAGTTTCCATCTATTTTACTATAATACAATCACAACACATGTTTACACGTGAGTTTTGAATCTTGAGAACTCAAAATTTAAAGCCACCTTATGATATTATTTTTCATTTAAAACATTTTTTCCCATAAGCTGTGAGGTGAGAGCCCACTCCCTCTTAACTAATCATAAAGGAAAAAGAGTTACAGAAGAGCCATCATGCAGGAAGAAACGAAAAAACTGGATAGAAGCAGATAAGAACAAAACCCAGAAGAAGAGAAAGAACCAAAAAGAGATGGAAGAAACAAATAAACATTCAACGCCTGTTACAGTAGGAAGCTAACAGCTAAAATCACAATGCCAAAATGAAACTAAACTCTACTCTTCCGAGAAAGGAGAGCATCCATAGTCCACTGGGATCCCTCCTCAACATCTTTCTTGCCTCCGATTCGAGGTTTTCAGCCTCTGACTTCCTCCCTTTCATCTTCTTAGAAGCACTATAGTCTAGTTTGGATTTTCTGCTCACAGTCTAACAAATCCTACACCTTCATGGAGGTGCCACCACAGAATCACAATCAAAGTAAGGATTCAAATCCTCCATAACTGGAAAAGTACCTTCTGAATACGAACCTCCCTCCTCTGCCTCTGATGGACAATCAGAATTATTATCAAGCACAAAAATAACAGATCATGGGATTGGCATCGGAAGACACTCTGGGGAAGAAGGTTTCAGAAGCTGAACAAGAGCAGTCTCCAAACTGGAGAGGAACTCCATAAATTTGCCATGATTTCTGCAAATGAAATCGGCATCCAGAGAGCCAAGCTTCTTAACTTTCAAAACATATTTATCAACCAGTTCAACACAGATATTATTATACAAATAGCATGTTTCAAGAGTCAAGACCAACCTCATTTATTCTATTTTAACAGCCATTCTTCTGATATAGCAGAAAGCATAGACTTGTGAAGTGTGCTGAGTCCTGATAATATAATTACTCCAGATAATTCTGGAAATTTGTGATTCACAACATCCAAAAGACACAAGTGTGAACCACATTTAAAGGACCAATGGGCTCTTGCATTGGTTCTATTTCAATATTCTCTTATTGATGAAATGATAAAACAACATATATTCTTGCACCAGCCTTTTTTGCATTCAAACACTCATGGTAAGCACCTCTTATTTTATTTTAACTCTCAAGGCTCAAGACTTAAACCACAAAATACAAAAATTGGCTCATTCAATTTTCAATGATGATTATCTAAGAGATGCACCGGCGTGCTACAGACACAAATGATTTCTACAAAGTGGGTAGACACCTGTTAATCTTTGGTGGTCTAGGGATTACACCAAATCATAGGATGGATCACCGCCCCCCTACAAATGGTAAAGGCCCAATAGTCTCACCATCAGATTAATGTTTACTCAAGTCAAGCAATGCAGAGATTTCATTATGTCCTGATGAGGCATGTTGTGGTGAGTCGACAACAAGCAAGTGCCTAAGAACAATATGTTGTATGGGAAAAGAGATCGTAGACTAGTCTTGATCAATCCTTCTTCCATGCAACATTAGAATATGAAGAGGCCAAATGCATTGTGCTTGGCCACTATTCTCAACTTCAAGCAAGAGCCAAGTTGTTTGGGCTCTATTCTTTTGTTGTGAGTACATGGCTATTTCGGCTTTGGTGGGATTCAACCCTTACCCTATTTCGCTCTTTGTATTACTTACTTGGATCTGGCAAATCAAAGCATCATCTTTGTTTGCAATTATAATTACTATTCAGCAATAAATTGCATGTATTCGTGATTGTTCTCTCATGATTGATGAATGGTCTATGTAATTGATGTTTGATTTATCATATACTAATTGACATTTCCATACTCTTCGCTTGGCAATTCTGAAACACCCTCATACTCTTTGCCATTGGCAATCCACTGTTCCTAAACCATACATAGTATGACATACTGGTTGTATGACCTAACTGCTACATTGTATGATTTTTTTGTTGCACTGTACAGAAGCCTACCTTCATCGTATCGACTCCCTACCTTCTAAGACTCACCATACGGTAGCCCAAAGAAACACTATATGAATTCCATGTGTTGTCTACCGTACAACTCTGTCTACTCCACCGGATGACCTTGATTTCTCTTCTAGCTTGACATGCATACCGTAAGGGGATCATCGATAGCAAATCTTGTCCACAAGGTCTTACCACTTGATCATACTAGCTTGCAAGTACGCCAAGAATAGAAATCTAGGTGGGAACATTACAATATTAAATTAGAATCTATAGCCCATATTAATCAACATAAGCCCTAATTAGGTTTTTCATAACCACCCGCTACAAGTATTAAATACTCACCGAATTACAATTAAGCACCACTATGTCAGCCAATAGAAAAATCACATTGCCTTCACGGACCAATAAGAAAATTCAAATCCATAACAACCGGATAAGGATGAATGACACATGGACCAATGCAAAGAGAGCTCATTGTAGACAATGCCACCTCATCACCTTGGGAAATGTGCTCCTTATCCTCATCATCTTTCACATTGAATGATCTGGACATAATTTTGTCAAATTGTATCCATGTGACACTTGGCATGCTTTTATGGATTGAGGATATGGCTGCCACCTCAACAAACTTATCTTTAAAACTTGATAAATACCCTTTAACTTGCTGATGAGAATTCATTTGCTATTCCTTCATTTATGGCTCATCCTTCCAATTGCTCTGTAATGTCCTCAATTTAGCAGGTTCCGATAGCTTGGCACCATAGGTGACAGGGGTGCTAATGATTTTGGTGGCATAGGTAATTATAGGGATGCTGGTACAGGTTCTGATATTGACAGGGAGGCTAGGGAGACACTAAGGGATCTTGCACAATGTCAACATCATGTTGTCAATAATCTGTAGCAACTATCTAAGACTTTGTAGCACAATTCTCTCCCTAGAGGACGGAGCAGAGATAGAGGGATTAGGAGCATTTCAGTTAGCTCTCACAAGTCTAGAGATGAGGACAAGCCACAACGACCTACCTTTTTGAGACCTGTGTCTAATGTGGCTAGTATTGAGACTAAGGTTGTACCTATTGTTGATGATATGGTAGCCCATTATGCTAAGTGGGATGCTCTACTACAGTCTATTAAGCAAAATCTAAACTTTGATAGATTCTTGGCACAGAAGCAAGAGCACAATAGAGGTAGGCCTGCACCTGAGAGACAAAGGCCTAGACGAACTAATTTGAAGTAAGCAACCAACAAGATGACCTTGACTCACTTTGATGGCAGTGGAAAGATTACAGCAAGAGCTTGGATACATAAGCTCGACACTTATCTCTCTTTACATCCCATGACTAAAGAGAATGCCATTCACTTTGTTGTGGTGCATTTGGACGGGTTAGCACATGACTAGTGGTACCATGGGCTAGTTTCACTACATCATTATCAAATAGTATGCTACCAAGGATTTGTTGATAGGCTAGTAGAGAGATCTGATAGAAAGGACCCTGAGACTTATTTCTAAGAGCTAGCATAGTTGAGACAGCTAGGGGGGCTTGAGGCATTTACTTGTGAGTTTCAGCATCTATCTATGATGGTGTATGACATTTCAAAGAGGAGAGGGGTTATGCTATTTGTGGAGGGATTAGTTGAGCCTCTCAGAGGGTGGGTTAAGTCCTTGGATCCACCTACATTGCTTCCTTGAGATGTCTACTCCATGAAGAAAGTTTGCTTCCAACCCTTCTACTTCATCCCATGATAATAAGGTATCCCCTAAGAAAGATGACAAATCTGATTCTAAGAGACCTATGGCAGAACCTTTAGATCTAGAGACTATTAATGATCTAAGGAGGAGACAAGTTTTTACTGTAGTGGCTTGAATGATGAAAAACATGATTGCCCTTTGAAGCCTAAGGGTAAAAAAAGGATAATGGAGTGGTTCTATAATGAGGAAGAGAGTTTTTATTTTTTAGAACAGTCAGCTGATAATGAACAAGAGACAACAAGCAATGGTGATGAAGTGATTAATGGTTCTAAGCTTAAGGTGGTATACATTTCTAGAATTATAAAGGATGGTGCATTTAGGATGTGTGGTCTCTTGGTAGGGCAACATGTTATCGCTCTACTTGATACAAGTGCTACTCACAATTTCATTGATTCACATTTGGTCTCTGAGAGGGGAATTAAGACAAAAGAGTTTGAGGTCCTTAGAGTGCAGGCAATTGATGATTACACTCTTAAGTGTAACAATATGATTTATGAGCTTGCCATGAAGTTGTATAACTATTCTTTCAAGGCATATTTTTATGTGGTAGGCATGGGCATCATTGATGTGGTTCTTGGTATGAGTTGTTTACACACCACAAGACATTTATCTCAACACCAAGAAGATAGAGATGAGGTTCATTAAGGATGGTAAAAATCACATCCTTAAAGCTAATACAAATAGCAATATGAAGTTGATTTCTTTCAAAAGGTTGTAGTGTCTTGTTGATCATGATACAGTTGATTGGGCAACAGGGTGTAGGATGTTGCCTACATTTAATGGGACATAAAAACCAGCCTACTATCCAGATATGCAACAGCTTAGAATTAAATACTCTATAAAGTATTTAATGGCTTACCACCTAGCAAGCCACCTAATAGAGGGATAGAGCACATTATTGAGCTAAAGGAGGGCACTAAGCCTGTTATAATCACTCCTTATCAACACCCTAAGCAGCTAGAAGATGAGATAGAGAACATAATTCAAGAGCTGCTCACTATGGGATATATTAGGTGGAGTAAATCCCCTTTTGCTTCATCAGTTGTTTTTGGTAAAGAAAAAGGATGGTATGCTCAAAATGTGCATAGATTACCTGATGTTGAATAGAAGGACTACTAAGAACAAGTATCCTATTCCATGCTTTGATGAGCTTATAGATGAGATGCATGGGGCATGTTACTTGTCCAAAATTGATTTGAGATCAGGATATCATCATATTAGAGTCAGAAAGCAGGATGTGGGGGAGACAATATTTAGGTGTCACTTTGATCACTTTGAGTTCTTAGTCATGCCATTTGGTTTGACTAATGCCCCAACTACATTCCAGTTTATTGTGAGTATAGTCTTTCATAACCATCTGAGGAAGTTTTTTCTAGTGTTCGTTGATGATATACTTGTGTATAGTAAGACATGGGATGATCATGTGGTACACCAAGATACAATGTTGGATATTCTTGATAGGGCTTCCTTGTATACCAAGGAGTCCAAGTGTGCATAAGATATGACAAAGTTGCTCTATCTTGGACATATTATCAGTGCAGAGGGAGTTCACATGGATCCTGATACGGTCTGTGCTATATTAGATTTGCCTATATTAGAGAACTTTACACAACTCATAGGTTTCATTGGGTTGTGTGCATTTTATCACAAGTTTGTGGTAGGTTTCTCGTCATACAACTCTCCTTACTGATCTATCCCGTAACAGCGCATTTGAGTGGACTTCTCAGGCACAAGAGTGGTTTGAGAAGTTCAAACAAATTATGACATCATGCCCAATGTTACTAGTACCAAACTTTTTGGGGTCATTTGAGTTGCATTGTGATGCCTCCGATGAGGGCATTGGTGTCATTCTTTCCCAGGATCGCCGTTCCATTGCATTTGAGAGAAGGGAGCTCAAGGATCGTGAGAGATCATTTACTGTGCATGATAAGGAGATGTTGGCCATTATTCATGTCTTGGCCAAATTCAAGCAATACTTAGTTGCTAGCAAATTTTGCATCAAAAACAGATCATAATAGCGTAAAGCATTTCCTTGGACAATAGGATCTTAATAAGAGGCAACAATAGTGGGTTAGAAAACTTCAATCCTATGATTTTAATATTTCCTATATTAAGGGTGCACAGGATGTAGTTGTTGACAAATTTTCATGGAGACCCCACTTGTGTGTTTATAGAGATATTTGAGGAATGGAGACGCTTGGTCATTACAGAGTATGCCAGTGATCAGTGAGCAACTAGTAGTGTTGATGGTAGCATAGTTCAAAATCTCGTTCTTTGTCATTTATCAATGAGGCAAAAAAATGTTTCTCGCAAATATCAAAGATAAAGTGGTAACTTCTCAAGAAAATATCGAGAATTTTTAAAATGACTTCAATTTAATTTAAAATATTACTTTTTTGCAAAATTCAATAAGTAGATGCATCTAATGAGTTAGAAAATGAATAAATAAACCAAGCAAGCTGATCTAGATATACATAAATGCAATAAGTAACAAAATAAGCTTGAAAAGCGCTTCAAATCCGCTTTGATTCCCCTCCTAATCCACTTGCAATTGCTCTAGATCGCTGCCACACACTATTTTCCTCCTAAACCCTTCTCCACTCTCCAAAACGCTGAACACTGCAAATGATAACTATTTTTGCATCTTGCTAGGCATCCTGGTTTTATTGGTGAAGCCTGTGAGAAGTTGTTTAATTATCATTGAGAAGTGGCAAGTTTATCGTCTCAAAAATCTCGCACAAAAACTATGTGGTTTCTTGCAAGCCTCAGCTTCTCATGAGAATTCACTATATCAGCAATATACTTGCACGATTTTGAACTATGGATGGCAATATTTAGGACAATAGATATAACCTTGCAAATGAGTTGATCATCTACAAAGGGAGGATTCTACTCATCCCTAGATCACATTACGAAGTAATTGGTAAAATACTTGCTTGTTATTAACAGAGACCGAGAGGTCATTATATACAAAAGAATGGAATGATGTTTCCTTAGAAAACGATCGTAAAGAATAGAAACATTTTATTCTAGCTGAACGAAAGCTAAAAAAGCTACAACTCACTAAATATTAGAAACATTGTAATATTCACAATAGATTACCATTAACTAATAATAGACATTTATCTATTATCATAATACCCTCCCTTGATGGTTAATCTATCTACAACACCAAGCTATCCTCTGAATTTGACAAGCTCATCAGGACCAAGAGGCTTGGTGAGAATGTCTGTAGTTTGATCTGAGGTAGGAACATACTGCAAATCTATTGTCCTGTCTTCAACCAGTTGTCATATGTAGTGATAGTGAACATACACATGCTTGGTTCGCTCATGGAAGACTAAATTTTGCACTAAATTGATAACGCCTTCGTTATCAACAAACAGAGTAGTCGGCCCTGTTGGTGACATCTGCATATCCTCAAGCATCCAACGAAGCTAAACAATTTCACATCCTGCCTTAACAGTACCTCTGTATTCGGCCTCTATAAACGAGAGAGAAACTGCCCGTTGCTTCTTACTGGCCCATGTGACTGCATCGGATCCCAAATTGAACACATATCCAGAAGTTGACTTTTATCGTCAATCAAGCCTGCCCAATCTGAATCTGTGAACCCATTGAGTCTAGGAGTAGAACTTCAAAAGTATAGAAGTCCATAATTTGAAGTGTTGTTAACATAATGAAGCACACGCTTTGCTGTCATCCAATGATCAGCCTTAGCATTTGTCATAAAGCGAGAGATATAGTTGACTACGAAGTTGATATCACGCCTAGTAGTAGAGAGGTAGATGAGGTTGCCTACTAGTTGCCTATATGTAGTATCATCAACGGAAGGAGAATCAGACTTGGCAAATAACTTGAGACCTTTCTCCATAGGTGTAGATGTAGGCTTGCAATCCTGCATATGGAATTTGTCTAATAGAGCCTTGGCATATTTGGACTGAGAGATGAATATACCAAAAGACTATTGTCAAACCTCAACACCTAGGCAATAATGCATGAGCCCAAGGTCAGTCATATCAAAAGATAAGCATAAATTTTGTTTGATTCCTTGAATCAAAGATGTCGAACTGTCAATGGTGATCAAATCGTCCACATAAATGACCAGAAGGATAATGTCACTGTCAGTAGTCTTGATGTACAACTTTGAGTCTAAAGAACTCCTCTAGAAGTCTTGATCACTAAGGTACTTATCTATTTTTATGTACCATGCCCAAGGGGCCTGCGCTAAGCCATAGAGAGCTTTTACCAATCTGAGAACCTAATGATCTTTACTAGCAACCTTGAAACTAGGAGGTTATGTCATGTAGACCTCTTCGTGGAGATCACCATTCAAGAAAACACTCTTTACGTCCATTTGATAGACCTTCCAGCCAAACTGTGCTGCCATGGCTAGAACTAATCTAATTGTGCTCATCTTTGCAGTAGGAGAAAAGGTTTCCTCATTATCAATGCCCTAATGCTGAGAAAAGGCCTTCACAACTAAATGAGCTTTGTACTTATCCAAAGTATCATCTGATTTGTATTAGATTTTATAAACCCATTTGCAGCCAATGGGTTTGTTGTCCTGCATTTTATCACCACAAAATGTTGGCAATAGCATGAAACTTTTTCAAGCTAGTTTCGTGTATCTCTAAGTTTGAATTTGATATTCAATTGTTTAATATTGATCGATCAATCAACTCCAATTCGTATATCAAATTGTTTTACTAAAGGTTTTTGTCAAATCTTTTTCGTTTTGCTTTCTGTCAAACCTATGCTTGATTTTTGAGGCCTTCATTGTCATTTTCTTTGTTTTTAAATTTGTATTTGTTGTTTTTTTACTCCTTTGGTTTCACTCGTGTCATGCCTTTCAGTTTTCCCTTCGATTTGGTCTAACCTAGAGCGTAATAGAAATTGTCAATCAAGGGTTATGGTCATTTTAGTACCTTGAAAGTGGACTTTTTTGATGCAACAGCACGAATTAAAAATATCATGTTATGTTTTCAATTTAACATTCACTTTTTGAAAAATATAACTTAAATTCACTTTATATTATGTTTTTAAGTTACTATATCATTTAATTTTTCACTTAAAGTCACTATATAAACTATATAGTTTCAATTTAATTTTTGATTTTTAAATCAAATGCTCATTTAAATGTTACTTTTTAAATGATATTTATGTGTTATTTTTTAATATGATATATAAATATTGTTTGTCTCATTAAAGTAACCAATGCGTTATAGGGGAGGATTCAAGAGGGATAAGCTACTGGCTCTGTGGGACGACGTTTGCCTAGTGATCATGAAATACCTTACATTGGAAAACAGGTTTGGAGTTTACTACTACTATCACTTTCCCCTGCTCAATCATTTTAGAAAGAGGGATTTCATTTCTATTCCGTTTTTTCTTTTACATTCTCTGGAGGATATAGTTGGTGATGTTAAGGAAAAAAGGAGTAAGGGTCAAAATTTTAGCATTATCCACCAACGCCTTATTTTTAGACTATATCAATTCCACCTTGCCCTCTGTCCCCCTAGGGTTATAGTGGTTGATAACCAGTGCCACCACTGGAATTCCCCCCTCCCTCGAGCATTAGCACAAGTACCAAAATCTACACCCCATGACCCTCCGCTAGCGGAGATAATAAAAAAAAGAAAAAATCAAAGTCGGCCATTGATAATAAAAAAAAGAAAAAATCAAAGTCGGCCATTGAACAAAAGGGTTATAAAAAAATTAAGGTTGAAAAACCTATGGAGGTGGAAGTTGAGGATTCGAAAGAGGAGGGAGGAGGAAAGGGTAGGAGGTCAGGAAGGCTTGCTAAAACCCAAGCTAGGTATAAACAAAAGTCCAAAAGATATAGGGTAGAAGAGGAGGAAGAGGAGAGTTCGGAGAACAATGAAAGGGAGTTGAAGGAGGAGAATTTCTTTGACTTCGAGAGAAAAAGAGAAAGGGAAAAAAGAAAAAAGTGAGAACTCGGTGGATAATACCCAAGTGTCTGCTGGTAATATCCAGGCATCGGCTGGTAAAGACATTACCACCGAGACTCATGTGTCGGCCAGCTTCACTCTCCAGCCCATTACTTTCTGCAAGGACAGTAACAAAGTGGACACCCCATCACAATTTCCTCTCCGGTTAAGAAAAAATGTAATGTCTTTACTAACCCTCAACTTTTGCAAGATGAAAACCAACTGGCAACGACTAATGAGGGGACTGGAAAGGTGGATAAAGAAAGTAAGAAAAAAGAAGAGGAATAAAATGAAAAGACTGCACAGCTAGAAACAAAAGTCAAAACCTTGGAGGAGGGATTCTACACATTCTCTAAATTTGCACTGAAGGTCACTCATGCAGCTGCTACCACCCTCCAATTGCTGGCACAGGAGAAGGATGACTTGGGGATGTACATGGAAGATAATAAGCTCCTCTATAAGTTTTTTGCTGATGACTAGGCTCGAGTTCTTCTAGCCGGGAAAGGAAAGGAAAAAGATGAGAAATAATTTGGCTATTTCTTAGGGGCTCTAATGATCCTGGTTTCTTTTGTTTTCTACTGCTACATAGTTTGCTGGTTTTCAGCTATTACTAAGACTTGGGTTGGCCTATTTATGCCAACAGTTTTTTATTCGGAACTTTAAAGTTTTAGTACTGTAGTTTAGATGTTGTTGTTATTGGTTGTGTGTTGTTTTTGGATCGAGTTGGCTTACTTTTGCCAACAGTGATTATTCTGAACGATTTTAGATGGTTTGATCATTATAAACTTATGTTAGTCTTGCTTACTTCTCGCTGGATTTTGTTGGTTAGTATAGTATATGGCTGTGTTGCCTCTTTTTTATTCTGTAGGTGTTTGCTGGTAGTCTGTTGGTTACCAGCTTTCTTTTTGTAAGGGTCGACCCCCTTGTTTTGGTCGCTTTATATTTCAAAAACATTTTAATGAAATTAAATGAATATATGTTTTTAAAATGGCTTAAAGTCATCAAAAGTGGACATTTTACATGTCATTACATATGAAGTTTAACTTGAAAACATAAGTGTACTTTTTTGATGTCATTACATCAAAAGGATATCAAAAGTGGACCTTTTTGGTGTCATTAGATCAAAAGGTGACTTTTTGTGTCATTGCATCAAAAAAGTGAGATACAACTTAAAATATGCATTGCACCCCAAAAGTTCTGATTTTGACCATATGCATATTTTAAAATGTGTTATGCACTCCAAAAGGTTCAATTTTCTTTGTTGAGAGTTTTAAAAATATGCAAGTTACTCCAAAAGGTCCGATTTTGATCAAAAACATAGTTTAAAACATGCATATCACTCCAAAAGGTCTGATTTTGGAAGAACACGTGTATTTGCTCTCCAAGGACCCGACCTTGCTCATTGTGAGAGATTTACTTGATGGTTTTGCATGAGATCTTCTCTACTAGGGTCGTTTTTGCTTAGCCATGGATTTTCCAACATTGAAAAATGGATTTATCTTGCTAAAAAACTTTTTTTCAAACTCCTTCGAAGGGCACATTTTTGGAAAAATCTTCAAATAAATCTATTTTGAGTGATTTAAATCACATTTTTGTAAGGAAAAGAGGCATTTTGGCATATTCAATCATTGGCAGTACATCAAGGGCCATGTTTTTGCATTTGGAAGTGAAGAACGACTCATATTATGCCTTTTATGAATCACGTTTTTGCTAAAAATGCTCAAAAAATTGGGGTTTTTATCCACTTTTTTGCGTTTCGAAGTCACTTTTTTGTATTTGGATCCATGTATTAGCATTTGGGGAAGTCGTTTTTGCATTTTTTTGCCACGTTTTTGCAAAAACGGCCCAAATTTTTGCATTAAAATGTCATTTTTTGTTCAAAAAATGACATTTCCAGCCCATACCTTTAATCAAGAGGGATTGTTTTTGAGTTTTAAATGCATGATATTGTCTTTGGAGACCATGTATTTGGCACTTTCTTGTCAAATTTGACCTTTATTTCTCATTAATATTTGTTGAATGCAAGTACGGAAAAAGTCAAATTATTGTTTGAGAATCCGGATTTTGAGGAGAATTGGTCTTCAAAGTCTATGATTCTTGCTATTTTGGCTTTTTAACCTCCAAGTAAGTGGACATTTTCAAACTTGCTTATCAATTCATGCTTATCTTGCTATTTCCATGCATATTATGGCTTGTTAATGCACACTTGTCCATATATATGCCATGAAAGGTGCATTTTGCCTTTAAAAATGATGAAAACTCTCATTTTCACACTTTTGGAATTTCCCCAAATTCCAAATTCGAATTTGTGTTGAAATGTTTTGCATCTTAACACATTTGAGTCACTCTCCAAAGGCAAGTTTTTCTTTTGACTTTTTGTGTTTTGTACTTGCTTGCTGGTTTTCTCCACTTTGGAGAAGTTACAAGCTCTTTTCCAAGAACTTGTTGCTTCACTTCATGCGAAAGCATCATCACATTCCACTTCCATTTTCCATGTCACAATGCTTCGCATCTCATTTGACAAATGCGATTACATGTTTTTCATCTCATTTACCATCCGCACATGCATGTAATCTCATTTTCCGCTTCTATTTTCATTCATCTCACTTTCCACATCCATTCACACGACACAATTACACGAAATGTCTTACATGCAATTGCATCTCAAAGGTCCGATTTTGATTAAAAGTCACTTTTTGAAAAGTCAAAAAAATGTCATTTTCATCTTTCATGTACTTTGACTTCACCTTTTCACCAAAGATGACTATAAAGTTCATTCTCCCTCAAATTCCATTTTCCATTTCCATCTCTCCATATGCATTCGCACCTCCATGAGAAAATACATGTTTACAAATCTTCCCATGCTTTGCATCTTATCTTTCATTCGCACTTACATGTAAAAGCTCATTCTTCCATCCACCTTTGCATTCCATCTCATCCTTAATCCCTTGTTACATGTTGCACTTACATGTAATCATTTTTCATGCAATAATGTCTTGAAGACCCTAAGTTACGTTTAAGAATCAACAATCTCCATTTGTACGCATTCCCATGCACCAAACACTTTACTTAAAAAAAGAGTTAAAGGTGTTGATGGAAAGTTATTCCAAGTTTACATCCAGACATTGTCAAGAAGGTTTTCAAAGTGTCAAAGAATCCAGAATGTGCCAATCCACAAAGGATAATTCACGACAACTTGAACGAGAAAAACTTGATCACATCAAGATTTTAAATGACAGCAGACAATTCATCGAAGAGAGTCAAAGGGTATCAAAAGATGCAAGATCATAGTTATCAAGGTGATTGAAGTGGCACAAAATACATGACCTTCTGATCCTCTGATCATCCGAGATAGCATCACCAAGTACAAAGCCTTCTAAGACTATCCCTAAATTCTCTTCTGTCTTTCTTTCTTTCTTTTTTTTCATGTTTGTAATTGAAGAGGAGGTATTACATGAAGATGTGTAATTACATGTAATGTGAGTTACATGTGTATGAAAAGATGTAATGCAAGTTGCATGTGCAGTTGCATGTAACCCTATAATTTATCTTCTCGTTAGACTAGGTCAAAGTTGGTTGAGTTGCTCCCACTTTTTCCTCCACCTTTTTCTCAACTCCTATGCCTATATAAAGGAGTGCCCCCTCATTATAAAAATCATCTTCTATCTTTATCTTTATGCAAGAGAGCTCTGGAGAAATTGTGCTAGCAAAACTTTGTTTGTGTAGCACTATTTTGAGAGAAAAGTGAATACAAAGGAGCATTTGAGACTTAACTTTGATTAAGTGAGATTGTTACTTGTGTGAGTTATAAGCTTTGTCTATAATTCATCTAATTTATCTTTGATTCATGTTATCTTGTGTTCTTGGTAATCGTATCTTGCGAATTGAATATAAGAGAGTTAAGAAGCAATTGGAGTCAAAGCTTTGACCAGGAGAAATTGTGGAAATATATAGCTAGAAGCTTTGTTTGTAGCTTATACTTCTTTCTTAATTCACAAAATAGTTAAGTTATTCTTACTTTTAGGAGTCTTTCTGCCCTAATTGTAAAGTTTTTCCATATAGAAGTATGACTGGACTTTGAGCCAAACCGATACATTTTCAGCTAGCCTTTGAGTTAGTGAAGGTTTATCAGTGTCACTGTTTCTAGCTCTTGATATAAGTGTAGTTAGAGATTCACCCTGCCCATTACTCGCTCTATGAGTAAGTGGATTCTTTCTTGAAAGTTAAGAAGAAAGGATATTGGTAACACTTTTTTTACAAAATCTCTCGACTTCTTACTTACCTTGAGTTGATCCAAGGAATGGCGAGAAGGGGGAGCCTTCCCTTTAAGGTAGGAGAGGCTTTGTCTCACACACTGTGGCTGGTCATCCTATTTTGCGACTGGATTTTACCCAAACTGTCGATTGCAAAATATCCACCCAACAGAGTTTCTTACCTGATGGAAAATTGGAAAGGACCCAGGTGTTATTCTTCAGCAAGCTCTGGTGTTCAAATGTCATGGCATGTTCCCACTTTGGAATTCCTTTAGCCTCAGAATATGTTTGAGGTTCAAACACACTATTAATATTGGCCATGGGAGAAAAGTTAACAGACTGTGTACGGTTGCTCTTTTTCCGAGCAGTTCTCCTATCAATGAGCTCATCATCTTGAAGATCAGCAAGTGTCTTAGCCCACCACTTAGGCCGGAGAGGAGAATGACCAACATCAGTATCAGGAGATGCTTGGTGATTAGGTTCCTCATCAGAAGAATTTGGAGCAAACTCAGGTGAAGCATCTACAAATCGACGTGATCCTACAGGAGAAGCTGGAGGTGTCTGTATAGGGATCACTAGTATAACTGGAGCTGCAAGAGCCCTCCCATTAGGTGGACTTAATGGAAGCCTAACTCCCAAATCACGAGCCTTCATAGGCTGGTTTTTTGGATCAAGAACGAGAGAAATAGGCATGAAAGGCCCTCGCTACTCATCAAAGACTACATCATGACTGTAGATGAGACGAGATGTCTCAATGTTGATCAAGCAACAGGCTTTGTGAGGACTACTATATCTAGCAAGCATGAATTTCTAACTCTTGGCATCAAACTTGGTGCGTGACACATCAAGGATCCAAACAAAAGCAAGGGAGCCAAAAACCTTCAGGTGACTGATTCTGGGCTTGCAACCTAACTAGACCTCTTCCGGAGTTTTACCTTAGACCGCCATAGTGAGTGACCGGTTCAACAGATAAACCATAGTGTTAACTGCTTCTTACCAGAACTTCTTTGGAACATGTCTGTGTTCAAGCATAGATTGAGCCATCTTGGTGATTGTTTTGTTCCCTCATTCAACTACATTGTTCTGTTGTGGTGTGTGAGGTGTGGTTAACTGGCATTTGATGCCATGATTATCCAAGAAGCTAGAGAAATCATTAGAACAAAACTCCCCCCATTGTCTAATCTATGAGTAATAATAGATTTCCCAGACTCTTTTTCAACTAAAGGTTTAAACTTCTAAAATAAAAGAAATGCATCTCATTTCTTTTTAATAAAATACACTCACATTTTTCTACTGAAATCATCAACAAACAACAGAAAATACTTGGATCCAAGAACAGGAGTGGTCATAGGGCCACAGATATCAGCATAAACAAACCGAAGTAACTGAGAAGAGAAGCTCGCCATGAATCGCCACTTGTGAAAGGTGTACGATGTTGCTTCCCAGCCTGGCATGCATCACAAACTCCAAGCTGTTGAGTCTAAATCTCTGGCAATCCAAGAACAAGCTCATCCCGAGCAAGCTGTGAGAGATAATGCACATTTAAGTGTCTATATCGCCGATGCCAAAGTGTGCTAACAGAAGACCGCCAAGCAACCATAGCTAAGTCCTGAGAATCACCAAAATCAGTAAGGCAGAAAAGACCATGTTCCTCAAGACCCACTGCAACAGTAGACTGAGTCACCCGATTAGTGATGGGGCACTGATGTGAATTGAAGGTGACATTCAAGTGTAGAGAATGTCGCAGTAACTAACTGACTGAGACTAGATTTAGTTCCATCATTGGAACATAGTACACATCGAGGAAAATGAGATTCCTCCAACAGATTGAATCTAAATGTTGCCTTTGCTGACAATGGTGTACTCTTCTCCGTCACCAAAAATAAAAGAATCTGTGTAAGGCTGGTAGTCAGTGAACTAGTCTCTACGGGGTGAAGTGATGAGAGCACCTGAATCAATGTACTAGGCAGACGACTTCACATGATCTACAAGTCTTTTAGCCATGAAAGTGTAAAGGCAGATTCTGTCTGCTCAATGTGCTTTGCACTATTCGCTTTGGGTTGCAAACCAGATTGCATAGATTGTGTAGCTAAGCATTTCCGACATTCAACTTTCATATGCCCAAACTTGTGGCAATAGTTGCAATGAATGTTCTTCAAGGAACCGTCTGAAGCTAGAGCAGAAAACTTCTGTTGAGATGACTGCTGAAACTTGCTTTTATCCTTCTGAAAGGATTTAGCAGCAAAGGCTTGCTGTATGGAGTTAGAGCTGGAGCTGCTACCGAACTGTTGTTTCCACCGATCTTGCTAAAGAAGTGTGTAGAGATTGGTGAACTTCAAATCAACACCATAAGACATGATGTTGAGAGTCTCAATAAAATTCTCATAGGACTTTGGTAAACTTCGAAGAGTGATAAGCATAATATCCTCTTCCTCCATTTTTGCAACCGATGGCAAGCAACTGATCACAGATTTCATGATACCTATTCAGGTGAGCTTGGAGCAAGGTTCGCTCATCCATGATAATAGAAAATAGTGTTCTTCAAGAAAAAAGCTCTGCTTTTGTCAGAAGTCTTATGAAGACCTTTGAGATGTGCCCATATCTTAGCAGTTGTCTTGCGGGATGGAATCTGAGAGAGCTGATTATTAGCCACAGATAATTTGAGAAGCATCACTACCTCTCGATTATTTAGATCCCAAATTACCTAATCAGTACTAGGAGCAGTCGGACGCTTCATAACATCCAGAACAATTTGATCAGTATTTTGATATTCAAAAATTGCAATGATCCGCTACTTCCAAGTGCCATAATTTCAAGCATTGAATTTTGAGTTGTGCTCGAGCAAAATGTTTGTCAGAGATGCCATGACACATTTTTCAATGAAAAATGTGGAAATTTGTGAAGGTGCGTTCTTTGAGGCAAAAAAATGGAAGACCCAAAAAATTCAAAGGAAATCCCAGAAGAGAGCTCGAAAAACCCACAAAAAATGTTGTCCGTTTTTGGATCTATTGGCTCGAAAATTGAGGCACAAAAATCGAGGCACCCAGAAAATATGATTGATAATCCAATTGAGCTCTCAAAAAACTCACCAAGAATTTGTAATAAAAAAAATCGAGGTCAAAAATTAGGTGGCAGCCATGAAAGCTTGAATTTGTAGAAAAATGGAGTTTTGGAGGCCAAAAAATTGTGATCTAAGGTTGCAAACAGCCGAGCTAAGGTTGTTTTTGGGCAGAGACGTCAATATAGACAAGTCACGACACAATCTATACCAAAAAAGAGTAAAAAACAACCCTTTTTTTTGAAGAGGTTGTTGGCCGCGCGTTACAAATTGGAGTTGCAAAAAAAAAATGCCTAACTAGCGATTGCAGATGTGTGAGCAAACAAAACGACCCTAGAAGCTCATTATTTGTAGAAGAAAAACAACCAGAAAAAGTTACGATTTGCAGATTTTCCTCAAAAAATCCAAACACGATTTGAAGAATAAAAATTAGATCATGAACTTGAAACACAAACACACAAAACCCTTGACAATTTTCTCAAGAACAGAAATCCTACGGGTTGTAGAGAAAATCTCAAAAATAATTTTGAAAATTTTGAACTAATTTTGAAAGAAATTATAAATTTCTTGAAAAAAATTGAAGTATTGGCTCTGATATCATATTACAAAGTAATTGGTAAAATACTCGTTTGTTATTAACAGAGACTGAGAGGTCATTATATACAAATGAATGGAATGATGTTTCCTTAGGAAACAATCATAAAAAATAGAAACATTCTATTCTAGCTGAAAGAAAGCTAAAAAAGCTACAACTAACTAAGGCTAACTAAATATTAGAAACATTATAATATCTACAATAGATTACAAATAGATTACCATTAACTAATAATAGACATTTATCTATTATTGTAATAGATTAGGTTTTCGGCAAATTGTATTGTGGGCCTTTTATGATTCTCCATTGACTAGACATCCTGAGTTCTTTAAAACCTATAGAAAGATTTAGGAGAGATTCACATGGAAGGACTTGAAGTCAGATGTGCAACAATATGTTAGAGAGTCTGTTTTATCAAAAAAACAAAGAGGAGCATACCTATCCAATAGGTTTATTGCAACTACTTCCCATTGAGAGGAAGTGAGAATGTTTATATAGATGGCTCTTACCAAATTGCCAAAGTAGTGTAGGTTTTTACTGTTCATGACACTGTAGCAGCCAACATAAATTTTGATTTGCAAATGATTCTCTTAATCTTCAACAATCTTCAAATCTTCAAATATATAATCATGAAACCCTGAATAATATCTGTATTTCTTCACCAATATGCACAAATATGACCTCTAAAAGGATGATGTAAAACAATGGCAAGCACAACCAGCAATATCAGTGCAATCTTTCAGCACCTCAAGGCAAAGCTGAGTAATAATGGCTTCCAAGCTCCTTCTGGAGAAACTCATAAAATTCACCAAGTACCAAAGCACAAAAATGATCAATTTTGTATATGAGAATGAGCTCCTAAGTCCCTTTTTATTCATTTTTATGAGAACTCAAACACATTCCTTACCAATGTGGGATAAAAGATATAGTCCCACATATTTTCTTTTGTTTCATTTAAAACTAAGTTACCACATTTGTATGTTGGACCTGAAATTCGGTAGTCAGTTCGTTCAAAATTTGTATGCGGTTCAAATTCGTTGCAAATTTGCTTTTTCTGTGTGTAATTTGCTACCAAATCAGTCAATGGGACCCTGCTCAATTTTCTTAATGACTTCTGTAGAATTTTGAAATTCCAATTCAAATCCAAAACAAATGGCAGCGATTTTGGAGCAACTTTTCCCAATTGTCAGGTCACGTTGACTTTTTAATAATGTTTTTTAATTTATATAAAGTTTCTGCTGCTAAATTTTATAGGCTTTTAACTGTGTTTTGGGACCACACAAGCATCCTTCTGATTACCATTTCGTATAGGCTCCTATGCCTCCTTCAAATAATCGTGTTGTGCCCTGATTATGTTATGCGATTCTATGTTGGCTATGTCATGTTAATGTTCTACTGCATCGGTTATATCCTAGTCATCATTTATGGTCCATGTGGAAGATATATTTGCCGTCCTATTTACTTGTATCTTTGTATTGTTGGGCAAGCACTATGTGGCATTAATGTTTGTTGACATGTCTCACATCTGACACGGTTCCTGATGGATGCAATCCATTCTCTTTTGTGTATGTATCGAGGTCAACAATTCTCAAATTAAAGGCATTGACTCATATATTAAATATGCCATGTGTTATTTGTAAATGCCATCATTTGGATTTCTTAGCAGCAGTTCAATATAGCAGTGTCAAGTCTGTTGAATGAGCAAGAGACAAACGCTCGGGGCTATTATTGAGGGAGTATTATTACCGTGTTGAGATGTTCTGGTTTTCATCGCACTAAGCATAGAAATACAGAGACATTTTTTATATTTGCAGGTTACTATTGATTGATATGCTTTATTGCATTTTGGTTTTGATAAGAATAATGGTCTATGGGATCATAGTTTTGTCATGAGCCTTAACATTATTGTATTTATCGCAGCGAGTCTTAAGAGACTGCAAGCATTTTTTGGATTGAAAAGAATTTATGTATTACAGTATTACAACAACAGTATTTGACCATATTTATTAAAATATTCCAATTGTGAATACTTAGTTAAATGGTTAATATATGCAGTGGTATATTTTGCTAAGAGAGCATTTATATATATATTTTTAAAAGTACTTGTATGGATGAACCCAAAACAAACCTGAATCCAGCCCAAAAAAAGTGTGATCGAAGTTTGAACCCAAATCTCGAACCTGCATCCGTACCAAGATCCAAACCGACAACTTAGATTTAAAATTATATAGCTTTTGTGTTTTTCCATAGTTTTGACTTAGGCATCATTTAAAATATAATTAAGTCACTTTTTGATAAGTCATCACCCCACTGTTCCTTTTAAATAATCATTAAAGTGACTTATTAAATAACTTTATTATAAGTTATTTAATATCATTAATTATACTCATTTTTTAATAATTCCTAAGTCAAGCCATAGACTGCCACTGCACATGGGGTTATGACTGGTCATCAGAAGCCCTGCAAAATTTAGTAACCCTCCTCATTGACTTACTATTAGTAGTAAGTCTTACTATTAATAGTAAATCTTAAGAATCATTCCAAATAAAGGTAGCATAAAACTACAACTCTACAACTCTTAACCCTCATTGACTTAGTAACCCTCCTCATTGACTTACTATTAAAAGTAAGTCTTTAGAATTACTCCAAACGGAGGTAGCAGGAAACTACAAGTGATGGTGTTCTACATTGTATTGTAACTGTCTCTAGTAGCCACTACAAAATCTAGCAACTGCCAGAATAACTAACTTAATATAAATAGTGAGTGGTTAAAACTGCTTCAACAAAGTGCTAATATACCTAGACCTGGTCACTATCTGCTCTGCACCTTGGAGATGTCCCAAATAGCAGGTAACAATGAACCAATATGCCCTCTGTACAAACAACTAGTCCACGAGGGTCACAGTAATGAACTAATCCTATCATCTCGAAGTCACTCAAAAAAAGAGGACATTACAAATGGTGCTAAACTGTTTGATAGAATGGACCAAAGTTTAACTTTAACAACCCCAACGTGTAAAAGGCAAGCAAAATGTTTTGTGAAATCCCTCCGCGAAACCAAACTTTAAAACTTAGAAAAAAGGTCATAAGAACTAAACCATTTGACCAAATGCCTCAATTAGATGCCACAACCTTCGTTAAGAAATGCATAAAAAATGTGGATACAAGGGGGAGTTTGCAGGATGTTTGGTCAAATGTCGTAGAGAAACACCATATGCATTGATTAAATGATGCATACAAATTGTATGTGTTGAAAAATTAAAGAGATTAAATTTCCACAATCCATAGCAATTAAACTGATATATTTCTGGATTTGATTGTGTAAAGATTTTTACCATCAACGTTTCGAATCACACCAAGTGATCCATCATCAGGATGAAGAGAGCAAGAGATGTGTTGAAAAAGTTTTATAAATTGTGAAATCAAATTCACAAATTTTGGCCAAGCATTTTGTGTCAAAATGGGAGTGTTGGAATAATGCATGGAGCAGCCTTGACTTTGAGCATTAATTGTTTGGCAGTATGCCACAATGACATGACACCTCATAAAGTGCCAATCCCACAGAGGTATATTCATTGGTTGCACATATTAAGAGTATGTGGTGGTGGTGGATTTACAACCAAGCTCATGTCATTATCACTGGATATGCAAAGCATGGACATCATCGGCAGGTTATATAACCATTTGACAGTCGTCCATGCGAATGTGATCTCATGAAATTTAGTGATTGCATGGTATGCACAAAAATAAAGGTATTTTAAGCAGATTCAGATATTATCAAGCAAACATATCAAGCCAATGCTTCCTGATTGCAAAATCAGGAGTCAAAGTTATTGTGTGATAATAAAATTCTTCATGAGCAGTATGTTGATATTCACTACAGTCAGAGTTAGTGTACATAAGTGAGGAGCAACAGTGACAGACTGTTAATAATGTCAACACATATATGTGATGATTGTGGGGCATTTACAAATAATGTTGTAAAAGGGGCTTTTTGAAATGACAAAGCAAATGCAAAAATCACTTTTACAACGTCTATAAGCATCATTGTTGTGTATGCCAGATTGTGAGCTATTAATGAGTTAACAATTACTGATCTAGATAAATTGCAAATTTGTTTATTTTCTCAATGTGAACATGATGTGGCGAGGTTCAATAGTTAAGAGATTACTAAAAATCAAAGTAAAAAGAGAAAATACAAAGAATTATTTATACAAGAGGGAAAAGTTGGCTGAATAAGCAAAGACAAATAAAAGTGATAAACAAAGGTCTTGATTAGGGGTGCTCCAAGGGCACATATTCATTTTCAACCGGTTGAAGAGTAGGAAAGATAATGAAGTATAAATATCAGAAACACAATTATGCCCCAATACTCAAGTGCATGCTCCCAGAGATAAGTGACACAATACTAGGGAATGTCAGCATCCGAGATTTTCGGAAATGGATAGAAAATGAGGAAAGAACTACAATGGCATCTAGAATTCTTGATAGTGTTTTAGCTCATGCAAGTCACCTAGTGTCTATTCAATACATAGAACTTGTATTGGAATGCATGAGAGCATACCATTTGTTGGTGTGTGTTTAGTGACACATACAACATAGAATAAAATGCCAAGGGTACTCTATCATCTCTTGAACAAAATCCTCTATGTACTGAACAGATAAACTGTATGATCACAAAGACGACTCCAAAGTTCCAAACGCATGTGATTTTTCTATTCGAAATAGACTCTCGTCGTAGGATGATTAGTTGAAAATCTCTAAGGGGACTTACGTTGTTTCTCAAGATTTTATCCTTAAATTAATTTTGCCTTTGAGCTTTTGGATTCTATTTCTAATGATATCTAAAAAAGGAAAAAGATTAAGGGTTAAGGAAGATTAATCTAACTCTAAACTAGACCTATGAACTCTAGAGACAAGACTGCAAAAATGAAATTTGAAACCTATCCAAGCTTTGTCAAATCCAACAACTCCTCAAGAACAATGCAATCTTCTAAGGTATCCTAAGGATTTTCACATCATAGATATTCACCAACATTCAAATAATGAATAACTTAGCAAAAGTTAAGTTTTCTATCGCAAGTTCAAACTAACTTTGCACAATAGTTGAAAATCATCCAACTATCAAAATTATGAACATATTGATTCCATAATGATCATTCTCATCAAATCCTTCATTCAATCTAACAACCTCAAAATAAAATCTACTCTAAAAGAAACCATGCGACTTGCAAAAGATGTTAAATTCACCAACAATTGAACAATGAATTTACTTAAGTGTTTTATGCAACAATCTTCATATCTCTTTTTTACAAATGAAATAAGAAGGCTTTATATGACTTCAAAAACAAATGAAGCACATAGATCAATTTAAGATTGACAACCAGGATTAAGACAATTGTACCCTAATTAGGGTTTGCAATATTTATCTAATGATAACTAGTGAAAATAAAGAACTCATCTATTGCTTTATTCTAAGGAAAAAGCATCCCTCATCCTAATGGAAGAAAAGATTAGGCTCATTGCACTTGGACGCCTTGTCATGAAATTATTTGATTGGTGGAGACAAGTAATTGCCACCTTAGCATGCTTATCTCTCTAGCTTCGAACAATTCTTCTTCAATTTGGGAATTTGAGGGTTTGGAAAAAAATTCCAAAATTTATATCATAATTAAACCTTCTCAAACTTGGAAATTTCTCTCCTTAAATAATCTTCGATGCAAGATTTGGAATTGATGTGAACTTTGAAATTTGGAAGATGTATTTGATATCTTCCTTTCTTCATCCATACTTCTTTCTATCCTGAAATTCTTCGTATGTAACGAAGTCCTTAGTTGTGTTTGTTTTTCTCATCTATGAATGTGACCTTTTCTTATACCATTTGAATTCCTTCCTTTGATCTTGATCTTTAGATATCCAAGGTTATTGTAGCATCTCCTTCATCTTTGTCTTTAATCTAGACATGGCCATACAAATTTTGGAAATGATGAAGCCCCATCCTTGGGAATGCACTTACAAGTCTGATTTTCAGGAAATTTTCCATACTTTAGGCAATTTGTAGTCATCCTAAGATGGGAGCTTTTGAATCATCTCTCAACATTCCTTGGCAGATTTCACTTTGGAATAGGAACTTTTATACTTCTTGAGCATACTTAATGCTCACTTGTGAATTTTGAAGCACTTAACTGAGTTTGCAATGCCTTGTTGACTCGATTGGATTTGATGGTGGATTTAGAACTTTCTTGACACCTAGCCAATTTCAAAGCTCCTTAATTTGAGAAAACTTCAACTTGGAATGAGGAATTTTGATGAATTCTTGAGCGGACTTCATGTCTTGATGAGGATTTTGCCTTGCCTTAGACAAATTCTTCATGTTGGTGCTGACCTTTTGTCAACTTGTGGAAATCTCCATGACTAAGAAATTTCGATGCCTTAAAACACTTTTTCATCTCTTCGAGGCGCACTTTCTATTGAAATAAGGATTTTCAAACACTTAACGAATTTCTAAATGCTTTCCTCTAAACTTTCGAAGTCCATCTCTACCTGCTTTCCTATTGAATTTTCCTCTTGAATTGAGGTGGGCTTTAACTAGGTTTGAGAATGTGAAGTATGGGTTTTTAAGTCTAATCCTAATTTTATTTTGCATTCACATTCGAAATTTACCTTCAGTTCCATAAAAATTTGAACTTTGGATTAAGAATTGGCATGAAAAAGCAAGAAAAGAATTTACTCAACACATAGGCAAATTCATCAAATCTGTCCTAATTCTCAAAATTTCAGACTGAAATTTTAAAACTTCAAGAAAAATGACTCTTGAAACTTGCATAAAACCGCCATATACGTATTAAAAACACGAGAAAAACAAGAAAATTCCTTAAAACCTACACAGAAAAATCTTCCTCTTTATCTCAGAATTTCAGAACTCTTCTCTCAACTTTGTGAATAACAAATGGTTTCACCCTATATTTATAAGGAATTAGGGCTAAAGAGGATCAATCCGTAGCTTTTTTTTTTAATATTTTCCCTATTTTAAAATTTTTATCTTCTCCTTCATGATTTGAACTTTCTAAAAGAAAGCACTTTATTTTATTTTATTTTTCTCTCCTCTCCATTTATTATTTTTGGGAATAACTCAATATTGTTTTATTTTTTATTTTTGAACTTTCTCAATGTTACTGTAGCAATGGTTAGATTCCTTCAGGTTAACATAGATAACATAAAGCTTGTGATGATATAATAATTATATCGATAATATAATTACTATATAGTTATATTATAATTGTATTGATTATATAATTATTATTATATTGATAATATAACAAATATATTTATTGAAATAATATAATTATATATTAGTTATGTAAATTAATATATAACAAATTATAAAAGAAAAGAAAAAAAACTGATAGGTAAGAGGCTGAAGCCAAGATTAACTATTATTATTTGTTGAAATTAATTATTGTTATTATTTGTTAAGCTTGAGTGGACTTGAACCCAAGACTCACAATTTAGCGTTGTATTCTAGGTTGTTGCCTAACTATAAGAGATAGTTATTATAGTAATATAATATAATATAATTAATAGGGCCACATGTGAAGAGTGGTGACCCTTGGTGGAGAGGCATTGCGAATAGGTACATACGAATATTCAAAACTTCCTCTCTTGGCACCTATTGAGTATACACACAGATAAACAACACTCCAATTTGATCAAATTTCTTTATAACAGAAAAGCATCATACTTTTTGTTTTTAAAATTTTATTTATTTTTCTCATTTTTTTATGCTTTCTTTCTTCTAGAATTTTCTCAAGTTTATCCTTGTGCTTTATTCTAGAAATTTCTTCAAATTGATATCATTTATTTTCTTCTAGAATTTTCTCAATTTTGAATGCCTTTCCTTGATTTGAAGTCTTAAATTCTTCACCACTTTTCTTGCTTTTAATGAAATCGCAGACAAACTTGAAGCTGAAAACAAGGATTTTACACTTGAGCGCAACTTTGACTTTTCTAAAAATAGAAAAAGCAAAAAAAATTATAAATTTGAAAAAGAAAACATAAAATCACGCTTCCGAATTGACCCCAAAATGTCAAGAAAAAACTTCCAAAAAAAGCAAAAAGCAGAAAAACGGCTTTTCATCAAAAGTAGGAATTATCGAAATTGGCCTCAATAAAGATCTTCATGCGTAGGGCCTTTTGGCACCCCTTGTGGCATTGAAATACTCATTTGATCATTTTCTTCCTTTTTTACTTTTTGACATCCCTATGTTTAGATTTGAACTCTTAAACATTGCACTAGCAAGAGACTAGAGACTGGAACTGAAAAACAAAACCCAAAAAGAAAAAAATGGGGGTCCCCGTTTGCGATGGGGTGATATGTGATAACGTCATAACACCACCCTAAAACTCGAGTAGTAGTCACAGCTAATAAGAGTGGTAGCCAGACTCTATCCAATGTTCATCGCACTCGTGTTTCGGTTGCCAATTAGAGATCACTTCTTAGATGCTGACAAAGATTATGAAAAAGAATACTTTGTCAATAATAGAGACCAGTGTCTCAACACCATAGCTAAGAACTGCTTGTTGACATTGAAAAAGGGGAAGTCAAAGTTGTGTGATACACCATCCTTAATGAAGACATTGACAATATGGTGATCTACCTACCCAAGGTAAAATGAAGTAAAGATTCTCACAAGTTTGAAGATTGGATGTTCTTGTTCATCAACATTATATGTTAAGGCGTCATATTTATTGATTGGCCTGAAATTATTAGTGATTGTTTGCCTGGCCATTTGTTGGAGCTGGAAACAAATTACTACTTCTATACGACTTCCTACCTTGTCTATGATATTGGTGGAATGAGAAGATGCTTGGGACTGAATAAACATGGTGTCTATGATGATGCAACACCGGTTTATGACTACCACCCCCAATTATAGTTGGAACAAAGTTTGCATCATTTCAGGAGAGTGAATGATGCCTTTGCTCGTAGTTAGAGAGCTCCATGGAAACATTGGGCTCACGATATCACTGGAACCAGTTGCCATGATCCAGCAAAATGGTAGTTATTTTATACAATTCCCAAAGTTCACTTATATCAGGCTGGTAAGTTATGATAGATACCTTCTCATGTTGTTGAGGTTCATGAATGACGAGTTGGTACTAATTAAAATTTGCAGGCTAGTTAGTCAGATTATCAGGATTTGCATAAATAAGTAAATGGATGGTATTCCCTTTCCATTAGGTATTGGTCACTACAGTTGTAAGTCAAGCACTGGTGCCAAGAACATTGAAAGATCAATCGCCAATATTAACTTATATCCCTATACTATGAGATTCCCATTCGAAAGTAGACTATATGCTAGAAATGAATTGAAACTCGGCTCTAGTTCCAACCATTTTCCAAATGTTGAGGACTTCTTGGAGGTTTGCAAAGATAACTTTAAAGTCGGAAGAAGGGACTGGATATGAGGCTTACGGATTTCAAATTAGACTTGGATGTGAATGGTATTGAAGAGAATGAATTAACTTTGATTTACCCGTTCTACTATGAGAAAATACAGTTACTTCCTTTGCCAACAATAGCTTGGTCAATTCCGAAGTTCAAGAACTTGAATAAAAGGACAACCTTTTTATCAAAAGGACAGAGTGGTTGAAAAATAAAATGCTTGAAGCTGCAACCACTCAGTCTCCAGGTAAAGAAGGTATTTCAGGAAAGAAAAATGATAGTCACGGTGCTTCCTTTCTTGCATTCCACAAGAACCTATTGTGATGCTTCGTCTTCTTCCATTACACAAGAATCTATCTCTGGTAAAAATGCACATCAAGCCACTTTAGGTAACAATGGAAGTGGCGAAGACCAAATGACCTCACTAAAGCATGGGAAGGTGATTTTACAATAAGAAAAAATGTTCAAGTCAAACGGGCGAGCAGTAAACATAATTCAAGAAGATAAATAAGAGAATGAAAATGTCATCCTTCAGGAACCTTCTAGTAATAATGAGCAGAAAATTCTTGGTGTTTCATCACCTGTCAACATGGCATCTCCACATGGCATCTCCTCATAATGACTTTGTTCCACTCGAGATACCAATGATAGATATCACAAGATGAAGATGAAAGATAACCCATTCCCAACCTGGCAATGTCTTTGAACCCATCATTCATTGACATCTGAGAACTTTTGCAAGCTTTTTCCTCATCTTGGTTTTTAAAAAAAAAAAAATTACAAAAGAAGAAAAGGATGATACAAGTGGTGAGTCCTGATTTAGATGCAGTTGCAAATCTTCTTCAGAAAACAATTATGGCAAAGAAAACTAGGGCAATGTCAAAGTTGGTAGTGGATAAATCTTTAGGGGATCTCTGTATAGAAGTGGCCAGACCTACTACAGAAAAGAATATTGGGGAAGCTAGTAAATTTGACTTCAGCATTAGCAAAGTAGATCTCAGCTTGCCATTAACTGAAGGAGATGTTTAAAATTTTGAGATATCCACAGCCCAACTAGTACAAAGAGCCAGAAAAACAATCAAAAGATCAGCTCAAAACTCAAGTTCAAGCCTTTGCCTCTTATATCAATTCCATTGTTGACCCTTCTGATATACCTTTAGGAACAAATTCTGCATCAGTTCTCACAGGTTTTGAAGGCATAATTGAAAAGAAAGCTATAGAAGACATGTGCAAATATCAATCTCATAGTAAAATGATTGAAGCATAGACTATTCAAACAAAAAACAAAGCTTTGGATTTTGTAAAGTTGATTTACGGGAACAGGAAATAGCTAAGGAGCTGAAAACGACCAAAGAACAAGAAGTAGCCTGGCAAAGCATACCAGGTGAACTTCAAGAGATGTCTAAAATCAATCCAACACACTGATTGCAGAAAATATATTTTCCAAACAAATATGTGGCGCAAGAGTATAAAATGGAAGCTGGTGAATATCAGTCAAAGATTGGTTGAAGTTGAGAAGATATTGACAGCCTGCAATCAGATAAAAATGAAAATGCTGGAAGAAGTCACTACAATTAATTACATGCATACTTGCCATAAAGGATATTTTGCAGAATGATTGCCAAGCTATCTTAAACAAGTTCACTGACAGGATCAACACAAAGATAGCAAACAAAGTGTCTAATGCAGATGTGACGAAAAGACCAAGTGTTATTTCAGTTGCCTTGGGTGCCGGCTACATACCATCTTAGCACTGAGAATTCATGGAGATACAGAACAAACAAATCACATTGAAAATGAATAATGTTTTCATTTCTGGTTATGAGTCGATGGTGCAGATTCTTTTAATGCATACAGAACTTTCAGAACTAAGTACTCAAGTTTGTAAGAATAAATTGTTGCTCAGATTACCTTACAAAGAGAGTACCAGAGCAATGCTACAGTGAAAACATCTGCTCTTCTCATTGTATATTCCCTTAGTTTAGTTTCATGCTTTTCTCCTTGTTTTGCTTGTACTAAGTAATTTTGATTATTTTGGTCAAGGTTAAATAATAAGTAATTGACTCCTTTTGCACGTAAATTAGTTCTTGACCATGTCCATAATGAGTGAAAATAAGTTAGTTATTAACTTGACACTCTAGGTCGTCACAAGGAGATGTGCATACATAAGAAATTTTAATGTAAAAGAACTTGAGATACTTTATGATTTTAATTTTTGAGGCAGCATTGTTATGAGGTTGTGTAATTTCATTAAATGAATACAAAGCAATTTTTGGAGGTGTCTTCAATTTTGTAATGTGCTCCTATGTTTTCTCATGTGTTCATCGTATGAGAAAATGATAAATTTCTATAATTTCAATCCATTTCATAAAGACAATTGTCATGTTTGTTGAGTTTTGTCCAGGAATGTCCTTCTTTGGTATCTTAAAAGTGCATTTATAGCATGGAAATATAATTTTCATTATTAGCATGCACTTGTCCGCAGTCCTTGGTTTTAACTTTTCAATGGTATAGTACGTAGGATAGTGGCCTTTTGATAAATCTTGATAGCTTTTCTATATCAGTTATCAACAATTGCAAATAGTGGGGTTCCTTTCTTTTCCTTGTAAATTTTATTCCAAATAAAATTTAGATCATACAAGGTAGCTGCCTCCCTCAAACGCAGCGGAAGATCACACTGTTGAAGTGATCTATCCAACTGTTGTAGGAAATGTGTCACTCTACCATTGTGCACTTCGTCAAGAAGTCCAAAGTGACAAATTTGTTTACCAATGGGCCTCAAATGTAGGGTCCCAAATGGGAAGCATCTGACTCCATAATAAATGCAGCCCTGTAAGTGTAAAATGTGGGCTAACTCCAATGACAAGGCCTTAAAATCTAAATGTTTAGCTGCATAATTCAAATAGTTGGGAGCTTTTCCAATGTATAGCCTCACCAAATTCAAACATATGACTTCAATAAACCTCAAATGTACAGCTTTAAATTCATTAGGCCTGAGCCTAAATCTGAGTTGAGTTCAATGAGGCATCCTCCAAGCCCAACGTATGGACCTAAACCTGCTTGTATAATCAATATGATAAGCCCTAAGTCAACTGCTGCCCCCTTGATCTCAAGCGTGTGGGCTCAAACTCCATGAAACAGACACAAATCAAGCCTTAATTTGAACAAGACAGGTCCTAAATCTGTCAAATCAAGCCTTAATACCAAACATATGGCCTTATTTCAAATGAGAGGTCTCAAATCCAATGAATCCATGTCCCAAATAATTCAATCCAATCCTAATGATGTTACAATTTCAAATTTTAAACAAGCCTCATGGATTGAATTAAATAGGAAAGAGTTCATAATGTTTGAATTTTAAACCAGCGAAGAGACATTAAATTCTAATTACTTTGGAAGTTTGAAATCAATATCATGAGACAAAGTCTGCCAACAGAAGAAAGATATCTCTTGAGACTAAGACACATTCCAATCCAAATTCAAAGAATAAAAGAACAGAGAGAGCAGATGGGTAAGAATCTGCAAAGAAAAGGATGCAAGCTTAATCATTTTAAGAGCATATTCATTAGATTCAAAGGAAAAAATCATATGTAATGGCAAATTCATCCAACTCAAAATCACAGGCAGAACTTGAAGCAGACCAGAGCATAAGTTTGAGACTTAAAGAAAGCAGATCAGAATTCAGGGGCAAAGATTAAATCACATTTGAAAGGAAGAAAGTGACTTCATCAGTTATTCAAATGATTAGGGATTTTAAAGCGATCTTCAAGTCTGTTATGACAAAATCACAATCCAATTCAGACTCGAGCCAATTCATAAGCAGAACACAGTGCAAATTTTCTAGACCTCAATGGGTGCGAAAGTCAGAAGCAAAAGTAAATTGCCATCAGCAAATAAAGGAGATGAGAATTTACAGCAAGGAAAAACTTCTAGAATGCAAAATGAATTTACAGCAAGGAGATGAGAATCCAAATGATAATTAAGACATCATTCAACAGTGATTTCCAGGTCAGAAGTACAAATGAACCCAGGTCAAAGCTGATTTGAAATATATAGCAAGATCAACTTCCAGATTTAAGTGTCATTCCAGAACTGAAATCAAAATTAAGAAAAGAAAAGAGCAGACAAGTGTGAATCCGTAAGGATGAAGAGGAATTCAAATCAGACAAGCACAAATGTTCATCATCCAGGGGTAGATTTCATCAGAAAAAACAGCAAAGAAATTTTTCATCAGCAAATTGACATTTTCTTAGATTTATATTAAGGATTACAAAAGGGTTTCAAGCAGAATCTCTAGTTGTAAAATCCAACTTGCATTTTATTGTCCATATTTTTTATAAAAAGTTTTATTCTTTCTTTTGCAGAAATGATTGCATGCAGGATGGTCACAAGCAAGGAAGATGATGATAAAGGATTCTGCAATGGTAAGAAGATCAAAGGACATTAAGACTAAGAAGATCCTAGATGACTCCAAAATTGTTGAAAAGAAGATTAATTAGAAGATTTCAAGACAGATTCAAAGAGCAAAGAACAAGATGCAAATCCACACCCAAATTCAAGAAAATATAAATCAAGAGGAAGTCAAGAATACAAGAACAAGCCAAATGCAATGAAAAGATTCCCAAGGGGTAAAAGGAGACAGCATGAAGATAAAACTATTGGAGAATATGAGCCATCACAATTGAAGGCTTAATAATGTTGATATTTTTTTCTCACCATCCAGGGGTATTTATTGAGCCTATAGATAAGCCTGTTGAGGGGGCCCCACTTCTTCAACCATTCAAATCATGCCAAGTGTCCTAGAGGGAGAAATCAACATCATGATGATCAAATTCATTGAACTTGCAAAAGGGGGAAAAGTCAGAAAAAATTATCTTCTGAAGGAAGATCGTTGGCCCATTGGTGGGTGTCTTCTCCTACAAGCTTCTACATAATCTATTTCTTATTGCCATGGAAGCAATGTAATTTTTTTATGGGCCCACAAGGAGGTGCTTAATTGTAATTGGGTGGGCATTTAATAATTGTTAGTAACAGTTATGGAAACCCTAATTAAGGCAATGTTGGTTTAATCTTGACTCTTGATCTTGAATCAATCTTGGCTCTTCATTGTAATCAAACCACTATAAAAGGCCAAGACCTCATTTGTAACTCATTTAATGGGTGCATCCGTCTGTTAAGATGTGAGGATGCTCGAGTTGCCGGTGTTGCTTCCTTCTCTCTGCCCATAGAATAGAAGGGAGATTAAGGTGGAGACTAAGATCAAAGTAGCATAGGAGAGGAGACTTGTTGAAATTGGTTCCATGGTGCTATCAAATTAATTGTTGATTCATTGTTGGTCTTCGTGGTGGATTACTTGTGTTGGTTTTCAGTATTGCATGGTTTGTTCAATTCCTCACTCAGAGTAGATTTTATTTCATGTTAAATAGAAGTAAATGGATAGAAGATACTGTTGAATGGTGATTAATGGTAAGTTAGTGTCCATACCTTTTGATACTTGTTGATTGTAAGTAACAGAATTAGTTTAGTCTTGCCTAAATTGCAAGTGTTTAGCTTCTATTGAAAATGTTCATTTAGATTGTGTCTTCATAGGGTATTTGAATGAATATTGACAATGTGAAAACCATTCTCACATTCTTAAAAAGATTGCACCTTCTTATGCCTAGTTAACACAGTGCAAGGGCTGGTTAGAGACTCACTCCATTATCATCCTTGTCTTGCATTCTTAGAGCTAGATAGTATTTCAAAACCCTTATCTCTTTGTACTTGTTGTTGAGTACAAAGAGATAATTGGTGTTGCACACATTGCATAATATTGTTAGATTATATTATTTTATTTTATTATGTAATGTTGCACCTAGATGAATGTGCAACATGTAAAGATTTTTATGGAATATTCTTGATGAGTTGTATTGTAACATTGTGCTAATATTTCATGTAATTATTTAATATTGGAAAAAAAAATTAAAGGCCCAATATTAAATGTGGGGTTAATGGGTTAGGTAGCACATGGTTTATGTAATACCACTTGGTGTTTTGGTGGGACTTGCTACTATATAAGCAACCACAAGGGTAGTTGTTGGTGTGACGAGGAAAGACAAAAAGGCAAAGAGTCGAGCAAGGCTTGACAGGTTAGCCAAGGGAGCATTTGTGAAGGTTGGAAGCATGGCATGGGATGTGCGGATTCATGCTTCTTCACATGGATTGCTAGGTGGTGGCTATGGTTTTGAAGGCTTCTATGGTTGTATTGCAATGGTGTTTTTGCTGAATAATACATAGTGATGGATGCTTTTGGAGGCTGGATTTTTCCCTCAATGAGGGTTTCTCGGGGTATATCTTGTGTCACATTTTTTGAGCATGTTGTCTATTCTCTTGCATGTGGATTTTAATTCTGTGTTTATTTCAGATCTATTATAAGTTATGTGAAAACGGTTATATTCTTTGTTGCAAGTTTCCTTACAAGTGGTATCAGAGCTATGGTTTTATTATTGTAACCCTAGATTGAATCCATGGGAATGCATGAAAGGATAAAAGAAAGGGCAAGATATATGAGCTTTTATTGTAGATCTGAGGGTTTTTGGGTTTGCTATTATGATAGGATGTTAATAGATTTGGGCATATGAAATTTTTTTGGACAAAAGGGTTTTTTTAGATGTTTCATTTAAATAAGGCTTTTAGGAGGGGAGCTTGCGAAAATGACCTCCTAGGCAAAAATAGACCTCACCATTGGATCCGGGTCGATGTTTCCATAAATTTTGATATATAATATACCCTAGTTTGGCTATGTTCAGAGGAAATGAAAAAGTTTTTTGGTTTCAGCCCGTGATGGCCATCAAATTAAATCCCATTGGAATTTTCATCACAATAAAAAATGAAAAATCGCAATGAAAATGGTAAAAAGACTGTCTTAGTAAAACGACCATAACTTTCTCTCAGGATATCAGATTTTAGAGTTCTTACAGGTGTTGGAAAGTTTATTCAGAGCACTACAACTTGGTGTAGGTTTGGTTCTATGATTTTGACATTTTGTCAGGTCTTAAGAGCCCTAAAGTTAGATGTTTTTTATTTTGAGCACAAATTAGGGCATAACTTGGGCATACGGAGTTGGATTTTGGACTTCGAGTAGTCAACGAAAAGCTCTTGGAGAGCTCTACACATTGGTTCAAATTTGGTGCAGGCTTGGCATGATTTATTTGTTGATATATTGATCTGAACAGTTTATAGATATATTTTGACTATGGTAACATTGTGAGTTTATGACATTGCAGATTTAGGATTTGATGTCATCGTATACTTAGTTCATTATTCAGATTGGTCTCATAATGATATGGTTATCAGTATTTGGTTTGGATATGTATGATGACTTGTTGGATCCACAAGTTGTGCAGTGTTGTAAGCAGTCTATACTTACAGGTTGCATTTATAGCTTGGTTATGGGTTGTCTTTACCCATTGATCTTTCATTATTGATGCATATTCAGATTGGTGGCTTGGATTTGGGTCATCTATGCACTAAGTCACATGATTTGCTGATTTTTTCTTCATGTAGAAGGGATGAGATGTTGTTATCAGGTACAGTCATGGCAGAGGATTATGGTTGACTATTTTATGCTTACAGGTTGGACATATTGAGAGTCAGATGCTCAATTCATGGATGTGATCATGGTGCTATGATTTTAGCATGACATGATTGGATATACAGGTACATCCTTGATGTTCATTGGTTTGGATTCCTGATTTGGTTATGGTGGTATATCTTCTTGGTTGAGGGTCATGGTTATTTAGTTTCTTTTGAGAAGCTCATGATGTGCACTTTGAATTCTTTGATGGTTTGATGCCTTGGTTGATTCTCATGGTTAGAGGATGGGTTTTCATCATGATGTCATGGATAGCTTGGATACACAGTTTAGTGGGAGCTTGTGACAATGATGGGGTGACAATACAAACTTAGTTCCTGGTTTGGTTTGTATCTTCTTGGTTTGGAGATCTTAGTTTCACTTAGTACTGACACTTTGGTTGTGTGGGTGTAAACCTGAAGGATCTTCATGTAAGAGATGGATTTAATAATGCCATAGGTGACTTGGTACCACGGTTGAGTGGGAGTTTTTTGGCATTGATATATTTATTGAGTGTTTGCAGATGTTAAAGGTTTGTCTTAGATCCTGTTGCTGCAGAAGCGTCTTTGACATTTGCATGGAACACTTGTTATCTTCATGGTATGTGAAGATGGATAGATCGTGAGAACTCATGGAGTTCTTGGTTTTTCTTCATGGTATCTGGAGATGATTGCATCTTGAGGACTTACAGAGTTCTTGATAAAGGTGTGGTTTATGCTTTCATTTTGCATGTTATCCTTGGTGTGAGGATGGTTTCATTATTATGTCATGGTATACTCTTGATACGCGTTTAGAGTTGTGACATGTTATGGTGTGTTCATATAGAGCATGTTATCTCTTTGGTTGAGACGGTAAGATCATGTTGTCATGTTTATGTTTCTGTGGCTATGGTTGGAACTTTGACATTGATCTTAATTTAGTTTCTTGGTATTGAGTACACTAATCATAAGTTGGATACTTCATGATATTGTTATGTTGCATTTGGAGTTGGCATGGATTGATTGGTTACAGGTGCTCATGGATACTTAGAGACGGTGGTGATGTTGATTTCTCTTGGATTAGAGAAGTATTTGTTGGAATGGTTGATGGTTTCAACAGGAAGTCTGAGGGGCAATCACTTGATGTGGACTTGAGAGGAGATTGTTCTTAGATGAGTCTTGGTTGGAGACTTGAGTATCCTGATGAACATTCTCATTCCCCACTCTTGGTATACTCGATTGTTTGCTACTTGAGAGGTATAGCCCATTGTTTTTCTCAAGTGCATTATATTTATGCTTGTCTTTCATGGATATTGATCTTGAGCTATGGTACATGAGTTAGTTCTGGAGAGTTCATTTGAGAGATGGTTTAGCATTGGTTATCTCCATGTGCATATATTGTTATGTTGGTTGAGTTTGAGAGATGGTTTTATATCGGGCATATTTCTTGGATTAGGAATGGTTTATGAGTTTGATCTTCTTGTGAGAGGCTTGCATCCATGATATGGTTTAGGTGTTGTTGAGGCTTCTTGTTGGGGTTTTATGGAGGAGATCATACTTGGACAATTTACATCTAAAGGTGTGTGTAGGAGGACATGATACAGGTTATGACTTGCATTGTTTCTCTCTGGTCTTGGTTATCTTCCTGGATGTTTGGTTTCAGTTAGATTGGATTTGAGATTAGTTAGAGATTGTGATCATTAGTTTGTGCTTATGTATGTCATGTGAGAGATGACATGGTTATTCCTTTATCTCTTTTCTCTGTTGGTTGTGGAGAATTTGGGAGACTATTGGAGACTTGTTATGAGAGTTGTTCTTGCAGGATATCAGTTTATGTATTGTGGATGTCCTTGATACTACATGAATTCACTTTTTTGAGATGTTGTGAGTGGATTGGTTATATATTTGACATTATCTTTTGCAGTGGGAGCTTTTTGGTATATATGTGGTAGGTATTGCTCTTGAGGCTAGTGATTGCAGATTACAGATTGGATATGTTGATGATGTGAGATTCACTTGGTATGTACCTTTGGAGGTGTAACAACCGATTTTTCCGGGTCTAAATTACCATTCAACATACTCAACGAATACAGTTTTAACTTCGACTTCATAAGAAGGCAGTTACATCATTCATATTCATGTGAAGAAGATTACCATTAAAGTCAGTTAAACAAAATTTCTTAACTAAATACTTGAAATACCTTTTAATGAAATTACTTCAGAAATTGAAATCACATACCTCAAAAAAATTGAGACTGAAATTCATCTAAGTGTGCTTCTACAACCACCCGAGTTAGTCCACAAATATACTATAACAATTTCTCAAATCGACTGCTATCTCAAAAATCATTTGATGAATACCACTAAATACCAATATAACTTAAATTAGGGGATCACATATCATCTTACCAATTAGGGCATCAATTACCATCGGTTTATTTAGGGCTTCTAGTCCTGCTTTACCACTTAGGGCTTCCGCGACCACGGATTCAATTTAGGGCTTCCGCGACCACGGATTTTATCTAGGGCTTATGCGATGACGGATTCAATTTAGGGCTTTCACAACCACGGATTCAAGTAGGGTTTTCGATACCACGGATTTCAGTTAGGGCTTCCAATACCACCATATCAATTAAGGTTCCAGCTGTCACGCAATCAATTAGGGCTTCGGATTTCTTTTCCTTCCGATTGCTTATCTATGACAATTTCTCAAGATTAGATAATTACTTATATTCAATATTCATTTATATGAAGTAAAATGATGATGACAATGAAATACCTCAATTTATTCTTACCTTCTCATAAACAAAGAATGATAATACCTATTTCCGATAAACAATTGATTTCATGGCTTATCTCTGTTTGACGCATATCTGACATCTTGAGAGAGGTGAAACATTGCCAAGGGCTTTACCACCCAACCTCGGACCACAATATATATATATATATCCCCACATGATCTCTAATGAGAAAGGCCCTCCCTACCCGAAATTGACAGGGAACATCTTACCATTCACTGGGCATCATGATATATAATACGCCATACGACTTGGCAACAGGAGATCATCATAACAGGAATATGCATGAGTTATTATTAATTCATATTAAATGATATATATTAAAATGTCATAACTGATATTACTGGTTCTTATTTTTGATGAATCTTTCCTCACACCCCCTCAACCTCATTAGGCCTCCAAGCCCATGATTTCCAAGTGCTTGTTTAATATTAATAAATTCACTCTTGCAAGGTATGAATGTTTGTAATACATTTTGAATTGAATTAGTTAATCACAGTTTTTCATTGCATATCCATATCTTTTATACATGTTTAATACTTTCTTATGAATAAAGAAACATTTATGGTTTAAGGCAGTTTTCCAAGAACTAGAATTCTTTTACTGACCACCCCGATTCAGTCTGCAATTATATTAATGAAAAAAAGACACATTGAACATTCTTGATTCAACAGTTGCATTAGAAAGAAAAACACGATTGGCCATTCTAAATTCGGCAACATTCTTACTTGTCTCCTATGCTTATATCTTCAACCAATTTTCAATATCTATATCCTTGAAAAACAAATTCTCAATACACACAGATACAGCAGATGAACTCATATTATATCCAACTTGCAAACTAGAAAAGAACAACTCATTACACTCACTAACCATCAACAGATCTTTAGATCGGTGTCTCCTTGGTGCCTGAACCGTTACATCTTATACCTATTTATAAAATTAAGACTCCACATTCTCAGAATTTCCTTGGTATTCATAGTTGATCATTATTACTGTTTGTTTGTTTGAGAACATAGCTTTTCATGACAAAAATCTATAGAGTTAAGACATACGTGGTTTGATAAAGGTATAGTTTGTATTCAAAAGTATTTTTGAATTAAGTGATGGCAATCGGTAATATCAGACAATGAATAAGATGAGAACATAAAGTTTTATTACTTCCTTTATCGGCTTCTATCATAAGCATCAACTACTTTATTAGTAATCATGTAAACAAGCTCTATTGGCATTTTCTAATATTCTGAGCACAAGGTAAACATCAGGACTCTATTCTATGCACACAACTCTTACATTTTGTATCAACCTGACCCAAAAAAGACAAGAAAACATGAGTGAAAGAAGTTAAAAACGATTTAGCACATCCTTACTTGGCTACGGATTACTGTGTGCCCTGCTTTGTGAACTCTTCAAATACCCGCTGAATCTATTGTTCAGTGATGCGCAAGATTGATCTCGTGTAAGCTTAGAGGTATGATATCGCGCTAGGCAGGAATGATGTTGCAGGTGATAACGTTTTGCAAAATGGACAACGAATCTTAGTAGGGTGTTAAACGTATTTGCAAAAGAAGAATTTGAGACAGATATAACAGGATACAAGGCAAATAGACAAACTCGGGTTGCAAAATAGTGAGGTTCTAAGACTATGGCGAAAATAAGAACAGACGAGTATCTTGTTGGTGATGTCTGAAAACGACAAGGCAACCATGTAAAAAGATAATGAATGGCTTTTTCAGCTTTTGCCATTACAAGACTCAAATGCGCTTTGAATTCCATCAAATGGAAAAAATGAATCGTTGGAACAAAGGTGAAAAAGTTTTATTAATATTATTTAATGTTTAAATCGATGACTAAGTACTAACATTAAAGAATATTAAATTAGAAATAATAGAGCTGGAAAGTGAAAATAACACATTATTATAATTCGAAAATTTATTAAAATCTTAATAAGTATTTTTTTAAAACATCATTCTATTAATTTATTAACATATAAAGATGCCAAAATATTTTTATATTCAAATGCACGTATTAAACTATTATTAAAAATAATACGATGAAAGATAATTTAAAATCTTTTAAGAATACGTTTATATTTAAACTTAATTAATTAAATTTAATTAATTATTAACAACTCATGCAGTTCCAAAGATGAGTCCTGTTACAAATCGCTTGGTCCTCTACCTGTCTGTCCAATGATGGTGATGCCCTGCCTAATTCTTTTCTGACAATGCTTCCACCCCTTCAACAAGCTCCCTGCAAGGAATTTCTCTGTAATTAAATTATAAATTATAAATAATCATATTAGTTAACCTTTCGTCTTAATTCCATGAATTCGCGATTAACGAATAACTAGCATGTCATCTTCACTTGAAATCATAACGACTAACTATCTTACCATTTCGCCAGATTATATCAAATTAAACTACCAACTGACTTCATGTGAACTTCAACGTCTATATTTCAAGCTAGGTCAAAAATTGGGATGTAACAGGAGGTATGGATAGTTGGATGGATTTGGCACTTGCTGTGGGTGCTATTTCAGCTATGGATATATTTTGACAACTACGGATACATGTGATTACCTTTGGATCAGGTTTTTGTGCTTGGCATTTTAGTTGGTACAAAATTTTATAATCTTCTAATGTGACAAGTTGGGTGGCTTTCTCTTTGGATGGCTTCTATATATGTCCAATGGCAGTGGCATAATAGGAGGTGAGATCATTCATGTTTGAGGTGCTGGATACTTTGATTTTGTTGAGGGTACCAAAATGGAGCACTTAGTGTACTTTGATCCATGATGGTGTATGTGCTGGGAGGGATTGTTCCCTTCTCCATTTGTGTGGCTACGAATTGACCCTATGCAATGTATACAACAAGTGGAAGATTGTTGAGATAATTGTTGTTGCACACATTGCATAATATTGTTATATTGTATTATTTTATTTTATTATGTAATGTTGCACTTAGATGGATGTGCAACATGTAAACATTCCCATAGAATATTCTTGATGAGTTGTATTGTAACATTGCGTTAATATTTCATGTAATTATTTAATATTGGGGAAAAGAATTAAATGCCCAATATTAAATGTGGGGTCAATGGGTTAGGTAGCACATGGTTTATGTAATACCACTTGGTGTTTTGGTGGGACTTGCTACTATATAAGCAGCCACAAGGGTAGTTGTTGGTGTGACAAGGAAAGACAAACAAGCAAGAGTCGAGCAAGGCTTGACAGGTTAGCCAAAGGAGCATTTGTGAAAGTTGGAAGCATGGCCTGGGATGTGTGGATTCATGCTTCTTCACATGGATTGCTAGGTAGTGGCTATGGCTTTGAAGGCTTCCATAGTTGTACTGCAATGGTGTTTTTGCTAAATAATACATGGTGATGGATGCTTTTGGAAGCTGGGTTTTTCCCTCAATGAAGGTTTCCCAGAGTATATCTTATGTCACATTTTTTGGGTATGTTGTCTATTCTCTTGCCTGTGGATATTTCAGATCTATTATGGGTTATGTGGAAACGGTTATATTCTTTGTTGCAAATTTCCTTACACTCGTTTGGTTCAAAGTGATTGAAGAAGTTAAAGTCAAGTTGATATCCATTGAACGAACAACATAAGTCACTTTGTGATAACCAACATATCACATCATAAAACTAAGTGAAAGCCCACAATAAAGAAGGAACCTTGACTTGTCTCATTTGATCACACAGTCCATTTATATTAATTAGCATATGAGCATCCTTATTCAAGAGAAAGTTGGAGAATTGGTGTTTCGTTTGGAAACTAAGTATTTGATTTTGTATGTGTAGTGGAACAAAACTCACAACTACTAACAATATTTGCACTGAAAGAACAAATTTTGCCACTCTTAGGGGTTATAAAGCTGCAGAAAAAGCATATATCAGAATTATGGCACAAGAGAAGCCAATTTTGTGGTGGAACTATCAGAAATCAGCAACTGCAATACTAGCCATTTGTCTACCATCTCAGATTTCTAGTTATTCAGCTTCAAAGAGGAATTGGTCTACTTATAGCTTCATCTACTCTCTTGAGAGAAATAGACTTACCTCTAAGAAAACAGAGAAGCTAGTGGTTGTACATATTGCCTAGCACATCATAGATCGCATGACACATGCATGCAACGAAAGCCCAACAGCAAGATAGGACGTAGAGCCCGAGGAGCCATCACAGACTAATGAGGATGAGGATGCAGCAGCATTAGATGTAGGGCTGGTTAGTGTTTGTTTGGCAGATCTTGACCATGAGGTGCCCAGTAGTTTTAATGATGAAGAATTTGCTTTGAGGCCCAACTTCCCATGGGATGATTAGAGGCCTCACTTCACTACATTTTGACATTCTGTACTTCTTGTGCTATAATGCTATTCATTGTAATCATCTTTATGATTTTTGATATAATAGAAATCTTTCATTTGTCGATTCGTCGATTCGACAATTTAAAATTTTACTTAGTATTGAGTATTCTAATTTTAAATTAGTAATTCGATATTCAAAACTTCAATGTTCATTTTTCAATGTTCAAGTATTTATTATGTAGTATTTGGCATTTACAAGTTTGCTATTTTACTTCTACATAGTTTTATACATATTTTCATAACTAGCAATTTAAGTACTATATAGATTGTATATAAAATATACAGCATCACCCTGCACCACTGCTCCCCCCGCCCCTCCTCAAATTGAGGCCTTTTGTACCCCCGTCCCGTCATCCTACAAGGCAACTATGGTTTTCTATAACTTTAGCATGAAACCTTCCCAAGAAAAAGGAAAAAATAAATAATGCCAAGCCTCTGATTGCAACATCAAATTCAACTCTAAAATGGTACAGAATCAGCATATATCTTCATGAGACTACCATAATGGGGGGAAGAGAGGGCTCTGCGAGCAATGCAGAAAACATGCCAACAATAAAAAAAAGCTAAGTGTAATAGGTTTCCGCAATCCATAATAATGAATTTCTAATGCATTTAGAGAAAATGTGTAGCCAATCTAGCGTCTATGAATACATTCTCAACCACACTGCATGATACATCACTAGAATAACTTCCACAATAGTAGACTATCCAGATTGCATAATCCAGTAACACAAAAATAAAGCTCAGGACGCCATTACTAGTGGGTCGCTTGAGGAAACGCAGGGTAAACTAAATGATGAGGATAACGGATTTTTCCCTCCTAAAAATTTACAGCACAGTTCTCCGAAAGCAATACAAATTCAGCAACAAATAGTTTCAACTTGTGGACAAAGACCAAAACCAATTAGTTTGAAAAGTATTCTTAGAAATAACAGAAGTAGGATAAAAACGAACAGAGACATTCAAACATTAGTGTAAGACCTCCCAAACATAAATTTGACCTGTAAATCCCGCTTTACATCGATCTGGAATGGGAATGGGAGAGATGGTCACTTCCTCTGATGGTCGGTCTGCACGATAGCAGCTAACATTATTGTAGAAGGTTTATTATTTTAGAAGAAAAACACAAGAATCTTAATCCAGATTAATGATGCAATGTTTCATGAAGGATTCAGTTGAAAACTAATAATAGAATATTATTATCGTCATATATATGTCAATGTCACGTGATTTTCGTCACCTAACATTTCGGAATTTGGGAGCCTTATTTAATTTAAGGGAGGGAACTAATGTTGTTAATTTTTTCTAAAATAATGATGGCATTATAAGATGATATTAATTTTTTCTGATAGAAAATGTTGTTTCAAGCTAAGGTTTTGAATAGAATATTTATAAATTCATTTATAATATTCTAAATTCTAATTTCTGATTGGCCCCATGCCAATTTCCTCAACAATTTTTTTAAATGGTAAAAAGTTCAAAAAAATAAATTGAGGATAACAATGTCATAAATGGACTAGAGGCAACGTGTCAACTCCCATTTCAAACTTTCAAATAAACGCTAAAGACAAATGGCTGGTGATGGAATGTGTACTAATGTAGGAATGGGTAATGTGTACATAAAGTAGATGAACTAATCATGCTTCTCTATATAAACTTGCACAAATCTTTGTGAGTAAATTTACATTTTATTTGTTCACATTAGGTCACTTTTCATTCAAGAGCAATCTTTTAAGTAAATTATTTTTGAAGTTTAATATTTTTCTGTAAAAAATATATTTTTTAATATTTTAAGAGTTTATATTATTAAATTAATTAATTATACTTAAGATTAATCAGATCAACAATATAAAATATCAATGATTAATAATACATATAAAAATAATAATATCTATTTATTCATATATCAATAATTATTAATCATAACATATGTAATATATAAATAAATAATTTTAATGTATTCAATGTGAAAAAATATTATAACTTTTGGTGTTAAATATAAACAAAATAGTAATATTGAAATTATTATATCATAATAAATGTAATATATAAATATAATTAATTTTAATGTATTCAATGTGAAAAAATATATAGCTTTTGGTATTAAATATAAACAAAATAGTAATATTAAAACTATTCTAATATTTTAATTTTTTTTAATATCAATAGGACAAGAGGATCAAATATTTAAAATTGGATTGTTTGTATATCATAAGATATACCTCAACGGAGTTCTTGTTAAACTTATTTTTTTAAAACTTTCTTCCATGACTTAATTAAAAATTTCATTAATTTCTCTAGATTAAAAATATATCAAATTAAATTCTTAAGGAAAATAATATTTTAAAAAATTAAATAGAACAAAAGATAATTTACACATTTGTTATAAATATTTCATATAAAAAGTCATTTGTTGGTAAAGTTAGTTTTAATATATATTGATTTAGTTTTGTAGTGTATGACAATTGCAACTTGTCTATTAAGCTATTGCATTTATGAGCATTCATTCATTCCTTTTGAAATCATTGGGGAATGACCTTTACTATTTAACTGATCTCTTAGGTATTTACAACTTCTAGAGCAATGTCAAGGATATCATTATCTAACTAAAGTTGTCCCTACCTTGAAACTCTCACCTCATCTAATGGATATTAAAACTCTGCCAGTATCATTACAGAAGCTACAAATATACAATTGTATTTCCTTTCTAAACACATGTTGACAACTACAATCCCCAATATGACTCCAAAAGGTAAGGACTCCAGCTTGCAAAGAGCTCTTGTTAATTAAAATTATAAATTTTTTATGTGAATTTTTGAAGTGATAAGAGAATCAAAATTATATTAATCAAATATTGACATAGAGTACATAATAATTAATAGAAAAGATTGGGAGGGAAAAAAAATTTAAAATATTTTTATTATGAAAAAAGTGATGATTTAGTTCCAATTAAAGGTTAGATGGACAAGGCTTAGAAATATTTTTTTTTTAAAAGGGATCAATTATAGAAGGAGGAACACTGTTAAGCTACCAGAGCAATGGTAGACAGAGGTAGAAAGTTTGGAGCATTTTTCTTTTCTCCCCAACTGGATGCCTAAGTGGGCTATGGATTTGGCATCATCTAACCATTTGTATTATCCTCGGCTTCATTTTCTTCTCTACTTGGAGAGATAGCTAGTGCCAACTGTGGAAATCCTTTGGAAGAAGAGGGCCATCTTGAACCATCACCAACAGGCCAAGCAATGGTGGCAGCTGGCAGCTATGTGGATGTTTTCATCACTCCCCAGCTTGAAGGTAAACTTTGAAGGTGAGGAAACACTTGATGTAGGAGCATCTTAGGTGTAAGAGCAATATTGCATCACCTAAAAATATTTACTTTATGTTCTTGAATAAGGGTTATCTCAACATAGAGTTGTTAGTTGTGGAGACTTGCTACTTAGTAAGTTAGTCATACAAGCTCAAAATGTCCTAATTTCAAATATGGAGGTTCGTCTTTGATACATTAGTTTGTCAATTGAGGTTTATTGCCATATCATGAGTTATTTCAGTTCTTTGGTGTAAAATTTTGGTATAAAAACTTCAAACTCAATTTTGAAGGCCTTAAAGGCTCTGGATGAGCTTTGAAATGAGGCCAACTAGAACTTGCGCAAGTTAGGCATTGCAAATCAAAAATTAAGGATTCTAAAACAGGGATAACTTTAAGAAACCCCTCCAAAAAAAAAAGCCTAAAATGTTGGCGAATCCAACATCTTGGAGGTAGGGAAATTTTAATATCAAGGGTGATTTTTTTGTTCCATATAGGAAAATAAAATATTATATGTTGGTGATTTGTTTCTTGCCCTAGCAAAAATCATTTTAAATGTGGCGAATTAATATTTTTTTCATTGACGGATATATAAATGATGACTATTTTTTCCCTTGCCAAAAATTAATTAATAATGTGAGAGGCGAATTACTTGTTTTGTAAGAAAATGAATAATAATGGTCTTGGCTAATCTTCAGTGGTAAACTGAAAAATTGTTTAATCTGAAAGTGAAATGTGCACATTTATTGGTTAGTGACTATACTGACTGCTAAGTAGTCACTTTCAAGTTTCAACTTGTGTACTATCTTAGGTGTGTTATTAATAATGTCGTAACATTTTTACGTCAGTGTCACAATTACCAAGTTGACTATCGTCACTTTTGTTACGTTAATAGTAAATACAATAGTTTTATTGATCGTTGATTAGTTAGAGATCAATGATAGTAGATGCACATCAGGGCCACTCGCTTGAAAAGACTTGGAGTCGCACGTAATTTTTTGGAATGGAGACACGTGGAAAAGTTTACATGGAAATCATTAATCATGTCAGGCACTATTGATTGTCTAAAATTAATGTCAGCACATTTCGGCACTTCACACACTTGAAAATTAATAGGAATACGAAAAAATAAGATATGGAAGATCACGAACGCCACGTCGCCAAAGAATTAGATGTAACTACAGTTTGCCATTAAATAGGCTCTTCAATTCCTCTTTCAATATCATTTCTTCAATCTGAATTTGGTTTGTAGTTGCACTTTGCAGAGTTTTCAATTTCTTGAATCGTAGTCATGGATATGCCAATTCGCCTGAAATGCACTAATATGGCTCTGCAAAAGTCCTTTCTAGGCAAAATTCTTGATGATGTCCTTGCCATGGTTTGCAAGGTAGATGGTCGAAGTCCTTTTATCCACCATGCTATATGCATGGTACTCGGCCATGAATTCTTGATAAATGATAAGAGGTATCGTGTGTCCATGGATATTACCTCCCGCTTCCTCGTGTCTCTTCTCAACCTTGGAGGTAGGCAAATAGACATGCTAATGCTTCTGCATAACATTTTTAAGGAAACATTTTTAGAAGATGATGTCAAAATTATTGTATTGGCTGAGCAGGTACTGAGGCCAAGTATTGGCATCCCTTTTGCAGATGTAGCAGACAAGTGCTGAGAGGAAGGCATAGGGTGCATTATACATAAGCATCCTTTCTTGCTCGACATGAACGAACGACAACTGACTCGCCATCGAAAGTGGGTGCAGCTCAAAAGGGATTTTCTATGAAAATGGTTGTTGTTGGACGATGATGTCAAGGAGATGGACTTCACATGGCTGGACGAGTTCAGTGACATCATCTTCTCCAATAGATTCCTCGCAGACAGAATTGAAGACCTTTCTAATTAAAGGCTTCGATCCCTCGGCCCCTCAGCCCACTCATGTTTCCAACCTCCCTGGTTCCCTAGTTCCCTGTTCCCTAGGCCTTTTAGGGCAAAAAAATATTTTGATTAGGGCAAAAGTTTGCCAAAAAATGTTTTCAAGATATCTGTATTTTTCTTTGGATTGGGCCCTACCTTTTTTTGTAAATTATGAAATAGTAAAACCAAGTTGATTAGTGATTTAATCAACTTTTTTGAATATGTAAGCTATGAATTAGTATTATGTATATTGTACAGTCTAAAATATTATCAATGAAAACAATAGTTTTTAGCTTCTCAAATCATTGTTCTTCTTAATCTATGACTTTGTAAATTTGTTTTTGGCATCTTGTTTCTCAAATTATGCACTGTTGAAATGTTACTGTTAGTTTGCTACTTAGTTAAAAATAGTTAACTGTTAATAATTAACTATTTTCCTTTAATCTGATTGGTTAAAAGTTAACAAATGGAGCTTCAAGGAAAACTAAAGATTAATAGATTATAACCTTAACAAAGTTAAATATAATTTTGATAATTTATGTGTCAAATTTTTATTTCATACTTATCTTGTCACCTATTCCTAACTTTTTTTTCATTATGAAATCTTTTAAATGATGAAGAATAGTTTATAAGCAATTGTCACAATTTTCAATATATATTAAATTTTAATAATTTATAGATATTATAACTATATTACATTTTAATTTTGAAACTAAATAATAAATATGAATAAAAATAGAACATTTGCAATTATATTTTTAAATTGTAATTATAACCATATCATATACATATAATATAATTATTTATACTATAATATAATATAATATAATTATAATTTATACCCATGCATATAATATTTATATAATATAATAATAATAATGAGTGTGACCATCTCAATCTGATAGATTGACAGCCCGGGAAGAATTATGGGCCGATTTGGGGAATCTTTTCCTATCTGCCCAGATTCATCCAAAATCGTGACACGTTGTTGAATCTTTTCCCATCTACCTAGATTCATGATGGTCATTATATATTTGATTAAATTTATTATTATTATATTATATTATATTATATTACATGGTTATATTTATATTTTATTATATGGTTATGATTATATCATATGGCTATAATTATATTATATTATATTATAGTATAAAAAATTATATTATATGTTCTATTATATAATAAATAATTATAAATAAAAATAATATTATTTTTATAATAATAATGAATCTTAAATGATTACATAATATAATAATATTATTTTTAATTGAATGCCAAAAACATATTATAATTTATAAAAAAATACATTATTAAAATATAAAATATAAACCAATGCACATTGCACAATGCACTTACATTAAAAAAATTAAAAATATTTAACAATATTAACAATAATAATTTAATTAAAAATAATAGAACATATGATATAATTATTTATACAATAATATAATATAATATAATTACAACCATATGATATAATCATAACCATATAATATAATATAATTATAACTGTATAATATTTATATAATATATTAATAATAATAATAATAATGATGACCATCGAGTCATCGATGGCTTGGGAGGAATTTCAGGCTGATTTGGGGAATCTTTTCCCATCTACCCAGATTCATCCGGAATCATAACATCGGGGGTATCCCCCAAACGCAGCCATAATGGAGGGGGCCATGCCCATTCCTTATCGGGGGCACCCCATACGTAGCCATAATGGAGGGCCACCCCCCATACGCAGCCATCCCTACCTTCCTCGACCTTCCCCCTCATTATGGGGGAAGGTTGGGGAAGGTCGGGGAAGGTGGGGATGGCTGCGTATGGGGGGTGCCCCTCCATTATGGCTACGTATGGGGTGCCCCCGATAAGGAATGGGCATGGCCCCCTCCATTATGGCTGTGTTTTGATGAATCTGGGTAGATGGGAAAAGATTTCCCAAATCGGCATGAAATTCCTCCCGAGCCGTCGATGACTCGATGGTCATCATTATTATTATTATTAATATATTATATAAATATTATATGGTTTAGGGTTTAGGGTTTCTCACATGTCGTCAATCTATCAGATTGAGTCTGAGGTGGTCATTATATATTTTATTAAATTTATTATTATTATTATATTATATTATATTATTATATTATATTACATGGTTATATTTATATTTTATTATATGGTTATGATTATATCATATGGCTATAACTATATTATATTATAGTATAAATAATTATAGTATATGTTCTATTATATAATAAATAATTATAAATAAAAATAATATTATTTTTATAATAATAATAAATCTTAAATGATTACATAATATAAGTAATATTATTTTTAATTGAATGCCAAAAAATATATTATAATTTATAAAAAAATACATTATTAAAATATAAAATATAAACCAATGCACTTACATTTAAAAAATTGAAAATATTTAACAACAATAATAATTTAATAATTTAATTAAAAATAATGAACATATGATATAATTATTTATACTATAATATAATATAATATAATTACAACCATATGATTTGATATAATCATAACCATATAATATAATATAATTATAACCATATAATATTTATATAATATAATAATAATAATAATAATAATAATGACTATCGAGTCATCACGGCCTGGGATGAATTTCGAGCCGATTTGGGAAATCTTTTCCCATCTGCCCAAATTCATCTGGAACACGTGTCATGATTCCAGATGAATCTAGGCAGATGGGAAAAGATTCCCCAAATCAGCCCAAAATTCATCCCGAGTCGTCGATCTATCAAATTGAGTCTGAGATGGTAATTATATATTTTATTAAATTTATTATTATTATTATATTATATTATATTACATGGTTATATTTATATTTTATTATATGGTTATGATTATATCATATGGCTATAATTATATTATATTATAAATAATTATATTATATGTTCTATTATAAAATAAATAATTAAAAATAAAAATAATATTATTTTTATAATAATAATAAATCTTAAATGATTTAAGTAATATTATTTTTAATTGAATGCCAAAAAACATATTATAATTTATAAAAATATACATTATTAAAATATAAAATATAAACCAATGCACTTACATTAAAAATAAATAAATAAATTTAACAACAATAATAATTTAATAATTTAATTAAAAATAATAAAACATATGATATAATTATTTATACTATAATATAATCTAATATAATTACAACCATATGATATAATCATAACCATATAATATAATATAATTATAACCATATAATATTTATATAATTTAATAATAATAATGACCATCGAGTCATCGACGGCCCGGGATGAATCTTGATTTATCAGATTGAGATGGTCATTATTATTATCATTATATTATATTATTTAATATAATATTATATAAATAATATTAAATAACATAATATAATAACAATAATAAATTTAATAACCATTTGATAGTCTATAGATCGACGGCCCAAGATAAATTTCGGGCCGATTTGGGAAATGCTTTCCCATCTGCCAAGATTCATCTAGAATCGCGACATGTGTAACTTATGTACATCACTACATTATTTAATATTGACTTTGAGTCTTGACAATTTATTACAATTAGATGTACATTGTACATAAAATTTAAAACCATTAATTACTTATTACTTTCGTTTTAACTATTAAACTTCAAGTATTACCTTTTTAGAGTATGAAGTTGAGAGTTTTGGAACTGTAAGACGAGAGTTTGATACAATAGCCATAGGGTTTTCAAATTTTAAATTTTCAAAGACTAGCAGAATTCCATTTTGTGTTCTAATTTCTGAAGACTGAAAGTGTGATTCGTGAAACTTGGGTATCAGATGACAACACCAATTATCTAATCTCAATTCCAGGTATTTAATTTTTTTCAAAAAAAATCCATTGCAATTTGCAGCAATAGAAATCTTGATTTTAATTGCCTTAGGTTTACACTTTACAATTATTTTGAATAGGGTCTAAAGTCTAATAACCAATAGCAGCTAAGCATGGGCAAAACAAAGTCAAAAACTTCCCAAACGAGTGCACCCATAAAGGAAAAGAACACCATTATACAACTCAAACAAGTGCTACAAACCCCAGGGTTCTCCATAATAGCATATTGTTCCCTCATTATGTTTGCAAAAGAGTATGATTGATCTCTTAGTCAAGTTTCATCTAAAATTTCATTTATGGTGACTCCATTGATTACTTTAGGTGTGAAAAAATGTTGAATCAGAGTCAACATCCTTCTTCAAAAATCAGTTGGACTGTTTAGAGACCAATATTGTGGAAAAACAATTGACATTGCTTCCAGCAGTTCCTCTGGAGGGAATCTGAATCTGATTTCTGACGATAGATTGTAGCAAACTTGCTTGACAGAGTCAAGCATAGAATCTTTGATCTTCTTGAAGACTTCACTTGTAACACGTGAAAGTACTTTCTCTAGTTCTGATTCAACTTCACTTCCTGCTTCGTTGGGGTTAGAGTTGGGGTTGATGCAGGCATAGTACTACGTTGGTATGTCAACTCCATGTACCCTGGCATATACCTCATCGTTTGCACCAATATGTAAAAAGTTCCTAGGATTGTTCAAATCTAATATTTCTAACCACTTTACAAACTTTGTTTCATCTAATGGTAATTATCGGTATAGAGTATCCAGGCTACTACATGTCATTTTACGTAGCTTATTATATTCTGCAATGTACATAACTCTTTGTTGAACCTTTTTTATAATATTTCTCATGTCCTGTAGCATGGGGAAAATAACTGCTAAAGTTAAGAGTACCTTAACATTAGTTAGGCTTGAATATAGCCGAGGGAATCTATCTCGCATAGAGTGGATTAGTCCAAGCAATGATGGGTATTCAGACATTACTCGATGTGCTAGTCCATCCAAAGAGATCCATCTGGTATTATTGTCTTTAAGAAGCTTCCTCCCATCAGTAAGTCTTGCAGCAAAGTGTTGAAATTCTCAGACTCATTTTGGACTTCGACAGAAGTATTGGTAAATCTCTTTGATCAGAGATTCCACTTTACTTATACAACCAAAATTGCTGACAATTCCAAAAGCTAGATTCATTTGATGGGCCATGCAATGAATGGGAATAGCGTAGGGTGCCAAATCATTCTTGATCTTTTTGCAAAGACCGCTTTTATGACCTTGCATAACGGAAGCAACATCTGCTTCAACACACACCAACTTTTTGGCAATCTCCATGCTATACAAACCTCTAGATTCAATTAGAGTAGTCTTTAATAATTCATATAAGTTTTCAGTTGTTGCACTACGATTCAATTTGGCAACAGATAGTAGAAATGGTTTACGACAAAGATTGTTTACAGTATAAACATGCATGCACACCCAAGAAGTATTATCAATTGTTGTAACTTCATCTAGAGACAATGCAATGAAATCTGGGTTTTTTATAGATTCCTTCATATCTTCTATTTCAACCTGTGCAAGACATTTAGCCCATTCCCACCCATTGTTTACTGACCAGTGACTGTTAGGATAGTTTCAAGTTTTCAAAAAACACAATAATGCAGTCATTGTAGGGTAGTCCATCATAGGGCGTCCTCTACTCAATATATAAAAGACCACACCTAATTGAACTACTTTTCTCATATTTTGCACTTCTGTTGCTTTTCCAATGAAATCTTCAATGGAACCTTTTACTACAGAACACTTCTCCCATATTTGCTAGTGTAACTCGTATATTTCAGCATTCCTGATATGCAAATAGTTTTCCTTTGTTTTCTAAGTTAGCACATATTTTTTAACTCCATCTATAATTTCCTTCTTGTAAACTTTACCAACATGCTTTTCTATGGTATCAATTTTAAGCTACAGCCTCTTCTCCTTCTTTGTTATCTCTGTGCAAATCTTACATCTGCATTCTGCAGGAGGCTCACCATCATTTGGATTGAGCATTGGTTCAATGAACTAGTACTTTTCCACCCATTCTAATTAAAAATTCCTTTTGGGCAAGATCAATCTTTCTTTGATTCCAATTTTCTTTTCCCCCTTTTGTGCATGAACCTGATTTATGGAATCAATTTTGGTTTTCTCAACCGACTGGTCTAGGATTGACTCCAACTCTATAATCTCAATTTGTGACTCCCTACTAGGGGGAAGTTCCTCCAGATCTTGTTCAAGTTCATCCTCGACTGAGATATCAAGTTCACCAACTTGAACTTCAATACTGTCTGAGGGTCCAACTTGTGATGAATCTCATTTTTCAGTAACCACTAGAGATCTAACTTGTGAATCTTGTAGGTTGCCAACATTTCCACCACCAAAATATGCCGCTATGGTTCTGCATTTTGGTAATGGTGGCCTCTCTTGGATTTCAGGGATCTGACCCCTCTTGTTTGACATGGCAAACCGATAAAGGCTGCAAAAAAAATCAACTTAGTTTTTGAACAAAAGACTTAACTACTTAGACTACATATAATAACAATAATATGATTCATTCTCAAAAAAAGGGTACTACTACTACAATACTAAAGTCTACGGTACTACCCAATATAATTCGCAAACCTAATACCTAGAGGCTATCTTAGCATGTAAGATGTCCAGTCACCAGCGGACACTGGATAGTGAAACTAAAAAAATAACCAGTACCACTTAAAAAATAATTTGAAAATCACTTGCCTTTTACAAAAATCAGGGTCCACGAGTCAATGGCCAATGCACTCAACACTCTGAAAGTTCGGCAGTAATAAGAAATGCCAGTCTCCAAACCAAAAAATAGCGAATTGTGTAGAATAATAATTTCTTATAGTCCAATCTAGGTTGGCGAATTAGGCGGGATTAACAAGCGAGAATGTCAAATGTAGGTGAAATGCACCTTCTGATGCAAGCCTATAGTAGGAAACAATTGGCTAAATGGGGTAGGTGATCGACACATGTCGGTAAAATGGTTGGCGACACCCAACCCAAGAGAAAATTTATATGGTTGTAGTAATGGCGAAATAACGTTGGCCAATAAGAAACAACATGCAAGGGTTGATGATATGTTTAAAATAAATGTATCCAAACTATATATCGCATTAGCGATTGCACCGATATTTTTGACCAATCATGTGATAACTAATGGGCGACCACCCCGGGTATTGGTCCCAAATATGATAAATATTCGACGACGTAGTTGGAGCCAAATATGATAAATATTCACCAAATGGCGATTACCTCGTCAGACGGGATCGTCAAAAGGTGAAGATTCGCCACTAAAGTAGTCCCTGTTCTGAAATGAGGTCATAAAAGCCAATCGGCACAACCGTTTGCAAATTAGGGTCTTCCGAAGTTGGGCCACACAAAAATTCCAAAATAAATGTCATCATTATTTTAAGATGACTCTATATGTAATTTTAGGGTGAGTTGGCCTCAAGGGTTAGGGTTTGATGTCTAGAACCTTATGAAGCGGTGTAAAATTTCCTATATAAGGAAGGCTCATAGATTGTCTAAGATAGCTATGGATGATAGTTTGCAGCTCTATCTTTTAAATTAGTATAAGGAAGTCATTCATATGGGTTTGCATATTGTATTTCAAAACTTTGAAATTCCTTATTTGTGAAAAATAATAGAGAGTTCATATTTTGTTCTCACAAATTGTTGTTGTTTCTGAATTTTTGTTATGTGTGTGTGGTATTAAAGGGAGCGCTCTTCATCAACATTGCGCCAATAACGTGGAGGCCAAGAATAGGTGTAATCAACTTCCTTTTTTGAATAACTAAACTCTAAACTTTGATCATATAAAACAAGAGCTCTTTGTGAGCTAGAGTCCTTGCCTTTTGGAGTCATATTGGGGGTTGTAGTTGTCAACATGTGTTCAAAAAGGAAATACAATTGTATATTTATAGCTTTCGCAATGATATTGGCAAAGTTTTAATATACATTAGATTATCATTCTTGTCAAGGGTGAGAGTTTCAAGGTAGGGACAACTTAAGTTAGATAATGATATCCTTAACATTGCTTTAGAAGCTATAAATACCTAAGAGATTAATTAAATAGTAAAGGTCATTCCCAATGATTTCAAAAGAAATGAAGGAATGCTCATTAATAGACAAGTTACAATTTCCATACACTACAAAACTAAATCAATATATATTAAAAACAACTTTACCAACAAATGACTTTCTATATGAAATATTTATAACAAATGTGTAAATTATCTTTTGTTCCATTTAATTTTTAAAAATATTATTTTCCTTAAGAATTTAAGTTGATGTGTTTTTAATCTAAAAAAATTAATGAAATTTTTAATTAAGTCATCGAAGAAAGCTTTCAAAAAATAAGTTTAACAAGAGTTCTCTTGAGGTATATCTTATGATATACAAATAATTCAATTTTAAATATTTGATCATCTTGTCCTATTGATATTTTAAAAATATTAACATATTAGAATAGTTTTAATATTACTATTTTGTTCATATTTAATACCAAAAGCTATAGATTTTTTCACATTGAATACATTAAAATTATTTATTTATATATTACATATGTTATGATATAATAATTATTGATATAATAATTTTAATATTACTATTTTTTTTATATCTAAACCAAAAGTTATAATATTTTTCACATTGAATACATTAAAATTATTTATTTATATATTACATATGTTATGATATAATAATTATTGATATACGAATAAATAAAAAATATTATTTATATATATATATATATATATATTATTAATCATTGATGTTTTATATTGTTGATCTTGAAATAAAGGGGGTAAAAACTTTATTAAAAATCAGAAAGCACTAATACAAAGAGATCAAGGACCTAAGGTCCTGAGAAAAAACAAAAGAATAGACCCAAATAGACGTAAAACAACCAAAACCATCATCTATCACCATTCTCCACCCTATCCTCATCAAGAATGCTCCTTAAGTCTGAATGGAGCTCTTGAGGAACCAACTCCCATTCCTCAATTCACCATCCATCAGCATGCTCAGAAGCCCATTTTGCCAAGCAATCAGCCACCCTATTCCACTCCCTTGGAATATGTGCAAAAGTAACCATGTCCATCAAAGAACTAATATGCAAAATTTGTTGCACAATCCTAGCCAATTGCCAATTAACATCAGCCACTTTCTGTTCATTAAGTAAGTTGATCAAAACTTGGGAGTCAAACTCACAAACTAATTTTCTCCATCCTAAAGAAAGAGCTTTCTCAAGAGCAACAAGAATAGCCAAACCCTCCACTAGGTTAATGGTCTAAATCCCATCATAGATTGAAAAGATAAAAATCACTGATCCCATAGCATCTCTACCAATCCCGCCAATACCAGCTGGACTCAGATGACCCCTTGAAGAACTATTAGTATTGATCTTCAAGATCCCCTGGGGGGGCAGCTGTCATCTACCAACCCTGTCAATTTTTTGCTTCTCACAACGTCATCTCTTAGCCCTAGTTAAGACCAAAGAAGATCCCAAAGTCCCCAATCTCTTTACCAACTTTGTATCTCATTTCCCCAAAGGAAAGTCCACTTCGCACCTAGCCTCCATTGTCTCTTGAATCATGCCCAATAACCTCTGCCAAATTTGTTGTACTAGCCTCTGCTCTCTATGAAAAATCCTTAAATTGCACTCTAGCCAAATCTGCCATAATAATAAGATAGGCCCCACAAACCACACCTCCTACATAAAAGGAGTCATAGAAGGGGGTCATCCCATCCTCTGCCAAAACTCAATCAAGGAGGAAGCATAACGAACTGCCCAAACTCCCCACTAGAAATGCCAAAGTTGCAAAGAAAAGGAGCAACAAAAAATAAAATGAGAAGAGTCCTCCCCATTAGCCCCACACATAACACAAATAGAAGGGTTGTGGAACCCTCTCTTTTGAATATTATCCCAATTCAAACACTTATTCCAAGCTAGCATCCAGATAAAACAGTTGCATTTTGGCCAAGATAGCTTGTTCCATACCTTCTTCCACCACTGCACTTCAGGCAAAACCATCTTATGAGACACCAATCTGCTATATCCAGAGGCAACTGTGTAGATCCCCTTAGAATTGGGAGACCAAGCAAGAACATCAACCTCTTGGAGTGAACAACATCTTCTACTAGAGAGGATATTTTGTAGCATAGCACACTTCTGTAAATCAATAACTAGCCATTCATCTGGGGACTTCCATTTAGCCATTTCCATCAGCCCACAAGGGAAAAAAGACTTAAAATCACTCACCCAAGACCACCTAGCATCCCAAAACTGCTGACAAAAAAACACTAGGTTGGGGAACTAAGAAATGATTGGGGGATAACCATCCCAAGAGTCAGACTAGAATTGGGCATCTACCCCATTGTTGCAAATCCAGAGTAATCCATCCTTAATAAGCTTGGCCCCTTTCTTTAAAGTATCCCAAATCACAGAACCCTTCCCTCCAAGTGGGTACCTAGAAATATCAAGATGAGGAATCCCTAGAAGATACTTTTGAGAAAGAACCATTGCCTAGCTCTTATCCTACTCATTACACCACCTCTAGTAAATTTTAGCAGCTAATGCCTCACCTGTCAAAGCCGACTGCCTCAAACCTAGTCCCCCATAATGTTTTGGACTGCACACCACTTCCCATCTAACCAAACTCCATTTGGAGGCCTCCAAGTAGCCCACCCATAAAAATTGGTGCATCACAAAATCTAGGTCCTTAAGAAAGCCCATAGGAGCAACCTGGAGCATGCATCTGTAAATGGGAAAAGCCTACACAACTAACTTAATCCACTAGACACGACCAGCAAAGGATAACCAACGGTGGGTCCAATTATTAACTTTTACCCAAAATTTGTCCAAAATAACTTGCCAAGACTCCCTGGGAATCCTACTCACAGAGATGGGAATGCCAAGATCCTTCAATGGAAGATTCCCAATTTGAAACCTCAAAGTGTGGGCAATCCTTTGTTGAATAGAACTCGGAGTATTGAAGAAGCACATGGAAGATTTTCCCTCATTAATATGATGTCCTGAAGCAACTAGGTACACATTCAAGACCCTACAGAGATTAGATGCCTCCCTCATTGTAGCCAACCCCATCAAAGCAATATCATCCACAAATTGCAAGTGAGTTTGCGAGGGTAAAGCTCCTCCCCACCTCTAGCCTTGAATAAAACCAGACTCCACATTCTACTTAATCCATCTACCCAAGTCCTCTACCAAAAGAATAAAAAAAAAGGGGAGAGAGGGTCTCCCTAATGAATTCCCCTTGAAGCCCCAAAAAGCTCAAAATGGCTTCCATTAATAAACACCGAGAAAGAGACTAAAGTAACACAACTCCAAACCCATTGAATCCAATCTTCCGCAAAGCCAAAAGCACTAAGAGCCCACTGCAGGAAGGATCACCTTACTCTGAAATATGCCTTCACCATATCCAATTTGATAAACATTGCTTTGTCTTTTGATTTGGCCATAGAATGGATGAACTCAGTTACAATAACAATCCCATCCAGAATTTGCCTGCCAGCAACAAAACCACTTTGCTCCTCAAAGATCAAATCAACAAGCCCCTTCTTTAACCTATCTGTAATAAGTTTGGAAATAATTTTGTAGATAACATTGCATAAAGAGATGGGTCAGAATTGACTCAACCTATCATCCCCCTCCTTCTTGGGAATAAGAGCAAGGAAAGTAGCATTTAGAGCCCTTAACATCTACTTATTATGTTGAGACTCATGAACCACGACCAAGAGATCAAATTTGATGATATCCCAAAACTCTTGAAAAAACTCAATAGGGAAGCCATCCGGACGTGGTGCCTTCCCTCTCTTCATGTTAAAAATAACCCCTTCAAGCTCCTCAAGCAAGATATCCCTCATGAGCTATTGATTCATATCTTCAATCACAAGAGAGGGGATACATGAAAGAACTTGCACTTCCTCAAGAGACCCCCCTTGCAAGTCCTCTCTAAAGAGGGATGCAAAGTACTGGACTGCCTCCCTAAACATTTCAGGAGAGGAAGAAAGAAAATTCCCCCTATCATTCACCAATCCCGAGATAGAGTTACCATGTCTCCTGGCTTTCATAGAGTTGAAGAAAAAAGTTGTATTTTTGTCCCCTTCCTAGAGCCACTCAATTCACACCTTCTATTTCTAGTACATTTCCTCTTGCATTTCCCATTCTTCAAGAAATTTCATAGCTCGAGCCTTGTCTTGAAGTAATTCATCAGTTACCTCTTCCTCTCTTATCCTTCTAGTGATACCATCCAAATATGCTTGAGCCCCTACCTTTTCATGAAATAGATTCCCATAGTGCAAATAATTCCATCGCTTGAGCTCAAATTTAACATGTTGAAGTAGCTTGGAAAAAATATACATTGAAGTGCCATAGGCTAGTCTACCTTTCTTCCACCAATTAGAGACCAAATCATGCAAAGATGAGTCCTGAAGCCACATAAGTTGGAACGTAAAGGAAGGCTTCTATAGCACCCAAGTTGATTCTATAGCAAGTTTGATAGGCTAATGGTTTGATCCCCTCCAATTCAGTAACAAGAAACCAAGAACCGATCTAACCTTTCTACAATACAAAAATCACCACTTTGACAATTGTTCCAGGTGAACTGTCCATTGTTCGGTTTAATATCCACAAGGTTCAAGGATTTGATATTGTCTTGAAGCAGCAGTGCAAAAGGCTCCAATCTACCAATACCACCCCACTTCTCAGCCAACTCATAGATAGCATTGAAATCTCCAGTTAAAATCCAAGGATGAAAGGGCAACATGCTACGATTCAGCTTGATGTGGGACCACAAAGCATGTTTACCCTAGAGATGGGTAGGTGCATAAATATTGGAAAATAATATGACCTCTCCTGTCTCCAGGCAAGTCGCAATCATGGATAGAGAGGATTTGGAGGAAATCCACCAAAGAGGCTAGATTTTTCTAGGATTCCATAAGCAAGCCAAACCCCCGAAAGAACCATGGGCTCCAATGCATTGGCATTCCCCACTTCTCCATAACCTAGGCTTCAGACCTTGCATACTCTCCATAGATAACTTAGTTTCCTGTAGGAATAGAACATCAAGACCTTGTCTTCTGACTAACTCATGAACAACTTTTTTTTTGGGGATGTTATTCAAGCCCCACACATTCCATGACAAAACAATCATTTCAAGGGGCATGAAAAAATAGAATCCAGGGGCTTAACTGCCCCCAACTCCACCAAATTTTCACCAGCTAATTTAATCTTTTTCACATCCTTTTTTTTGCTAGATTTAAAATTTTTTTTTGTCCCACCCTTCTTAATATCTTTCTACAAAATACCAAGTTTGGGAGGAGGCTTATTCTTCGCTATTGAACTTGAACCAATGTGTTGTCTAATAGCCAGAGAATCCATGCCTTTAGTTGAAACAATTTCCAAGGGTTCCTGCACCTCAGAAGTCCCCTTTTGTTGATTAGCATCCAATTGCTGACATTCGTCCCCTAGGGGATCCATAGTAGACTCAATAATAGGATCATCTTGAGCTAAGTCCACAAGCCCATGATCCAAATTGATCAAACTTGGGTTCACCTCCTATTGGCTAAGCTCATCCAAAACCTCAAACCTGTTAAAGGTATCATCCTGCCTTTCTTTAAAAGACCTCTTTAGACCCCTGTTCCTATTCCAAGCTCTAACCGGAATGAAACCATCAAAATCCCCTGCTTCATTAGGAGCAATGTGCTTGCCTTTATCTACCTCAAGATGCTTGATCATAGGCTATGACGAATGGGATTCTTGAGGTTGATTCCTTGGGCATCTTCGCTGCAAATGACCATATTCTCGACAAAGGCAACAGTGAAAAGGAAGAGTTTCATAATCCAATTGCTACACCCAAGAATAAGAACCCACACACATCTATATTACATTTGGTAAGGGTCTACTAAGATCAATTTCAACACAAATGCGAGAAAAAGTCATTACCTTTTTACCCAAGGTCTACGATGAAGTCCCTACAAGTTTTCCAAACACGGAGGCCAAAAGATGTAGCACATTCTCTCGATAGCATTCAATCAGAAACCTTGACAAGCAAACCCATACTGGGACACGATTAGGTAGCTCCTCTACAGGGTTGAAGCTAGCATGCCACGGCTTGATAAACAACCTAACCTTATTGTGGAAATAAGGACTTCCCTCAAACACCCTATTACAATCAGCAATGCAGTTGAAAGTAACCATGAAATTGTATGCACCCAAAAATGGTCGCTTAGACTATGGGCCCCCATTATTCAATTTATCAATTTATCAAATTTTCTGAATCAATGGTTTGTAATATTTTATTAAATCAATTCAAATCAATTTCCTTGGTCAAATTCGATTTATTTCATTTCTAAGATTGATCATTTTATTCCAAGTCTTATTTAATTAAAAGAAAATCTTCTCTTTTAATTAAATAAAATAAAATTCCCATTTATTTAAAAAAAAACCTCTCTTTTAATTAAACAGTTCATCCATATTTAATTAATTAAGAGAAAAACCTCTCTTTTAATTTAATTAAATATCTTCTATTTAATTAAAAAGAACTTGCTCCCTTTTAATTAAATAAAAATCCCACTTAAATATCTCTTTTGATGAAAAAAGGAAATAAAATAAATTCTTTTTATTTAATTTCTCTACACTTAAAAATGTGATCTAAGTGGGATTTATCTTTCCACTTTCTCCTCAACCACTCCTCTTTTCTAATTGGTGGAATCTTGTCTCACATGGATCACCACTTTCTTCTCAACCACTCCTCTTTTCTCATTGGTGGAATTTTGTCTCACATGGATCAAGCTCTATTATCCCATATTGGATGTGAGAAGCCTCTCACTTCCATAATTTCCTTTATAAGGGAGAGCCCTCTCCTCATGTTAGACACCCATGATTATGCTATCATTATGCTGCAGGTTTGAAGACCAATTTTTGAAGGAGTTTGAATACAAAAGCTTTTTGTGGAGAACTTCTATTTTCTTGTCTTTTTCTCTCTTGCACCCATCATGGGCTTTTAGCTTAGATCTTGCATTTATAGATTAGATTTTGCTTTCATAGATTAGATCTTATTTTCATGCATATTTGAAGATCATGGAGACTAGCATTCTTGCTTTTCCTCTTTGAATCTCTCATCTCATGGTGTACTTGCATGGGCACAAAAATAGGTCAAACTGAGGGCCTCCACTGTAAACCCTTGCACTCTATGAGTAGAGAGCTATGGATCGATTTGTGAGGGCTCATTCTTGAGTTTTCTTACATGTAATGATTCATAGAAGTGTGAGAACATTTTAGCACACATTTTTGGCGCCCCACGGTGGGCGCCAAAAATGTGTGCTAAAATGTTGTCACACTTTTATGAATCATTACATGTAAGAAAACTCAAGAATGAGCTCTCACAAATCGATCCATAGCTCTCTACTCATAGAGTGCAAGGGTTTGCAATGGAGGCCCTCAGTTTGACCTATTTTTGTGCCCATGCAAGTACACCATGAGATGAGAGATTCAAAGAGAAAAAGCAAGAATGCTAGTCTCCATGATCTTCAAATATGCATGAAAATAAGATCTAATCTATGAAAGCAAAATCTAATCTATAAATGCAAGATCTAAGCTAAAAGCCCATGATGGGTGCAAGAGAGAAAAAGACAAGAAAATAGAAGTTCTCCACAAAAAGCTTTTGTATTCAAACTCCTTCAAAAATTGGTCTTCAAACCTGCAACATAACGATAGCATAATCATGGGTCTCTAACATGAGGAGAGGGCTCTCCCTTATAAAGGAAATTATGGAGGTGAGAGGCTTCTCACAACCAATATGGGATAATAGAGCTTGATCCATGTGAGACAAAATTTCACCAATGAGAAAAGAGGAGTGGTTGAGAAGAAAGTGGTGATCCATGTGAGATAAGATTTCACCAATTAGAAAAGAGGAGTGGTTGAGGAGAAAGTGGAAAGATAAATCCCACTTAGATCACATTTTTAAGTGTAGAGAAATTAAATAAAAGGAATTTATTTTATTTCCTTTTTTCATCAAAAGAGATATTTAAGTGGGATTTTTATTTAATTAAAAGGGAGCAAGTTCTTTTTAATTAAATAGAAGATATTTAATTAAATTAAAAGAGAGGTTTTTCTCTTAATTAATTAAATGTGGATGAAATGTTTAATTAAAAGAGAGGTTTTCTTTTAATTAAATGGGGATTTTATTTTATTTAATTAAAAGAGAAGATTTTCTTTTAATTAAATAAGACTTGGAATAAAATGATCAATCTTAGAAATGAAATAAATTGAATTTGATCAAAGAAATTGATTTGAATTGATTTAATAAAATATTACAAACCATTGATTTAGAAAATTTGATAAATTGATAAATTGAATAATGGGGGCCCATAGTCTTAAGTCTTCTCCTAAGCAGGATCAAGATACTGCTTGCACCACTGAGCTTATTGACAATAAAAATGGCCTTAGTACACTTTCTCCTTCCAAAGATGATACTTCCATTAATGTTATTAAAAATGATGCTATTACTTCCAATGTTGAGCCTATTGAAAATCAAGAGAACAATTCTATGCTTATGTTATCCAAAGATCCTTGTCAAGATCAAAGTCTTCCATCTTCTTGTTCTACCACTCCATGTTCCCTTCCACTTTCTACTCTTCCTAAGTCTTCTCGATCTATAAGTTCTCCTATCAACGAAGTTGCTCCTATTAAAGATGTTTATGTTCCTATTGAAAATTCTGATGCTCACTCTAAAGATGTTGATGTCCTTGATTGTCATATAGATGTTAATGAACTTATTGATTATCCTTTTGCATCTTCCGCATCCATCCTTGGACCTCCCCCACCAATACTAAATGCTTCATATCTTCCTTCCATCTTGGGTCCTTACATCCCTCCCTCTCCTATCTTTCCTCAAGATCAACGTAGATGCATATCCTTAAATCCTTTTCATCCACCCACTCACCTAAACCAGTCATATCATCCTTCTTCTTCCACAAGTCCCAAGTCTTTTGGAACTAACTTGAATGTTCAATACAAGAAAAAGAAGCAATTCAAGAATCCGTATAAAAAACACCACCATGTCTCCTCTAATCGACATGGGGGCATAAAGTCAAAAGAGATATCTAAGAAAAAAATTACAAGACAAGTATGGGTTCCAAAATCCATCATTGAAGATATTATCTCTAAATCATCAAAAAGAAATGAAAAGAATCCTAAGGCTATATGGATTCCAAAATCTCTCTTAAGAGAGTCTAATGTTGAATGACAATTAAATTTGACATTCAAGCTTCCAAAGAATTTCGCTTCATCTTCTTCCAAAAGCATTCTTCCATTCCATGTGCCTAAACTGCAACCTTTTCTATCCACTCACCATATTCCTTCACATATTCCTTCATTCACATTTTCTTCATCCTTTCGCCACCCTTCAAGGTGTGTGTTGACGTTGATCTTGCCTTCATTTCCATTTTTCAATCTCACTCACTTCGCATAAAGCCATATCCTCCATTTTTGTCTCCCATCTTCCTTTCCCTATTAGCATCTTTGAGCATATCATTTGAATTCCTTTGTATATCATGATTTAAACATTCAAGGAGCATTATCTTAAAAGCTTGACTTCTTCCAAAAAAAAAAAAATTTGAAAAAGATTGAAAAAAAAAAAAAGAAAAAAATTTGAAAATGTGCCTTGGTGAAAACCTGGTAATCAGGCACCTTGGTAGCAAAAGTAAAGAGAAATAAATTCATCCTATGGTGAAAACCACTCCCTTGTGGTGCCTTGGATAAGTACCATGATGAAAACCTAATAAATAGGCATCATGCGTAGTTCTTCTACATCTTTCATTCATTTCGTCTTCTCTCTTTGATCTTGACAATGTTAACCTATAGAAAAACATTTGGCTATCTTGTGAGATATCTTATGATGATCTTGTTTTCATTCCTTTCATGTTTAGCCTTCATATCTATTTTCTTCCATTCATTCTAGTCTTTCGCTATCCTTTTCCCATTTACCCTTTTGGTCTTGATCTAATAAAAAAGAGTAAAATATGATGCTATAAAGTCTCTTGACATGTCTACTTCTTTAGATTTCATCTTTCCCACTTTTACATTATGCTTTCTTGAATTATCCTATACTGGCCTTTCATTTCTTGTCCAAATGTTCTTTACATGACAAATTTTCCCTAGCTTGGGTACTCTTGAGGAGTCAACCTTTGAAGATCACTTTCACTTGCTTCATACACTCCTTGCTTATCCATAATATCCATTAGCTTATTGCTTCATCATGTCCTCCACCTTGTTAGACATTGGGACTGCATGATGTGATCTTGCTTAAGAGTTTAATGCCCATTCTGTCTAGGGGTATCTTTGTACATATTTATTGATCCTGAAAAAAATCCAAAAAAAAATTGATATATTTTAAAAAATCTAAAAAAATGGTATATTGTAAAAATTCTAAAAATTGAAAAATGTCTTGAAAAAATGATCATCATAGTGAGAACCTAGCAAAAGGCACTTTGATGTATCTTCAAAAAAAATAATATATTCCAAAAATACAAAAAAAAATAAAAAAATTCAAAAATTCAAAAAAATAGAAAAAGTGCCTTGGTGAAAACTTGGAAACAGGTGCCTTGGTAGCAAAAATACAAAAAAAAAAAGTTATAAAAAGTCCTGAAAAAAAAAAAAAAAAAAAATCCAAGTGGTGAAAACCTGGAAACGGGCGCTACTTGAGGCCTTTGCACCCCTGTTTCTTAGCACATGTCCTCGACACTTAGCCTTTCTCCACCTTGCCTTGTCCTTGTTACCTTGCTTTGGAATTGGTCTTTGTCTAGGGGGCATAACTATGCTAGCTTTGGTTTCTTAGATGTGTGAGTTTTTAGGACACCTCGCAAATGGTGTTTTTCAACACCCATTGACATCGAGTGTTTTTCAACACTTATTGGTTTGGTCTTACCCAGTATCATCATGTGATCTTACCTTCCTGCAAGCATTTGATCCTTGTCCTCAGAACTAAGTATCAGTTAACACACTTAAATTTTTAAATGAAACACTTAATGCTTGACTTATGTCATGATTTTTTTTTTTTTTTTCTCTCTGTGTGCTAACTATTATTGATTTTTGTTGTGTGTCTTTGTCTGATAAGTCTCTCCATGATGCATCGCTAGAAGACTTGGGGCATGAGACATGTTTTTATTTATTATTTATTTATTTCTTGTGGGTGTGGTCTTGAACTCTAGAGTGTCTTTTGTTTTCCCCTTGAAACACTTAGGAGATTTGAGACATCATTCTTGATTGTTTTTGCACAACTATTCTTATAGTCATCTTGGCATCTATGTCTTAATGCAAGCACAGTTTTTCTATATTAAATTGGGTAAGCTAACATTGAAGTCATCTTGACCTTTATGTCTTTGATGCTTATGTTAGAATCTTTCCACATTTCAATCCAATATAAATCGCATTCATATCTTCATAGTTGCATTTGTAACTAGTGATGATTGTGTGATTTTTCGATGTCCATTAATAATGGCCCAATGATGAAAATAAGTTCTTTTACATTCTCTAATGAATGATGAACACAAAATCCTATGTTATAGTTGCTCTTTTGCAAGTACACCATTGCATTTCATGTAGCTTGCATTATTAGACTTCATGTTAGTTTGCATTTTTAGGCTGCATTATGAGTTTGAGAGGGTTCTCCTTTCACCTTTATTGTGGAAATTTAATCAATTGTGGTCACATTTTGATCTTCATTTCCTTATTTTCTTTCGTGATCTCAATTGAAATTTCTATCTTAAACAGTTGATTGATTTTTGGAGCATTTTCTTTTCTTATTTCTATTTCTTTCCATATCTTTCAAACTTCTACCTTCCATTTTCTTTTTCCCCACTTCTTTTCTTCTAAATCACCTTTGGGGCATAATATTTCATGCTTGATGATCTACCTTGGTTCTATGATTCTTATATCTTTCATCTTACATCAAGAACCTTATCTTTTGTTCGATTTGATCAAATTTATCAATTTGTTGTTTCTCCTCTATCTCATTTCGATTTCGATCACGAGGGGGCAGTAATTATCAATTTCAATCCTTGATTCAGTTTTGTCAATTTTATACTCGACTTTTTCAAGTTAAAATTTATTTGTATTCTTTGTCCTGATGTGTTCCCGAGTCGACCACACATCTGGGTTGTTTTGTGATCCCAAATTGACCTCACACTTCAATTTCTTTCTTTGACTACATGTGTTCCCGAATCGATCACACATTAGTCAAAGAGGGGCAAATGTATGCACCCAAAAATGGCCGCCTAGACTATGGGCCCCCATTATTCAATTTATCAATTTATCAAATTTTCTGAATCAATGGTTTGTAATATTTTATTAAATCAATTCAAATCAATTTTCTTGGTCAAATTCAATTTATTTCATTTCTAAGATTGATCATTTTATTCCAAGTCTTATTTAATTAAAAGAAAATCTTCTCTTTTAATTAAATAAAATAAAATCCCCATTTAATTAAAAGAAAACCTCTCTTTTAATTAAACAGTTCATCCACATTTAATTAATTAAGAGAAAAGCCTCTCTTTTAATTTAATTAAATATCTTCTATTTAATTAAAAAGAACTTGCTCCCTTTTAATTAAATAAAAATCCCACTTAAATATCTCTTTTGATGAAAAAAGGAAATAAAATAAATTCTTTTTATTTAATTTCTCTACACTTAAAAATGTGATCTAAGTGGGATTTATCTTTCCACTTTCTCCTCAACCACTCCTCTTTTCTAATTGGTGGAATCTTGTCTCACATGGATCACCACTTTCTTCTCAACCACTCCTCTTTTCTCATTGGTGGAATTTTGTCTCACATGGATCAAGCTCTATTATCTCATATTGGTTGTGAGAAGCCTCTCACCTCCATAATTTCCTTTATAAGGGAGAGCCCTCTCCTCATGTTAGACACCCATGATTATGCTATCGTTATGCTGCAGGTTTGAAGACCAATTTTTGAAGGAGTTTGAATACAAAAGCTTTTTGTGGAGAACTTCTATTTTCTTGTCTTTTTCTCTCTTGCACCCATCATGGGCTTTTAGCTTAGATCTTGCATTTATAGATTAGATTTTGCTTTCATAGATTAGATCTTATTTTCATGCATATTTGAAGATCATGGAGACTAGCATTCTTGCTTTTCCTCTTTGAATCTCTCATCTCATGGTGTACTTGCATGGGCACAAAAATAGGTCAAACTGAGGGCCTCCACTGCAAACCCTTGCACTCTATGAGTAGAGAGCTATGGATCGATTTGTGAGGGCTCATTCTTGAGTTTTCTTACATGTAATGATTCATAGAAGTGTGACAACATTTTAGCACACAGAAATAACTATTTTCCAACAACATTATCTCCATTTCCCCTTCCAGCTCCCAAGTTTTCCAAGCCCAAACCTCCAAAAATTCCAAGGAAACCCTCATGCCTAGAAACTTACAATATAGGAAATGGTGCAAATAATATTCAACATCATCTACAATCATTTCCACCAGGACAATCAGTTTTTGCCTCTCCTTGCACCTCTCGAGACATCCATTGGTCATCGTAATCTTTGAGCCATTTGATAGCCCCAAATCAATAGTCTCAAAATTCGGAGTGAATAGGTTATTGTCAAAGGTCTTCATCCCTTGGTTTGGAAATTTAGGGTCTAAAGCCACCCAAAAATCCATGTGGGGCCTCTTCATTGCTGACCCCCCCTTGGCATTAGTCATTAACATGAACCACCCAACGAAAGAGGGTTACCCTCCCCTCCCTTTATCCAAACCCCTCCAACTTTGACTAGAGCCACCACACCCTGTCCACCACAACACAAACTAGACCAGGGTTGTGGGATATCCCAAACCCACCTACAACATCCACTACCCATGAAAAATGTAGGCCAGCACACAAACACAAAGCTTTCTTTGTGTGCAACAAAGTCTCCACCTCTAGATCACAGCCCCGTCTGCAACCCGTTAGGGAGATTCACCCAAAAGCCACCCCTTAATCTGCTAAACACCAACCATCACAACACACATAAAGCACGGGAATAGAGCTAGGACACAGGTGCCCTAGCTCGAGACGTAGATGTAGGCAGAATGCTTAGCCTTCATCGCACACCACCATCCTTTATATTGTTGATCTTATTAATCTTAAGTATAATTAATTAATTTAACAATGTAAAATTTTAATATACTAAAAAATAGATTTTTAAAGGAAAATATTAAACTTTAAAAATAATTTCTTAAAGATTGCTCTCGAACGAAAAAGTGGGAAAAATGACCTAATGTGAACAAATAAAATGTAAATTTTCTCACAAAGATCTATGCAAGTTTATACTATTTTAAATAAATATAGAGAAGCATGATTAGTTCATCTACCTTATGTACACATCACCCATTCCTACCTTAGTACACATTGCATCACCAACCATTCCATGAATTTTGTTTCTATGTTTTTGGCATTTATCTAAAAGTTTGAAATGGGAGTTGACATTTTGTTCCTATTTGCAATTATTATAATATACTTTCTAACACTCTAAAGGCAGGGACTCCAGCTCAACAAGAGCTCTTGTTTTTCAACATACTTGGTTGAATACCTTTCTAAATTTGATTAAATATTATTAAAAAATAAAATTACTAGATATCTATTAGCCAATTAATTTGTTGTCCATCCATACAAGAAGAAAGTGAGTTTAAATGAGTAATATTTAATCTCATTAGTATTTGTTTGTTTTTTAATTGATTAAAAGTATAATATCATATTAATTAATTATTTTTCAAAACATACATTTATACATACATACAAGTATATGTTGTATGTATTGGTATATATATTTAAATATGTACACATATATGTGTATACACAAATTTAATGTATTCATACATGTATGCATGTATGCATAAATTTATATAAAAGATGAACACATTAATTCAACACCAACCCTTGTTTTATAAGTCTTTTATTTATTTATTAATTATTTTGTTTTTATTTAGAATCATTTAAGAATAATTTAATTATATATTATCAATATTAATTGAAAATTATCCTATAATTAGGCAAGGGCCTACAATGTAACGGTAAATTATGAACCTCTTATTGGGGAGGTCCTAGGTTTGAATCTACTTTAGATTAACACATAATAATAATTAATTTTAATAATAACAAATAATTTAGGCTTCAGCGAATTACCTTTTAAAAAAATCCTACAATTTTTTATATATATGTGTGTTCATTATTATTTTTCTAATGTAAACTTGTTGTGGTTCCACAATGCATGCCCCATTTCACCTAGAAATGGGGACCCCCTACTTTATTTTTCGGTGTTCTAGATCCCTAGTATGGGGTTTGAGTCTTCTTAAGGTTTTTATCTACTGTTTCTAGTTAGATCTAGGTCCCGGTTCGAAAACCCAGATCTTGAAAATCAAAATTCTTAGGGGAGAAGATATTTTTGCAAAAAAGAGGCACACCAACGTACCTCCCCAAGTGTGCTAGTGCGCCAATGCATAGTGAAAAGGCATCACCCATGGTGATGCACAACAGTGCAGCTATGCAACACCAAGGGGTGCACTAGGGTCTTGGGCCTATAAAACCTGGGGACCCCCTTTCCTCCCCACTTCATTTTTCTCTCCTCTAGCTCTTTGTGTCACAACATTGCACCTCCCGAGGTGTGCATCACTCTTGCAAAACAAACATAAAACAACTTTAAAATACACCTAAAATGTGCGCAGTTGTGCACCTTTTATTTCTCAAAAAAACTAAAATTTAAGAAAACTTTAAAAGACAAAAAAAAAAAACACCATTTATGGTGCGTAGTAGTGCACCTAATTAGGTGCACTACTGCACATCCTTAAATGAAGAAACATCTTTTTTTGTGTGTGATAAGTGTTTCATAGGGTGTGCATCAACACACCCAAAGAGGTGCACTGGTGTGCACCCCATTTTGTCAAATTTTGATTAGGTTTAGGCACACCTAGCGCACCTCTGAGGTGCACCAACTATGCCATTTTTTTGCATTTAAAGGTTGAAATTAGGTTTTTTAGCTATTTTTGTTAGTAGGGTTTTTTGGGTTTCGTTCATGTCAATATTAGGGTTGGATTTAATTGATTTTTCTTCAACTCTAGACTAATAAATGTTATTTTTGTGTAGATTCAATGGCTTCTTCATCATCCATTCTTGTTGAAAAGATGGTCCCAAAACTTGTGGTATTCAAGTTTTAAGGTGTTTTGACTGAGTCACGCTTTTAAGATGACTATTCAGAGATCCAGGACACCAAAATCGATCACACAAACTTGAGCACATTCCTAAAATTGTGTAACAAACCAATAGAAAGACCCTTGATGATATCCACTCTAATCCGATCAGGACTTGTTCATGAAGCATCACATCTAGTATCAGTGGAATCTTCAAAGCTGATCATGATACTAGTAGAGAACTATGTTTCTGAAGAAAAGGTCATAAAGAGCATAATTGGAGAGATTGTCCTAGATCTTTGACCTAAGAACATAGAGAAGGTGTTCCATCTTTTGAGAGTGGATCAATTCATGAGATTGACCTATCACCAAGTGGAGAGATGGTACAAGGAACATATAGAGGAAGCATCTAAGATCATCCAATCCTTGCACCTCATTGAGAAGACTCATCTAGGACATAAAGTGGGCAAAGTGGACATGACATGATGATACATGAAAGAAGATATTGGATATTCTATCATAATCTTGAGTAGAGTCAAGGGTTTGCTAGCATCGGGACACCTGAACATCTAAATGGTACATTTCATTGAGATAATCAAAATAGTAGAGATGCCACTTGATTGGGCTTCCATTCTTAGTGAGAATTTAGGTGAGTAGCTAGTGGTGGTTAAGAATAACTGAAAGTTCTATATGACATCATATTTGGTATACTTGTTAGCTGCAAGGGTGATAGATTATCTGGGATTGTTCAAGAAGGGAAATATGAAAGATGCAAATGCATAACCTTATATAATTTATCCCCAGTTGGTGAAGAAAAGGCTTTTAGAGTGTAGCAAGGAATACATGATGGTAAATGATGCTTTTATATTCACAATAATCTAGTTTATAGAAGGAGATTATGTGAAGAGGATGTCAGAAGAAGCAGCTGCAAAGATATCAGAAGTTGGAACCTACTACATCTAGTATTGAACGTTCACCTATTTGAGGGTAGTGGGTACAACTATCAGCCCCAAGAAGCTCCCTAGGTATCCAAGTGACAAAAAAATACTATTAGAGATAGCTCCACAACTCTTGACTACATATGGCAAAGTCATAAAGCAACATAAAATAACTTGGGTATGGTCTGTTACTATAGTACCATTTAGTGTGGATCAGAGACATGATATTCCATATTTTGAGTCTGAATGGGATCAATATCTTTTGTATGAATATAATTCTCCTCAATCCTTTTTGATAACATTGAAAGAGTACAATACTTGGCTGGCAAGACATTCTAGCATGAAGATGTAATTGAGGACCACTAGATGAATGTTATAGATGACTACGATATCTAAATAAGGGATTATTATAGGATGACTCTCTATCTAGCAACCAATGCTTTGAAGATTAAGGTTCCTTTAAAGGTTGTTCAACAAGATATTGAGGATGTCTTAGATCCATTGTTTAATAAGGACAAGACTGGTGATCGTTCAATTATGAATGCTGAGGTTGATGAGGAAGAAAACTCTAACATTAATCATCAATCCAAGCATGTTATCAAATTGACAAATGATTGGATCAAAAGACCTTTCAAGTTGGATCCAATTCCTTGAGTTGTAGTATTTCAAGCTCAAACTTTCCCAGCAAAAAGTCAAGGAGCTAAGGTTATAGTGCCTACATTTATAGTTCAGTCCCTAGTAAGGTTGGAAACAATGCACCAACTTGATAGAGAAGTTGGGTATTATAGGGTTTAGAAAGGTGAAGGTAAAGGAAAGAAAAAGAGGAATTCTCACAAACAAGCTGAGCTAGAAGAGGGAGCTACTCAAGCACCACCATAGCCTGAGGCAAAAATTATACAAGGGTCAAGAAATGTAGAAGCCACACAAGCCCAAGACAATCCTCAAGTGCTCCCAACTAAACAAGGGAAAGGAGAAGTTGAAACTGAAGTGCAAGAGATATCTCCGCCTCAACAAGAGGTACAAGCCTCCTCATCTACTCTTGAGAGATGAAAGATTAAGACTTCAATCAAGAGGAGACAAGGTTATTAGGAGATTTATTCCCTTCCCATTAGTCTTGGAAGTTATCCCAAAAGAAGGAGAGGAAGAAAACGATGATGAGGACGAAGATGATAACCTTCCTTTGAACCAGAGGACCTGTCTTGCTAGAGCCATGAAATCAGAATGGAGAAGAAGCTTCATAATCACACTGCCATCCATTCCTGAGCAACCCATTTAGTCTACAACCTCCCAGGATGAAATTCAACAATGGATAGATGAAAAAGATGTTGAGGGTACAAATGTCTTCAAGATGTTAAATTTTGATTTTATGCCAGTTGGTACTAAATTGGTGGGAGACAAAATTAGAAATCTCCAACTAATCAACCTCAATAGAAGGATTGGAGTTAGTTTCCACCTAAGCCACAAGGGCCTGAAACAACTCCACCATCATGCATTAAAGTTAAAATTTGTGTAGATAAAGAATCAACTACTCCTCTTCCTCCAAACAATAAAGAAGAACAAGTCCAAGTAGAACAGGAGGAAGAGCCACAACAAGTATACACCGATGAAGTGTCAAAGGAAGGATGACTAAGTGAACAACCTTAGCAAGCTTCCCAAGACACAGAGGTGAGGATTGTGGACTCCATGGATACAGATACTACCAGTGTAGATCTTTTACAAAAGGAGAGGACTCCATAAAGGGGAGATAAGGGAAGATTATAATTGAGCAAACTCCATCATCAAAAGGAAAATCCTCGATAGTGCATGTTCCAAGATGGCTGAGACAAGAAGTGATAAGAAACAAGAGGCAACAATTCAATACTAAGGAAGAGGATAAGATGGAATTGACCAAAGTTTTAAGGAAGCTTGAGTCACCACCAAAGGATGCACATGCATTAGCCTTCATTATGAGTGATCAAAACCATGACTTATTTTCTCACATCGCTATCCCTCCTTTGAATGTAGATGTCGAAGAATTGACTCCAAGAGATTATCATATCAGGGAGGTCATGCTTGGGAAACCTACGTTGGACACGGCTAAGTTGATGGCCACAACAAGAATGAAAGAAGTGTTTAAACACTTAGAACAGGATGGGATAGAATTGATAGCACTTTGGAGATAGAATGAGATCCTAAAAGGATATCTAAGCGAAGTTGTTGTTTCATTAGATCTTGAACATCCCAAGGAAACTTTGAACGTAGCATTGGAGAAAAGGGATAAGGAATTAGTATAGTTAGATCCATTTTTCAGAGCTTGTCAAGAATGGTGAGAAAGTTTTGAAAAGAAAGGTGTACAAATTATATAGGGAAATCTAAAGCTGCTACACCATATTTAGGATAATGTAGATAGGCTAGTGGCCATTTTTAATCAAGATTTTGGTGATGGACAAAGCACATACCTGGGGCAAAGATTTGCAAGCACTATAGTCGATCAAAGAAAAAAGGTATTAGATGTTGATGGAGGTATATACAGTAGAGGAATTAGATAAAATTGATGATTAGATAGAGAAGATTGTGGATGGCAATAAAGTAATGGAAACATTACACACAGAGATTCATAAGCTCAAGGATCAAGCCCACGAGCAAATTTTGGAGGCAATGAAACATTATAGTGATGCATGCTTAGATATTTTTGAGGATGATGCAAGGGATAATTTGATAGCTGTGGAGGTATTAGTTGAGCAATTCCAAAATAATTTTGAAGAAGATTCTAATGATGATGACATTAGACAAGCATTTAGAATGGAAGAAGCATTATTAGATTTAGATGTAAAACTTGGAGACTTTGTAGAGACTTGCATTGAGGTGGAAAACTATAGAAAGAAAGTGAAAGACAAGTATGAAGCCTTATATTTTCCAGATGCAACTCAAGTCATTGAGATCATTAAGAAATTCAAGGGCAAATATCCAGACATAGCTCTAGTATAAAAGGGGAACAAAACCCATAAGCTAGAATTTCAATTTTGACACTTGGTGAAATTTTGCATTTTTTGAAACTACTTCTGAGGTGCACAAGTACACCAGGCGCACAGGTGCACTTTTCAAAGGTTTGTTAGAAGTTTTGAGCAAGTTAGAGGTGCATCGACAATTAACTACCATTTCTAAATTTAGAGCTTTCCATGCATCAAAAACACATTCTTACAATAGTTTAACTCATACAAATGCCTAGTGAACATGGAGCTTCTAGTTTTGGCATTTCTAGACACTTCTAAATCATCTAATGGCTTTCTCTATCTTATTTTCTCATGCTTTCTTTGTTTTAAGACATGTAAAGGCTCATGCATTTGTTTAATAATATAAATATGGATGGAGTCCTACTAAGCACCATTTAGAGAGTTAGTTTGTACATAATTTTTTTTTTTTTATTAGTTTAGAAGTATATGTTTTCATAAAGATATCTCGCACTCTCAACACAAATTGAGGAGAAGAGTTCTTATAAATTTGGAAATGTAATATGTATTCAAGGTTACCATTATTTTGATGCAATAATATATGCTATTGGTGCTCACATTTGGAGTGTAGTGATTCTTGCCTAAGTGTGTTATATTTTGTGAATGTATGTTCATGGAATGTAACTGAGCCAATAGTTTTATTGTGTTATTCTAGATGTGTGATATTTTAATTATGGTGTTTGCTACGGGTCTACAAATTTTGCTGACATACTTTAGTTCGAGAAGAGATCATCATCTTGTTCCTACATAGCTTTTTGTCTCACATGAGCATACTTTCTGTGGCCTTGTGATTTGATGAAAAGTGAAACATCTTACACTTACTAAATTCATGTTGACAATTGCATCAGTGGAAATAAGGAAGCACTGCTCCTATTTTCATTGGTTACCTTTGATCTTTTTGAAAGCTTAACTTTTAGACACGTTGTTTCTGTAGTTTATGTCCTTTAGGATTTTAATTTTCATGTTATTTTCTTAAACTTCTTGATACCCTATCTTCGTTATTTGCTTTACTAACCCCTTGGTTAAATTAGGAGTTCATATAGTTGCATTGTTAGATTGCATTCATCATAAAATAAAAAATACAAAAAATATATTTCTTTTGTGTGTTTCATTCTTTTGAGATAGCAAGTAGATTCTTCATCTTATCTAAATCATTTAGAACTAGCAAAGGCATCCTTGTGAACATTTGCATTTAAAGATTGAACATTCACATTTATCTTCAACTAAGTGGATTTCAGTAGGTCACAAGATTGCTTGGAACTTTGAAGTTGATTCCAAATTGTCTTTTCAAGAGAGGAGTTCGAAAGGATTCTTGTCATTAAGCATCGTGCAAAATGAGAGCTCAAAAAAACTATAGCATCATTTCCCTTAAATTTGTATTGAATTTCCACAATGTTTTTTTATGAATAGATCTCATCATTCTCTTAATTAAGAAATATGAGTGTGCATATCAATAAAGGACAGATAGATATTGTAGACACCCAAATCACACAATGTGTAATCATATTTAATCATCTTCTAAGCTATTTTAATTAAATATTAAATATTTAATTAATTTATGCCATAGAACGTAATCAATTTATTTAATTATATGACTATAGTCTGATTAAAAATCAACGATGACCAATAGTTTGATTTATTAATTAAATCCCTATTCTTCTATTAAATTAAATAATTACATAAACTATATAATTTAATTTCAAATTCCTCTCATTCAATTAATTAATCCATAAACCCTTGACCCATCATTGCACCCATAATAGTCTATTTAATTAAATAATTAAACCTATTTACTTAATCCAATCCATGCACCCATAATTAATCTTTTAAATTAAATAAATTCTTTATTTGATTAGCTCCCCCATATGTATTTTTCTCACAAATCCACTCACCAGCCACACCACCCCCTTCATCTATAGCTAATTACCTCATCTAGATCACTTTCACAAATCAAGGCACGATTTAAGTCTTCTTGACTCAAGGCCAAGTCTACTCTCATGCCACATCTCCATCTTCTACCTTTGAACACTAAAGTCTATTTCAAACCTCCTTCCATTAATTATCCATAAACAAAGAGTATCTCCTCACACTCATTCTCCTTACAACACTTGTCGAAAGGCTATGGGTTTGAGAAAGCACAATTCATGTGCTCATTTATCCTTGCATCCTAGCCCTCCATTGTGATCTTTCTATTTTACATATTGGTCATCCAATTCCCTTACCCTTCACCTATAAATTGAACCCTCCATCCTTCATAATATCATCCATCATTTGAAAAAAGTTATTATGATGTTTTGAGAGCTAAAATTTGTCAAAGCACCATTACTATACTTAGATTTTCAAACATTAATTCATCATTTGTATCCATTGTTGAATCTTGAGCAAGCATTGAGCACACATACCTCATCCTTGGATATATCTACATATCAAAGGATACATTTGGGAGTTCATACTTAGTTTGCACTCTCTATTTGGTTATTTCCTTTTGTCTTTTCATAAATGTATGTGTTTCTTTGTTGGTTGAATGTTTAGCATAGCTTGGTATTCTTAGACTTAAATTTCACATATTACATTTTGGCACACATAGTGAGACTCCCTTCATGGGTCATTCTCTCATCCTATTTGATTTATTTTTTCTTGAAAAACTAACCCATAATACTGATGTTTACATTGTTTAAACTTGTTCTATACAAGTGTTTTGGAAGAGATTGTAGGTTGAACGATCAGTTGAGAGGCCTCTCTTCTTCTTATTCTTCATTTTCCCCTTCATCATCTTCTTCTTCCTTCTCCTCTTCTTCTTCTTCTTCCAAACTAATTTTTGGGCCGGATTTGTTATTTTGTGAGAATTAGAATCACTCTCGGTGTGGGGGCATAAATCTTCACAATTTTAGAGTATGTTAGGATAATAATAATTGTGCACAGTCTCAACTAGATGATTTTCCAAATAATATTTTTTATAAAAGTTATGGGGTAATGTGTACATGTCTAGAAAATTGTCATAGTTTTTTTTAGGTGGGATTTATTATTTTGTGACAGTCAAATTCACTCTCGGTGTGGGAGGCATAAATGTTTATTGAGCCATTTGATCTTTTCAATTTTAGAGTATGTTGGGTAAATCCTAATTGTTTACTATCTCAACTGGACGATTTTATTAATAATATTGTTTATTAAAGTTATGGGCTACTGCATACGGGTCTAGAAAATTGTCGTAGTGTTTGATTTGGGAGATTAGAAAGATCAAGAATGGAGAGCTCATGAGACCACATTACCAAGACTTGCCCCATTCTATCTCTACTTCTCTTCTATCTATCTTTTTCTCATTCTTAATAATTGGTAAGATCAAACAACTAAAAAGGAATCACATTTAGTTTTGGGTGCTTAAAAAGAACTTTTTTTTCCAAACAAAACCTCACACTTCATTTTTGGCCATAAAATTGACTAAGGCTAAAATTGGACAAAGTAAACAGCACACTTTAATTTTTGGGGTTTTAAAAATAAATATAAGCCCAATATTTAATGCTAAAGGGACAAATGACAATGTAATAAAATACTTTGATTTGGGTTCTAAAAATCACAAAGGTTGAAAACTCATCCAAAACCAAATGAGTCTTGAATGCCTAAAGTTTAAAGAACAATACTATGACAAACATCTTGATTTGGGTTTAAAAAAAGTTGACAAATCTTGAATGCTTAAAGGTGAATGAACATTGCAAAAAAACATTTGGATTTGGAGCTATAAAATGAGCAAACCACTCTTGAATGCATAAAAGATAAGACACTCTTATTGGACCTTATTTTTCAAGCTTTCAAGTTCCCTTTTCAAGCATGTGTGCATTCATTTTTTTTGGAAAGAACCTTGTATGCTAATCATGAGTGTCTTTTTTCATAGATAGAAAACACTTAAAATCTCAACTTGGAATGAACAAGTGTTTGATGCATTTTGGAGGAGTTTTTCTCAACACTTTTGTTGGCTCAATTATCTTTCTACATATGAGATCCAATTAATTAAGTGACATGTGTAACAAAAAGTTGTTAGCTAGACCATTCATAAAAACTCTAGGATCACTTCTAAAGAGGCTTGTCCACTGGAAAATGTGAATCCCCTTTAGAGAACAACCTCAAACTGGTAAACTCCTTGACCGATATATAAATGTAGTGTTGAGTAAACTCTCTCTTATCCCCTCAAGATCAGACAAGGTATGTTAATGATAGTTCAAGGTAGGTGAATATCCATATGATTTTGGCATGGCTAACTAGGGTCTTTAGTGAGTCACACATATACAAATGGATTGGGAGGACACTACAAATCTTACTAAACACTAACTTAGCAGCTACCCCATTATCCTTGGTATTTTATACAAAGTGCAAGAGAAAATAAGGAATCTGTAAAGATACTTGCCACTATACCATTATCCTTGGTATTTTATTCATACTGCAATAGAATATAAGGCTTCTCTAAAACTACTCATCATATGTGTTTTCCCTAATATAGGCATAAGACTACTTGGGTTTCATCTTCAAGAGTCATCAAGCCCACAGAAAGGGGTCTTCTATTTGTGATAATTTAGAGGCTTGTTAACATGTTAGATGATTGATCAACTCTTGTATCAAATTACCTCTTAGATTGAGAGGGAATAGTGCACTAGAGACAGAAAAACATCAAGCTTGGGCTCCTCCCTATGAGCCTATGAATACTATATTGCAACCAAATTGACTATAGGAATAACATGTGATTGAAGTGTTTTTATTGTGGTTGACCACATGGAAAATATTTTTCTGAACATACACACTATTGGTTCTATTGAAATCCTTTTTTACAAAAGAGTTCACCTGCATTTCTCCTTCAAAGTTGTTTTGTCCTTTGATAGATCATTTTTTTGCTTAACCTATTTTATCAGAAATTTGTATTGCATACCAAAAATTTGTTAGCAAAGCCAATCACAATAAATCTAGGAACATGTATAGTAGAATTTTTTGTCAAATGTAGTTAGGGTATACTTATCATAGTCACTACTTGAATCTGAAAGTAGTTTTCCAAAAGAATGACCAAGTTGAGTTCCCATGTCAAATTAACCCAAACTTAAGTTCACAAAGGTCAAGCTTAACCCATCATTAACATATATAGAACTAGAAGTGTAATGCAAAAGGTTAGCATTCAAACTAAATTATTTGTAAAAGAACTCCAAATTAAGAGAGACAACATTGAGGTAGCTTTACAAACATAGTGGGATTGCAAAATATAGAACATGACCCTTAGAATTGGAGTTAATCACAAGTTTATCAACTACATAAGCTATAACCACTACAATTAGATTGGCATTCTTCCTCACACATTTATGTACTTACATTATCTCACCCTAGAGTTCTTATTAGGAGTTATTAGATAGGTCATTATCTCTTAAGAATTGTTAGATCCATCATCCTTAGAACATATAAAAATCCTCATTCAATCACATCCTAAATCAAATCCTCCATCATATCCTTTCATTGGTATCATTATCCAAAAAATAATTTATCCTATATCCTACATCCACCACAATATTGTGATTGTCACTTGGACTACACATTTGTCTAGGATAGTTTATCTTGTCACTTGTGCCCCTCATCTTCTTATTCTATATGTTGGGCTCCATATTTGATTCTCCTATGTCTTTTGAAGGTCATTTGTCTACCCTAGGTTCTCATATCCACCATCATCCTAAAGCTTCCATATAGAAATATTTTCATCCTTTATACCAAGATAATCCTTTTGTTCATTTAGACATCACGTCCTTAGAATTAATCCTCCATTGATATCCTTTTTATCATCCCTACATTCTACCTAGTTTTGCAATAATCACCATATTTAGGTTTCTAGAAAATCCTTGCATCATAGGTTTTGTGTCATCTCATCATCACTATAATACCTTAGAGTCCATCTTGCAACTTACATCCACCATCATATCATTATTGCATCTTACATCCAGGTTCACCAACCATGTGTCTCAACAAGAACAAAAGGAAGAAAGAAAACGTGGATCCTAATCTTAGCGGAGGTTCAACTAATTCACAACTCAACCTAGAAGCTTCCATGGTCATGCATGACCCACCCCCTCAAAATTTGGAAAAAAGATAAAAAAACCATCATGAATTAAAGTCCTACTACATCTTACATAGACACACTCATGAACCAACCTAGAAATGTAGTGCTTGTCAATGCCATCATTGATAAAAACATAGACACCATCATGGAAAAATCTACAGAGAGATAGTGTTGGAGCACTTGACTTTGGAAGAGCACCATTGCCTATGGGAATCATCAACCCCACACATCCTTTATTTGGTAGATTACTATCACCAGTTGGTCCTTCATATCCCCATGATCCTTTTTACATTCCTAAATGAGGAAACCAACTAGTAATACAACAGGTTGTAGATCTGAATACAGGATATACTCAACTTAGTACCCCCATCTCCCAAAGAAATCAACCATCCATCACACATCCATTGGTTCATGTCATAGCACAATAATCCACCTCATGACAAGTACTTGTCCATGAGGATTCATGGTATTACTATTGCTAGCATGTAACCCATGTCTAGGTCACTAAATATTGTAGGGTCAATCATCACTCAAGCACATGTCTAGAATATCATTAGCCAATAATAAGTGTCTACATCAAACAACCTACCTTCTAGAAAGGCTCCCATCTCATTTTAGTAAGGCCCATAATATGCACCCCAATATACTATAGGGATACCACCCATAGAGCCCACTAATCAACCAATTCCTCAACCTAGTACCTCTACCAATCCACTCACAAACACCTAGAACATACCCATATCATTTCCACTCACACCATGGGGATTAACCAAACATCTATGTATGTTGCAAGTATCCCAACTTTAATTCCAACTATGCCAACCCATCCAAATATGACCTTTCAGACACAACAAAGTTCATAACCACCCATCACCAATTACTTGGCCATGCCTCCTCTTAGGAGTAGTCAAAATAAATCAACCCACCACACTAGTTGTAAGTAGGGGAAGCCCCTTATATGTACTACCCTATGTCATTCAACATCCAAACACCTTCTCATACAGGTACACACCCCTCATGCATGGGAAAAACATGACTCCTCAAACCAATGAATAAACTTACCCCTTGCAACAAAAACATCAACTACCACCATAATAGTACATGTAATATGTGTAGCAGCAAAACTACCCATTTGTACAACAATCACACTACCACCCAATGCAATAGTACTACTCACAAAATCCACCCATACAAAATAGTATGTCCAACCACCACTATAATAACTGCCAACTCATATTCAAGAAGTAGGTCAATCATCATTCCAACCACTTTTGTTCATACAACAAAACCCTCCATATTCACCCACTCCATCTTATACATACCCTATGCCAAGGGCACATGGATTGGGGGTGCTTCCTACACCATATGTCAATTTGGGATGGGGAGATGATAAATGCCATCAAAAAATTGAAATTTGATAATGAAAATAAAACTTTCAAATTTGAAAATGTATGCATGTATCCTTTTGATAGGTCTATCACAACAACACCCTTTCCAAAGCACTTTGAGATACCAAAATTAAATAAGTTTAGAAGGAATGAAGATCATATGACATAAAGAAAATAATTCTACATGCACTATCAAGAAGTAGCCTATAGTGACATAAAAAGTCTCAGAGGCCATCCTCTAGAATGGTTTTATCAAATACCATATAGAATCATAAACACATTTGCAATCAAACTCTTTGAGACATTCATTGCACAATATGTCGACCTAGTTGAGCTAGAGCTATTAGTGGTGGACCTAGTCCACACAAGAAGTTAGGTGAAAGCCATGTTGAATTCCTACAAAGGTGGTAGATACTTACAACCCAAGTGTCATGTAAATTATCTAAAAACACCTTGTTAAAATATTTATCAACAACGAACACTAGAAACTTTCATATCACATGTACATGAACTATCTACAAATATACAAGGATATCAAAGGGAAAGGTATAGACCTAGAGCAAGGAATCATTAAAGATAGAGTTACAAAATTATACAAAGAAAATACCCAAGCCAAGAGTCACTCCAATGATAGATCATGATACTAGAACAAGAACAAAAATGTAGTGACCAATGGTGTTACTGACATAAAACATGTCCATGTGATGGGCACTAAATAGAGGCTAGAGCTCACAAAATCCATGTTACCAAAAAACACCTTATCAACAACAACCACATCAACAACAAACAACATAACAAGAACATGCATACCAACAATACACACAGATACATGCTTAACAAGCACCATTAAATTATACCATTATTATATCTATTGCAAATGGATAAAAAAAACCTGTCCAAAATAACCCAAACCAAGTTTATAATCCCCTTGGGGAACCTTTGGATATTATCTTTGACAAAATGGTGAAAATAAATCTTGTATTCTTCCCATAGACACAAGAAGTGGATGAAATTATACCTAAACCCACATGGTGCAAAGAAAATGAATTGTGTGCCTATCCTCAAGTAAAGGGACATACTATTATCAAATGTATGAAACTCAAAGCTTATGTGAAGAAATTCATATATTGAAAGGTGTACCATCTTAAAATGGATGCACTTGCATTTCAAGACCTTTTAACCCCCTCTTCATAATACCCTCTTTAGACCATGGATATGCATGTGCTCAATCTCCTTTTCCCTCTTCTTCCTTTTTCCACCTTATTCATTCTAGTATCTGCCCCTTCTCTCTATGGCTTCCCAAACCCAATCTCTAGGACTAGGTCAACCTATTCTAGACTAGGTCAATCTAGGATGACCTAGTCCTTAGAGGTTTTGGGGCTTAGTTCCCAAAAGGCCTGGGGGGTTTAATTAGTATTTTATCCCTATCCAGTCACATTATATTGTTTTCTCGCCTCAAAAGTCATATATAAGGAGACTTAGAGGCTTTATTTTCATATCTCATAATCTTAAGCATCTCATTAATTCAAGAACTCAATCTCTTTCTTTCAAGTAAATATTTCTATCTTTTGCATCCAAGGAGTTCAATTATTTAATATTTTCAAGCATTTAAGCAAGGATATTTCTATCTAGAATTGAAGGATCCTTTGTGATTATTTCCTCTTCAAGATCTAGCTTATTGTGTGCCATAAAGGGAGGAGATCTACATTGAAACAATCATCATCTTCTTCATTGATGCAATTTTATATCCATGGCACCATGATGGGATTATGGTATATCCATTGCAAAGAGTGGAGGTGCCTTATATTCTTAATTCAAGATCTACAATAGATTTACATGCAAAATTCTTATAGACAAGGGTTTCAAGAAACTTGAAACCTAACATTTATCTTGTCTTTCAATCATTTACATTTCTCAATTGCAATTAATTCCTTAACCTAGGGCTTGACCAAGGCAAGCCCTCATCAAACCCCAATCCCAAAACTCTTCTTTTCTATGTTGATTTGTAGGTTATCAATGAAAGGATTATAGATCTAGAGCCTACCATTCACGAGCTTTTTGGAGAAGTTAGTTTTAGATCATTGTACTACATCAACCTAGTTGTAAGATTTCTTCCCAAGTTGACCTAGTCCTTCAGTCTATGTTTTTAGGGATATTTCTATGTTTTGTTCCTTTCATCATTTTATTTTGAGATCCATAGACAGTTATTCAGATAGATATGTGAGTTTTTCTTACTCTATGCATTTCAAGGAAAGTCATTTAGATTTTATTTCCTTTCATATATTTACTTTATATTTACATCTTAATTGTGCTAATTTTACTTCACATAACATCTAGATTTACAATATTTAAGCAACTAGTTAAATTTTACATTCACATTATGCTATTAAGATCCAAAGAGTAAATTTCCTTATATTGCATTCCTCTTTATAATCCAAATTTAGTATTAACTCCCTTCTTCCTTTGAGTTTTAGCTAATCTAATTTGGATCATAAGTGGAATCGTATTGGGAAATTTCCCTCTTTCCATCACACACATATTTGAATGGCTTAGTGGTCCAGAATTGGGAGATCTACATGTTGATTACAATTAATTAATTTTATATTGTCATTGATGTTACACAAATGTTATACTCTAACTAAGCACTACCAATTGGAACCAAGTTTAGAAGACTCTAGTATTAGTCGAGCATAAGTTTAGAAGAAGTGAAGTTTAGAGATTCCTATGTAAATCGAGTTAGGTCGGTTATGAAGGAACTCAATGGTAACTAAGTGACCTAGTTTTAGCCAACCTACTACATATTAGTTTTATCTATTAGTTGGTTTATGAAATCCAAGTTAGTGGATGCTATTTATTTATTTGAAAGGGTACTCAAGCCGACTTGAAATTGGATTTCATATATATGAAAGGTCAAGATGTGGATTGAAGAATGTGAAAGTGGAAAAAAAGATAAGATGCAAATAGAGAAGGATATTTGATTTAGAGAAGAGCATCCAAGGAGCTACAAATAATATTTTGATCAAGGAGGATCTAGAGGATAAGTCAGAATAGTAATTTGAATCTACAATACAGATGCTTCATCAATCAGGGCAATCATTGTTATTCTCTAATAGTTATAGTAGAGAAGAAATCTCTTAATAGAGATGACTTAACAGTCATTTTGTAAATCCTCTAAACAAGTGGCATTTCTAAATTGAAGTGACTTAAGACCTCTAACAAGGCCACTCCTAACAGAGTGATTTAAATCCTTTAACAAGATCACACCTAACATTGTATTTTGTCACCTTTAACAAGGTTGGCTCCTAACAGGATCCACTTCAGAAGAGTGAAAAGTTGTAACTAGTTGCATTGGTGGTTTTCCCAAATTGGGTTTACATGTTAAATCTTGTTGTCTCATGTGTTCATGTTATTTTCTTATTGCTTTATCTTTCTACAACTAAGTCACTAAAGGTTAATACATGTCATTATCTTAAGATTTCTTTGTTAACCGAGTTACAATGAATATCTAGTTCTAACCAAGTTGTGAGTTAAAAGAAAGTTTGTATTAAAATCTAAGGGAATTGGAATTATTTTTGTGTAATTTTTTCACCCCTCCCCTTTTAGTTACTCCTCTTATATTTCCAACAATTGGTATTAGAGCTCTTGGTACTTATAGGAAAGGTTTCAAGGACCTAAGCTAAATATCAAGATGTTTTACAAAAGAGATATTCCTAAGTTGAACAAAGATAACTTCAAAGCATGCCAGGATCTTATGAAGCTTCATTTGAGAACCACTGGAGATACAAGTCTAAAATTCTTAAAGAACCAATATGTGTCACCTTTTGATCCTTTGACTGTAACACCCCACTCGAGAACCTAAAATAAATAAACCTAATATGTTACAAAATTTACTAAACTATTTAAAAAAAAAGTTTAAACAACATCAAAGTAATAATAATGTGGAAGCAATATATACATACACATCAAGAACATGTAATCAATTACAAATACAATTTCAATTCCTTAAGGGTTCCTTCACATTGAGTCACGTTTAATAAAGTTTTATTAATAAGTTTAAGTCTCAATTACAATGTTCATAATCATAAAATGAATAAACACATACATAATCATATAAGCAATGCATAAGTACAACTAATAATATGAAAGCACATCTAATGAATAACATCCACTGCACATGTCACAAGGTATGTAAAAATAGATATAAGTACATCAATATACAATACAATATCCCATAGGATCTCAAAACACATGATACATAGGTACATCAACTGAATAGAAGTCTTCAAGATAAAAGGAAGAATGATAATGGTACCACTATATCAATGAGCATCCAATAACTAGAAATGTAAGGGGGACCCAAATGGTAAGAATACACTACCTCCCGACCATGTGGTCACCTAATTAGGCTCACACTCCCACCATGCAGGAAAGATAATGTACGATCCACACATAGATAATCAAATCACAAAATAATCCTAGGTAAGGAATCCTGATAGCCAAAACTACCTCAAGGGTAACATAAACTACTCAAGAAGAAGAGATTATCAAAATTGAAAGGATACTCATACCATTACTAACATCTCATACCAAGTCAACATACAAATTCCAAGACCAAAAATATACAACCACCTCGAAATCAATGACAAGTGTCATAAACACAATGACCAATAGATAACAATTGTCACCAATAAAAGTAAACCACCAATCATTAACTTCAACAATAAAAAAACACCACTAATGAACAATTGATTATTCATTAATAAAAGTCAATTGTCAACAATAAATAACATTCAATCAATGAGTAACAACTCACATTAAAAATCCTATCAAAAGTAATATCCAACAAGTACATCACTAGAGGCAAATATTAAAAAATCATGGAGACTCATGCTACATACTATGGAGTGTCATCACATGAGGTAACTCTAGAGTTACCTTGGTAGTCTCTCAAGACCTTGGCCCCCTAGTAACTCTATGCAGAACCAGAATACCCTCTCATGATGACGAAAAAACTAATCATACCTCTCAAGGTATCATCTCCATTTCATCCTTAGTCTATAAAAAATCTCTAACTTATCTTTTTAATGTATCTTAAGGAAAAGGGCTAGGCAAGATATTTTAATTACTATGTTATCACTTGTTGCACAACTTACAATGAGTTACCTTGACAACCACTTTGGGCCTCGACCCCCATTACAAGCCACTCCCATAGAAATGCAACTAAACTACCTTCCCAAAAATCACAAACCACAACAGTGTCCCATACCATAAAAAGTAATATTGATCGAATTTGGTTCCTTAATAGGCAACCCAAAAAATAACATTGATTCTCAAAACCTAAGTTCTAATAAATGCTCAATAGCATAAAGCTCATAAAACGTAAATCTTAATTCAAATCACAATGTTCATCATGACATCTAGTCAAACAATTATAAAAGAAATCTCAAAAACCACCTCTAGTTCACATCCTAACTTGGCCAACTAAACAAACCACAAAAAAAAACCATCATGAAAATAAACATCACAAGACTATAAATAGAATATTAGAAAACACATAGTTTTCAGCTATATGATTTAATTCCACCAATTTCTCTTGTTTAGTTTGAGTCAATAGGATGTGTTTAGAAATAAAGTAAGATTATATATGTTAATATAAATTGTTATGCTAATATATTTATTTAAAATAATAAATATTTAAATATCCAATCTTTTTGTGCATATAAAATATCATATAATATTATCATGTTATTAACTTAAATAATCTTAAATCATAAATGATGTAATTAATAACATAAATGTATATCATTACATTTAAATATTGATATTAATTTTAATTTCTAAAATATTAATATGACTTTTATTAAAGTCTAATCTTAATATTTATTTTTCCTTTAATTCATAATGCAACTAGAGATAAAATTATAAATTTAATTTAATTATTTATAATTTCTCTCATAAAGTCAACTAGTTATTAACTAAATGATTACAAAGTGAACTCTACCACAACTTCTCCGAAAATATAATAAAATTATAAATATTTAGTTATTAACTTACCTCTTGCATTAATAATTATAATATCATTTATATGCAACTAAGAGTTTAAGTAGACTTAAAGAATCAATAATGATAACATCCACTTAAACTAAATGAATAATATTTATTTAATTTTTGAAATTAATAAATTATTTATTTATTTATTTTTAATTAATTAATTAATTATTTTTTAAATAAATAAAATTAAAAATTAAATTATATAAAATAAAAATACACATGCAATTAGTATTTTTGCATGTCTTTGATCTCTCAAATCATGTAACGATACTATACATGATTTTCTATTTTTAGCATATTTGTTTTCACATGTGCAACCCTACTATACTTAGGTTTTCTATTTTTAGCATATTTATGTTCACATGCATGCAACCATACTATACTTAGCTTTCTATTTTTAGCATATTTATTTTCACATGAATGTAACTATATTATACTTGTCTTTTTATTTTTAGCATATCTATTTTCATATGCATGTAACCTTACTTTACTAGTTTCTATTTTTAGCATGTTTGTTTTCGCATGCATGCATAATTTTAGTTACAACATGTTTTCCTTTCAATTAATCTTTTTCCTTTTTCCAATAAATTTTTCAATTAAATTATTTTAGATATAAGAATAATATTTATCGATATTTAGAAAATTCATGATAATCTCATGGTTCTAAAGACAAATTTAAAGTTAAAACCCTAACCGTTTAATTTATTATTTTCTTCCAATTTTTTGTTATCAAATTTTCCCTATATTAAAAAGGAGTTTAAAAGAATATAGTCACAATAATTTTTTACAATTTTTCTATAATTTTTCTTAGTCAAGTTTTCATGATTAATAAGTTTTCCTTTTTCAAAATCTACAACATAGTTATTCATTCAACAATCAATACAATAAATTAATAAGCAATATGCAAACACCCAAGAAGACACAAATTAGATAGATCTTTCAATAAAATTTTACAATGAGTTTTCAAACCCTACCTCAAAACCATAGCTAAAATTTGAAACAATCTATGAATGCATGCAAATCCAAACCCTTTGAAACTTTCAACAATTCTTTTGATCTAATTCTGAATTTTGCTCCCTAAAACCTATGTATCTAGAAATGAGCTCTAATTTCCTTAATAAAGAGTTATTCCCCTAAATCAAGATTTTGATCATGCAATCATGTGAAAACCCTTTGTCTTTAATTACTACATTTTAATTTTCATGCACACACTTTATGTAATTTAACTAAAATAAACTTTATTAAATTAAAGCTTTCTCTCCCTTATTAAATCATGCAACGTTTTAATATAATATTTACTAATTTAACTAATAATATTATTTAGAGTTTATTAAAAATAAAACTCCTAAATAAATTATTATTAAATTAAATAAATATAAATATGCCTAAATTATAACTTTAATCAAATCTAAAAATAAAATTCTAATTATATTGTACTATATTGTACTTCTAATAAAAAGCTGCTTTGCTCTGATAAAATGGCAAAAAATGTGTAATTACGTCTGAAGTTCAGTCACCCATCTTGAAATTCGTAGCATACCAATAGAAGACAACTCCCCAACCTCCTTTGGTGACCAAAAATAAATTTGAAGCCCTTACGCAGTTAAAATCAGGACAAAGAGAAACTAGTGAAGCAAACACTCACAGCTTTGAATCATATGTTCGACAACATACTAGTTGAATCTTGGAAATTTGGGGCAATCAACCACACAAAAAAGAAGATGGTTAACAATCAATGCAGAGAAGGAGAAATTGGCCTCGAATTCAGCAAAAACCAGAAGTTATGGAAGAAATAATTTCAAAACAAAAACCCTTCTTCCATCAAATTAAATATGCGACAAGATTAGAGCCCAACCCTAGCACCAAGTTGAAGGAGAATCTCAACCAGAAGGAGCACCCTAAAAGGCCTTGATGGATCTCAAAAGTGAATGCTATCCCTCTTGGAAGGCATTTGGAAAATAAAAAACCTCTAGCTCCACCAAATCAATCCTATGATAGCAACCAATGAATTAGTAACTTTGACGGAAAAAAAGTTAGTATACATACCTCTGCACCGAAAGATAAATGAACCAGGTCTCAAGGAGGGACCAAAAACCAGTTCAAAACATATCCTCATTGAGCAAAGTTCTTCTTGCAATGGAATAATCATAAGCAATTCTTATAATGAGAGGAGATGAAAGGATTATGAGGATAAGGTCATCTATATGTATTGGAATGGCCCACCAAAGAAGAGATCAAGGCTGGTATACATCATTTCAAGATTTGGGGTGACAAGGTAAGTACCCTTAACTCTGTTGCAGATAAATTTTGGTTCATTTTATGTAGAAATATACAGGATAAGGAGGAAGTTATGAAATTAGATTTACTTTTCTACAAAGGACACCACATTAGATTTCTAAAGTGGCAACCTAACTTTAACAAAACACATATTGAAAATATGGCAACGATCAAATGGATGGAAAGTAAAGAAATTCCATCAGAATTAATGGAGAGATCCACTATTACAAAAATTGGTAATTCACTAGTAAATGTAATAGGATTTGAAGATAATCTAAACAAAGATAACATGATTAGAGTTTTGGTTAAAACTGATCAAAATCATCCTATTAGTAGAAAGATAATCACAAATAGATCTATATACAAGCTAACCTTTGAAGAATATTTAGGAGAAATTAATAAATTTTTAGATGCTAACTTTGCAAAGTCTCAAATCATTAATAAAATCAAAGATCATTTAAGCACAAAAAGGAAATGAGGCAATACATTAGGAAGTAAGGATAAGGCTAACTCCAAAACTTCTTTCCCTCAAGAAGCAGAAAAAATTTCTGTAAAAAGATCCTTAGATAACATAACTGAACCATCAATTAATGAAGAAGATGTGGAGAAATCAAGGGAAATGGAAGGGGAAGAGTGTATTAGTTACCAACATTCTCCAAATAAATTCAAGAAATGTAAGGATTGTCCGTTAGAAAAAGAAGTCATTGAAGAAATGGAATTGAATATTATCATATTAAATCAGCTTTATCATGAAACCCTACTGATACAAAATGACTTAATTGATCAGAGTCTACTAGCAGAAGAATTACATAAGGAGCATAAAGGGAAAGAGATTATAATTATTGAAATTGGAGATACATCAGGAACAAGTGAAAATCAGATCAAGGAAAAGAGGTTGGAGGACAAATTGATTCACAAGGGGGTCAATAGAACCAAGACAAAAGGAGCAAAGGTCAAAAAATAGAGTGGAGCAAGATTCAGAGACATTGCAAGGGAAAGCTAATCCAAAAGAAGACATTGAACAAGAGGTGATCATTCCACCAACAGATTCAACCTAGTGGAGTAATATAACTATTAGAAAGAAAGGAAAGAAGAAAAGTTACAAGTTTTGGCAAACTCCTAGTAATGGGAAGGACATGTTTGCATTAGACAAAGAGGAAAATAGATCAGTTTCAAGAGTAAATATAAATTCAACAGACATAGAATCTATTTGGGGTGATGAAAATCTAAAGTATCATAATTCCAAAGATTATCACAAAGAGAATGAAGCATTGAAGCCTTCTCAGACAATAAGAGGCTAGAATCAACAAATTAATAACTTGTTAATCAAGGAAATCATCTCAAAGGAACTGCAGGAGGATGAAGTCTCTTCTATTGCAGGGAAGGTATTAGAAGAGAAAAACCTTGACAAAATAGGCATTGCAATGAATCAAGAAGGATTGAAAACTCCAATTTGGGAAAAATCTAAGTAGAAACATGGAAGGAAATCACTTAAAGAACTTAGAGAGGCAGCAGGGATGGTTAAGGATCAAGCAAAGATCTCTGATATTCTGTATAATGGGAAGGGAAAGATCCTTCCCAAGGAGCAATGAAGATAATAACCTGGAATGATAGGGGCCTTAATGCCCCTAGAAAAAAATGCTTGTTAAAGCACACCCTCACCCTATTTGATTGAGACATCTCATTATTACAAGAAACTAAACTTAGCAAAGACGAAGGATTAAAACTGAGTCAAAAATTGGATAAATGGAAATCAGAATTTCAGCAGTCACAAGGAGCTTCAGGAGGACTAGGCATAATTTGGAACCCTTGGAAAATCAATGTTGAAATACTCTCCCTACAAATTAACTGGATGGGAGCAAGAGTCGTCAACACAAAATCAAACTTGCAAATAGTAATAATCAATGTGTATGGACCGACATCCACAGAAGATAAACTAGTAGTATGGAATGAGATCAACTCATTTATCAACTCAATGCCACATCTAACAATTATTTTAGGTGGAGACTTCAATGCGGTATTAAGCATGGAGGAAAAATAGGGTGGGATAGTCAATCAAATAGAGCTATGGAAGGATTTAAAAATTGGATTCAAAAAGACTCTCTCATGGATATTAAAACTAAGAATGGAATCTACACCTGGAATAATCAAAGGAAGGGATTCTACTACATTGTTGAAAGATTAGATAGATTTCTTCTAAAAGGTGAATTGAGTATGGATAATTTCATAAATGCAAAAATATTACCAATGGCTGGATCTGACCATTTTCCAGTGAAAATGTAAATTAAAGAATAGAGAAAACCCAGTAGAAATCCTTTCAAATGTGAGAAAATGTGGTTTATGGATAAGGGATTTATGGATCAGATTAAAGATTGGTGGCAGGAGGATCAATTTGAAGGATAAAAAATGTTTTTCCTGGTCTCCAAACTTAAAAATTTAAAACATAAGATTTTAAGTTGGAACAAGTTACATTTTAAAAATATTTTTAAAGAAAAACTAGACTTGGAAGGTAAAATGAGTAAATTAAATAAGGAAATCCTAATGAAAGGATGACTAATGAATCTTATCAATTAGAGAAAGAATACCTCTTAAAACATGAAGAAATTCTAGCAAAAGAAGAGATATTCTAGAGATAGAAATCCAGAGAAAAATGGCTCCTAGAAGGAGATTACACCACAATTTTTTTTCATAATAGTACAATTTACAATAGAAATTATATTAATATAACCAAGATTAGAAACCTAGAGGGGGAGAAAACTGAAAGTCTAGTTGAAATTGCTGAAATTTTCACCAAATACTTTTATGACATGCTTAATAACTTTGGCTCTTCAAACAAAATTGCCCAAGATGAGATGTTGAAACATATTCCCAATGTGATCTCAAAGGAGGATAATAAATTCCTTAATGAACCTTTCACTCTTATTGAGGTTAAAACAACACTTTTCAGTATGAATCTGGATAAATCCTTGGGTCCAGATGGCTTCCAAGCTTTCTTCTTTCAAAAATGTTGGGATATTCTAAGAGTGGATTTGTGGAAAGCCTTTGAAGCAACTCATAATGGTGGATCCATTTTAACTAAAATCAACCATATGTTTGTAACTCTCATTCCCAAAAAGCATGAAAGTGTAGCGCCTGGAGATTTTAGGCCTATTGCATTATGCAACACTATCTATAAAGTATTCTCAAAAATTCTAGCTATTCGTCTAAAAAACTTTCTACCTTAACTCATCTCGGAAGAACAAATAGGATTTGTCCCCGGTAGATCTATTTTAGACGGTATCTCAATTATATAAGAAATAGTCCATTCAGCATTAAAAAATAAAGAAGCTTGTATGCTACTAAAACTTGATATTGAGAAAGAATATGACAAGGTAGATTGGAGATTTCTGTGTAAAACCTTAAGGGCCTTTGGCTTCTCCAAACAATGGATCAACATAATTTTTCAATGCATTTCAACCCCCAAAATTTTGATCCTTATCAATGGTACCCTGGAAGGTTTCTTTAATATATCAAGGGGTATTAGACAAGGAGACCCTATCTCTCCTTTCTTGTTTATCATCATGGAAAAAACATTTGGTAGGGCAGTTAAAGCAGCACAAGAAGAGAGGAAAATTGTTGGGGTAAATGTCACAAATGGAGTTGAAAATACCACACACCAACAATTTGCTAATGATATGATTCTTTCTAGAATTATTACTTTAGAAGAGGTTGATCATTTGCACTATATTCTAGACACTTATACAAAAGCATCTGAGAAAATGATCAATGTCAAGAAATACAAATTTTCTTTCTAAATACTAAAATTGAAGTTGAAGATCAAATCTATCAAAAACTAGGTTTTAAAAAAGGCAAATTTCCATTTAGGTATTTAGGGATTTATCTTGATAAGAATAAGAAATCTAATCCTAGTTGGGAGCACACACTCAGAAAAATTGATAATCATACTAAATCTTGGAAAGGTAGATGGTTAACAAAGGTGGGGAGAGCAATAAAGATTAAAGATGTCCTGGCAGCTATCCCTTCCTACCAAATGTCATGCTCTCATCTACCAAAACTCATCAACTCTAAATTGGAAAGTAAACTATGTAATTTCTTTTGGAAAGGATTGGAGGACAAGAAAAAGTAGCATTAATTAGTTGGAATAAAATTTGTAAACCGAAAGAATATGGCAGGTTAGGAATTAAAAATTTAGAATGGTAGAATGAAGCATTAGGAGCTAAACAAGTTTGGAGACTTTATCAAGAAAGATACAGGAAATGGGAAAAAATCTTATTCAACAAATATCTTAATCCATTAGATAAAACTTCTTTATTTAGAATTAAATTTCCCCCCAAAGGATCAACCAGATGGAAATTTCTTATGAATAATCACAGCTTGATCACCAAATGTCTAACATGGGACATAGGGAATGGAGATGAAGCTTTATTCTGGGAAGATTTTTGGAATGGAAACTCTCCTCTAATTAATTCAGATTTTTCTTCTGAAACAATATTACAGCTAAAAAATGTATGGGTTTCAAAAGTGAAAGATTATATAGAGCAATTTGACTCAGATTTGGGTAAGGCATGGACATGGAAATCACTCGCTAAATGTGATATCAATTAGGAGGATAAGGAGAAAATGGAAACAATATTAAAAAATTGGACTATAACAATTAAAGGTAAGGAAGATAAGCTAATCTGGGCTACATCAAAGGATGGGGCCTACAAAGTCAGAGAAGGTTATAGAATGATCACAAACTCGTAGAAATGGGAAGTTAGTACCCTTCCTTTGAATCTATGTTGGGATCTAGCAGGTCTTCCTAAAGCAGGAATGTTCCTCTAGATAGCCATGCATAAGAAGATATTAACAGAAGATAGGACTCGAAAAATGGGATTTCAAGGGCCATATAGGTGTATCCTTTGCAAATAAGATGACAAAAGTGCATAATAGCTCTTATACATATGCAAATTTTCTTAGGAATGTTGGAGGTGGCTTCAAAGTAAATTCAATTGGTCTTCCTCGTTAGTAGGTAAGCGGAAAGATCACTTAATGGGCTGGCCAAAAGAAGATCCAAAGAAAATCTATGGCAAACTTTGGAATATCTCTTTGGTAATAGCTCTTTGGGAAATTTGTAAAGAATGCAATTGCCAAATTTTCTTAGATCAATATTTGTTAGAACAAGCCCTATATTCGAAAATAGAAGTAACAATATCGGAAGTGATGAATAGTGATCTCAAGAAAAGACCTAGAGAAGAGGGATCCTTCTCTGACTGGGATGTAGAAATTAAAAAACAATGGCCATTATTAATCAATCCCCCCTTTTATTATAAAAATAAGAATGACCTTGCTAGAATTTCTTGTAAATGGGACCCCCCCCCCCCCCACTAGGATGGAAGAAGTTAAATTTTGATGGGGTTTCTAGAGGAAATCCTAGTAAAGCAGGAATTGGATGTATTATAAGGGATGAATCGGGTAACTGGATCATTAAAAGACCAAAATCATTAGAAAAGGCATCTAATGATATTATCGAACTCGAAGCTATAGAAGAAGGAATTAACCTATGCATTAAACTTAATATTAAAAAACTTATAATTGAAGGGGACTCCCAAATCATCATTAATGCTCTTTGGAAAGGAGCCACTCCAAATTGGGTATTAAATTCCAAATTAGAAGCCATTATCAGATCACTTTTGGCATTTGAAGAAATAAGATATGCACACATTTTTAGAGAAGGAAACAAGGAAGCCAATACTTTAGCTAATCTTGGCACCAATGGTTTAAATACAGTAACTTTTAATCATGACTATATACCCCTAGTATTGTTGATATGATCATATTATTTCTATCTCTGGTGTTTGTAGAGATCTCACACGTTTTGGGGTAGATTACCATCTTGCAAGAAATCTTTTTCTTAAGCTATGGTATCCTTTCGAAATGATGATTTATCAAGGTTCTGCATTAATCATTCGTATGCCTTCTTCATTATTAGGCATCTAGAAATTTTGATTTCACCTATTTATTAATGAATCTAGGGCTTATTTTCAATTCAACTTCATTCACATTTGGTTGTAGTAGCAAGATAGGAAGTAGTTTAGTCTGGACTCTATGGATACCAACATATGTTTGTTTCATACTTTTGAAAATTGTACCATGGCCTTTTGCGGGCTGATTACACAGGAGCACTGGAACAGAATTTTGAGGCTCATAGATGATATGAGTTGAGTAGCTATAAGTTGGGCTTTAGGAGAGGGAGTTTTAAGTTATAATTACTCTTCGAGGACTAACAACGACATAGTGGGAATCTGGGTAGGTTGTTTGGCTTGGGCAGGGGTTGAAAAATGGGATATCATTAGGATTACCCACAATATTTTTGATCCATATTGGTTAGTGGGTCTGGAAATGGCTATCACAAACATTGATGCTCGACTCTGCATTCCTCTCCCAGAAGCATACATGGAATTTGAAGTTAATAGCCTAAAAATTGGAAGGAGCCCAAGATGCCCTTGCATGGTAATTAGGGATAATATCCAATTTTTTAGTGAGTGACCACAAATGGAGATGAGTATCAACTTTCAATTGAGATGGAGGGGAATTGTGGAAGACCTTGGAAGGGACTAGTTAACCAATTACCTGATGGTGTATGATGCCTATATCCATCCGGATGTAGACTTTAACAACATGGAGGACGTGGAATTTTGCCTTCCAAATTATGACAAAACCAACAGGGGCAGGTCAACCTATGAGTTTCCCCCAAGATCCAAGGCTACCTCTCTACATGATGCATCGAAAATCATTATGGTTTTCAAAAAAATTTGACATCAAAACATTTTTGAGTCATTTTGTATAATTCGACCCAAAATTTTGGTTTGTAGCATTCTAATTTAAGTAAGGGTACTTCTATAGATAAATCATTTTAACTATATTCTTGGGCAAACTAGTTTATAGGGGACTATATATAGTGTCCTTTCGATATTATCTAGATACTTTTGTTATAGTACTTATCGATAAATATGAATGCAAATCATCTTCTAGCTATTGTTTGGTCTCTTTATTTGGTTTCAGTTTTGTTTCAATCAATTTGGCTCTATTGATCAAGTTTCAGTATTAACTTTGGTTTATATAAATCTCCCTTCCAGGGGTTTTTGCTAAAATACATTAAAATTCAGAGCTTAATGTTTATTAGTGTTTATAGCATGAGATTTGGTGCCTTTCTGAAAACTCATTCGACTCGATTTTGGTTTTCTCCTCCTAGAATCCTGTTGATAAATTTAATCCTATTATCACAACTATCATCTCTAAAATGTGCACAAAAATTAATCATGATAAATTATGAGGATTTCTAATCCCAACTCTCCTCATAATCATTAACTTATAATTTAAATACAACTATGCTAATTGCTAATTAATACAATAGAGTTAATTAGAAATCAATCAAATAATTACATTAGAATTAGCTAATTAACCCATCTTTATCATCTTTATGATGAATTTACATTTCATTGTTTTGGATTTGGCTTCCCTTGGTATCGTATGGTGATGTATATATTTGGTTTATTCATAACCCTTAACATTTGTTGATTGTGGTGACTTTTAGACAGATATTGACAATATCTTCTCCAAAACGGAGCTCTGTCAGAAAGACTAATTTAATATTTTGGATACAATCATGATGTAATCACTAGGGAATGCCCCTTTTACTAATGTATAATATAGGGTTGCAGTCCTGAGCAAGACAAGAGGTTTTCTTTCACCGTTCTTTCCTACCTATTCCCATTAGAATGGGAGAACTACTTATATTAATGTTTTTCAATTAAAAAAAATTTAATCATGGCTATGACCGTTTATCGATTAAAAAAAAAAAAAAAAATCTAATCAAATCTTTTAAATTTAGTTCTTTCATGCACATTTAAAGAACTTTTTAATTAAAATATTCTTTTATATTTTCTTTTCCTCCACTTATTAATTAGTGCAAGCACTTATTAAAGCATAGTTTATTATTTAAATTAATAAGAATAATCAAAGCTCATTGTTTAAATGCAATTCTAATTTAATTATTATTAAATAAATAATTATAATAAAATAATATTAAATCTTTAATATTATAATATTTTAATTATCTTTTTTTGTCCAACTTCTTAAATTAAACTTTTTAATTAAATCTTTTAAATTGAAGTACATATTTAATTAATTAATAATTTTTTAAATATCATCATATTCTATTCTCTTTAACCAATTTTCTAAATTTAGACTTTTAAATTAAAACACATATTTAATTAATTTTTTAATTAATTAAATATTCTCATACTTTAATATTTTCTTTTTTACTCAAATAATATTGAATAATTTTTAATATTATATGATTAACTTAAATATTATAATTAATTCATTTACCAAATAAATCACATAGCGAAATCCACATAAAAGAAACATTACCAAAACAAACTAAAACTCAAAATCAAACAACATAGATAGAGATAAATTTACGGGTTTTAAAAGGGTGGAAAGTCAGTTATGAGTCCTCCTTGCAAGACAAGTATTTAGGCTATGGCTGGGATTGGACTTGAACATTATCTCCCCATTCTTACCATTAAGTTATTATGATAGGGCACACTCATCCTGGCAATTTAGGGAAGTCGATGTAAGATACCTATAATCCTGCATAAAAAACAAGCATGTACATATGCATATATATCTAAACTAATTAGGTAATGGCAGGGAGTGGTACATCATGTAGATCTCTACTAGCAGGTGACTACGACTCCGTCCCTTAACCATATCAAACACAAAAAATAGAAAGATAAAACAAACACACACCATACACATGCAAGTGTGGGGTAAGTACCATAATAATTATAAGTCAAACATCGACTACCTAGATAAAATAATACATCATTACGAATATGAAGTATTCATCATTAAAGCATCATCTAGCATTGCTATGAAAGAAATCATATTTATTAACTAAAAACCATTAAAGCATCATTAATGCACTAGTAATCATAATCATCAATCAACATGTGAAATATAATCAACTAAGTAATTATTTATTGATATACATGTATTCCAAGTCATGAAATAATTTCATATAATTATAAATCCAATACCCTTGAAACTAACACATGCATAAAATAGGCATAAAAGAGTTTGGTAAATATAATGGAAAAGCAAACTATAGGTGGGCACTACATTGATTGTGGATCAGGTGACAGATAAAAAGAATCACAACACAATGATGATTGACATTTCTTCTACTCTCAATTATGTTGAATTTGATGAACTCAAAGATTGTCCTACTACTCATGAAATGTGGAACATGATACAAAAGATCTATGGAGGAGATGAAAATGTGAGGAGAGCCAAAGTAGAAAGTCTAAGAGGCCAGTTTGATCAGATAAAGATGAGAAAAGATGAAAACATTGAAAAATATAGTGAGAGGATGAAAGTAAGTGTGAGTGCAATCAGAGCTTTAGGAGGAAAAATTGAAGATGAAATAGTAGTCAAAAAGGTATTAAGAAATCTTTTTCCTATTTATGCAATTAGAGTTTCAACTATTCAAGAGATGAGATGTGATCCAAAAGTGATATAACTTTGGATGCACTAGTGGGAAAGTTAACAACTTTTGAGTTGGATGACTTTGATAACTATCTTCCTTGATCTCGCAATGTAGAATCAACATCCAAAGCCAAACTAAATCTTGGTAGAAATGGAGGAAACTCAAAAGGCAAACAATCTGACAATGAAGAAGAAGAAGAAGAATTTGATGATGATCTTGACGCCATTGAAGCCCTTCTTGCAAGAAGGTTACCAAAAGGTGAAGATGAATATAAGGGCAAAATTCCATTGGTTTTTTTTTCTTGTCAAGAAATTGGTCACATTGTTGCAAGGTGTCTAAAGAAGGAAAATAAAGATGATAGAAAATCCAACTAGTTCAAAGGCAAGAAAGATTTTAAAATATACAAAGACTACAAAGATATAGGTAAGAAATCTTGTTATATTTCTAAAGATTCTAAAAGTGATAATGAAGATGAAATAGCATATATTTCTATTAAAGATGAATTAGATGATGAGGATAATAAAAAGATGGCACTTATTTCTCATGTTATAAAGAATGACACATGGATAATAGATAGTGGTTATTCTCATCATATGACTGGTGATAAAACTAAGTTTGAACACTTGGAGCACTATGATAGTGGAAGTGTTAAATTTGGAAACAATGAACCATGTTATCTAAAGGGAAAAGGTTTCATTGCATTGACTAACTGAATTAAATGTGATAATGCCTCTTGGGTTGAAGGATTGAGACACAATCTTCTAAATGTGGCACATCTGAACAATATTGGATTCAACGTAGAGTTCATGAATGGGAAGGTTAGGCTTGTGGATGGTAAAGGAAACCTAGTTGGAACTAGCAACCAAACAAAAGGTAATTTGTTTTACATAGACTTCATTGAATCTACATGTTTTCTATCTTAGATAAAGGAACCCAAGATGTAGATAGTTCAACCCAAGGTGTAGCCAATACAACCTAAGTTGGAGATAGCTCAAACTAAGTCTCAGATAGAGGAATCTGAGTCATAGACTATGGGAACTAAGTCTTAGATAGAGGAAGCCAAGTTGTAAACAAAGAAGATATTGGAGACCTTTGGAATGGAATATTTCAAACTAGTTGGAACACTTATGTCTACTGGACATCAGATATTAGGCGAGCATAAGTTTAGAAGAAGCAAAGTTCAGAGATTTCTGTGTAAACCAAGTGAGGTCAGTTATCAAAGGAGTTTAGTGTAAATCAAGCCAAGTTGGTTACCAAGGAACTTAGTGGTAATCGAGTTGTAATTCCTACCACTAGTTGATTTTTCATGTCGTATTTGCAAATTCTTTTAGGCTAGTTTTATGATTAGTGTTATTTGGTTACCGGATTTGATTAGATGTATTTTATATTCAATTGATATATGTGTTGAGTTACTTAGTTATCTTATGTGTTTATGATTATTTCGATGATGATACATGTATGTTCATTTAGTGATTTTCAGCAGTAGATGGATTATTTATATACAGTTTTATGGTTACTTACCCCATACTTGCATGTGTATGGTATACTTGCCTATTTTACTTTATGATTGACATTCCTAATGTGGTTGAGGGAGGGAGTCATAGTCACCTATTAGTTGGGATCTACACGATGCACCATTTTTTATAGTAAGTAGATATTTCCTAATTAACTCTAGTTAGCTTAAGCTAAACTTTAGGCATTTAATAATTAGTTCTTTTATTAATTATTATAATACAACCTAGGTTAGACATTTCTAGGGTTTCAATCTCCTTTATAACGAAAATCTCTCATTGTAAATGTTCATTGAGATTCATTCACTTCTAATAATAGCAATCTTTCTTTTTGCTCATCAAGAATGTCTCATCTGTGGATTTGAGAACTTCAACCTCCATAGCTTTTTGTTTCTCTCTTTCTCTGATAGGTGTTTGCATGTAGGTGATTCTTGGGAGCTATGGGGTTGATCTTTCATCAACTTCAACACAGTATCAGAGCTCCAGATCTTTACGCTCTAGTTCCATTCATGAGAGATTTGGTGTTGGTTTTTAGATTTGAGCTTTCAAATTTTTTTATTAGATCTAGGGGTAACTGATTTTTGAGGCACTTTGAGGCCAAATAGACATCACTATTGAGCTTAAAGTGCTTGAAAACCCCCATTTCCATATAAAATATGTCCAATTTAGATGTTGTTGAAATCTGAGGCAAATTTATTTTGCACCTAGGCCGTTTTGACCTAGGCACACCAATCAAGGCGATAATACTTTTTGATATATTTTTTATCAATTTTTTTGTTTTTGGAACCACACCTAATTTTGGACATCGTGCATATTTGGATGTTGATGGTTTTTAGGGACTCACCATATCTTGTGCCTTATTATACATGCACTACTCCGATAAAGTATGGGGGGTTGATGTTTTGCTTTTGTTTGACATCTTCCTTTGTCTAGTGAGTGTCCTTTTTGTGACATTAGCTTCATGTCATGTCTAAGATTGATCACCTTAGTTAATACACATATACTATTTTGTGCATCTTGATTGTGGTTCCTTGACTTGCAATTCTTTTGGCCCACTTTTCCAGTTGCTTGTCACATCACCCTTGTCTACATTAGGGGGGTTCTTCTTTTGTTTATCATGTTTCCTTGGTTTGATTGATCAACTCTTTAGGCTTTGATGTTTCATGCTGTTTGTATCTTTGAGTTTAGTTGTTTTCCTTATGTGCCTCTTGATTCAATGCAGACTATAGTCTTCTCTACCAAGTCAGGTTGTATTTCAGTGGAGGTTCTTCAGATCAACAATTACTTTTGACAGAGCTTTATAGCTTCTACATGCTTTAGTGGTGTTCTTCATGGTCATCTTTTGTTCCTATCTTCTGGGACATTCCCTAGTTTGGAGGCTTCTTCAATCCTTCACTAGTATTTTCAACATGTTTTCCATCTCTTTTTGGAGTATGATTTTTCCTATGTCAATTTTCTCTATTTCTCCTCTTTTCAAAAATTTGGTTGTGCTTGGGTACCTTATTAGGCTTTGTTTCCAAGACCCAAATCTACTTTCTATAGTAGTTTCTATGTTTTTAGCTACTCCATAAGTTTATCTTAAGGGGGGGTGTTAGAGTAACTAGATATTTCCTAATTAACTCTAGTTCGCTTAAGCTAAACTTTAGGCATTTAATTATTAATTCTTTTATTAATTATCATAATACAACCTAGGTTAGACCTTTTTAGGGTTTCAATCTCCTTTATAAGGACAATCTCTTACTGTAAACATTCATTGAGATTCATTCACTTTTGATAATAACAATCTTTCTTTTTGCTCATAAGAATGTCTCATTGTGGATTTGGGAATTCCAGTCTCCATAGCTTTTTTCTTCTCTCTTTCTCTAATAGGTGTTTGCATGTAAGTGATTCTTGGGAGTTGTGGGGTTGATCTATCATCAACTTCAACAACACTCCCCACCATTATTATTTTTAGTTTAGATTATATATATGCAGATTGTAGGTATCAGGCATTGACTTCCCTAAATTGCCAGGATGAGTGTGCCCTATCGCAATATCTCAATGGTAAAAGTGGGGATATAATTCTTGATTCCAAATCCTAACCTAATCCAATTGTCCTAAAAAGTAGGACAAGTATTTGAGTTGTTTACCCATTTGAATTCGTCAAGTGACATGAATTCATGATTTTGACCCTGGAGTTTGATTATGATCTTTGTTTTCAGTTGAGTTGTCATATTTAGTCTTGTGGATCTCTGGTGATTTTTGGTTATAATTAAATCAAATAAAAAGATAATTTTATGTTTTAATTTTATGAAATTTTTATAAATAAATTTAATATTTAATTATATTTAATTAATTGAGAAATTAATTAAATAAAAGAACTAAAGATTAAATTAAAGTTCTAATTTTGGCATATTTATATTTATTTAATTTACTAATAATTTATTTAGGAGTTTCTTTTTAATAATAAACTCCAAATAATATTATTAGTTAAATAAATAAATATAATATAAAAATATCTTATGATTTAATAAAGATATTTTAATTAAATTGCAAAAAGGTTGCACATGAAAATTAAAATATAATAAAGTAATTAAGGAAAAGGGGTTTCGCATGATTGCACAATCAAATGCCTAATTTGAGGAAAAACTCTTTATTAGGAAATTAGAGTTCATTTCTCCATAAATAGGTTTGGAGGAGCCAATTTTTGAGAAGAGGGTTTTCGAAAGGAAAATAATTGTTTGCAAGTTTTGTGCTTTCGTCATTTCAACATCAGATCTAGGGGATCTTATGGGTTTTGCGCAAGTAGATTTGTTCTTAAAAATATTTTCTTTCTCTACATTTTCTTATGGATCTATTTTCAGAATTTATTCAAGTTAAAACCCTCGTGTTGAAATTTATAGTTATCCGTTCTTGAAAATGCTTGTATACAAATTGATGTTTGAAACCCTTATTCAATGAATTTTAGGAATTCTTATTTTAGTTGGTTGAATTTAGGCTAGGGTTTGAATAAAAGGAATACTAGAGATTTAAACTCTAGAAATTTGACAGTTCCAATTTATTTTCTATCAAATCTATGCTAGTTTTTATTATACATATATACATACATACATATAATTTGAAATTGCAAAGTTATTGAGAGGGCATTGTATTTGGTTATTTTAATATAAGATAAAATTTGTAAATGAAAATAAAAATTAATTATTATGACCTCTACGATTTTGTAGGGGGGACTGTGTTCAGTTTTGTTTATTAAAAAAAAAAAAATTTGTTTTGGGTAGGCGAGCCACCGCCCCCACCTCCCTCCTCCCTTTCTCTTATTAGTAACTTGCTCATGGAGCACATGACTAGCGAAGGTAGTTTACAACTGCCTAAGCAGTCCGCAACTGCCAAAGACAACCTACGACTACTTAAAGCATGCTACACAGGATGAAGGTAAGCCATTTTTTTGGTTTTTTTATTTTTAAATATATTTTATTAATATTTTAAATTAATATTTCATATATATAATATTTAATTAAAATACTATTAGAGATTAAGGTTATTTTATTAATAATTTTAATAATTATATATTAATAAATATAAATTATTTGATAATAATCAATAATATTTATTATTAATTATTTTAATAAGTATTGTTAGAATTTTAGATTTATTTATTTGAGAATTTGATTTATTACTTTATTATTTAAATAAATTTTTAAAGTAAATTGAAAATAAATAAATAAATTAATTGGAAGGATTAATGTTTCTTTTTATAAGCTTTGGATGCATTTATATGGTTTAGATATATGAAAATGATTTCTATTATTAGGGGAATTTTATTACGCCTTTTGATAAATTTGAAAACCTTAGTAATCTTGATACTTTGAAAAGACAAAAACTAAAACCCTGCCAAACTATAATACTTAAAAAACCTTTAGTAAAAAATTGAACTGTTATATTTTCAAAGCCTAATGTGTTATAAAAGTTACATTGTTTTGTACTTTATGTGATGCGTGGTTTACTGATTTTGGGTTCAAGTTTGACTTAGTGCTTTTACTAATGAGGATGTTTACCAAAAGCTTGGAGGTTTTGTTTTGTGATGATGTTATGGTTATATTTTGGTCACGATCTTTTATATCTGACCATTGTGATGTAGTCACATGTCTTCTATGATGACTTTGATCTGTTGATTGTTATTTCTTTTTAGTTTCTTGTGTAGAACTAAGGTGAATGGTGTGACTTTTCTAGTGTAACTTTTGAGTCTTCATTTAGTTATCTTTGGATGCTTTCCAATTGCTTGTATAGGACTAAGGTGATTATTGTGTTTTATCTTTTGGTGCTTTCCATTTGCTTGTATAGGACTCAGGTGATAGTGAGATTTGATCTTTAGGTACTTTCCTGTTACTTGTAAAGGACTGAGCTGATTACTATGTTTTATCTATAGGTGCTTTCTAGTTTCTTATAAAGGGCTGAGGTGAAAATTGTGATCTTATGAGTTGTACTTTTTATGAGCCTAGGGTAGGTATTCTATGTGTATGTTGGGAAGTGGCTTGCAATAGAGGTTAGAGCCCAAAGTGGCTGCTTGAGTAACCCATTGTAAGTTGTTTTAATAAGTGATAACATTTCATTAAATGGGTTTAAAAATGAATTAATAAGAGTCATTATTTTTCTTTTCCCATGCCTCGAGTGCTAGTATAAGATAGGATGGAAGTAGAGAGGATTCTTGGTTGTGACCTTGCTTCGTTAGTATGCCTTGTCTATATGAAAGGATACTGGTGTCACATAGAGACACTAGGGGGCAAAGTCCAGAAAGGCTACCAAGGTAACCTTATAGTTGGCTCATACGATGACACTTGCCCACTTGCATAATAATTTTCTTACGTGTCTATGTTGCCTCTGGGATTAGTTGATACTAATATCTTTGTACCCTCTGAGATAGTTTCTTTTAAGTGTTTCCTTGACCTAGATGCTAGATTGACTTTTGTGGATTGATATCTATATGGGACTTGAGTTTATCTCCTCAGCATGGTGGGAGTGAGCCATTTAGGTTCCATGAGGTCAGGTGGTAGTGCATTTTTTTATACCATTGAGATCCGACTATTGATGTCATTGCTAGATGTACCTGTGCAATTGATCCTTTCTTTCTTATCTTATGGTGGTTATATTTTGTTGTACTGTACTTGATTTACCATAGATCTTATGAGATGTATTTATTTATGATGTATATTCTTTGAGCTTTTCATACTCTATGACTTGTATAGTGGATAATTATGCATTCTAGTTATGCCAAGTGGCATCTTGTAATTGTATATTATTTAAATGGATTTGTACTTGTGATTATTTCTTGATGTAGATTTTTTATGTATAAGAATTGGTATTAATTAAACTAAAATGTGATTCAACATCATGGGACCCTTAAGAGATGTATCTATTTTGATGGTTGTATGTATGTGAGTTATTACTTCTACTATATTTTATCTCTTGTTGTTATTATCTTTCAAAAAAAAAGTTTGACAAAAGTACTGAAACTTTAGGTTAATTTCTTTTGGGTTCCCTAGCAGGGCATTACACAAGTGACCTAGTTTTAGCTGATCTACTATATATTAGTTTTATCCATTAGTTAGTTTATGCAAGCCAACTTAGTAGATGTCATTTGTTTGTTTGAAAGGGTATTCAAGCTAACTTGACATTGGATTTCATATATATGAAAGGTCAAGATGTGGATTGAAGAATGAGAAAGTGAAAAAGAAGATAAGATGCGAATAGAGAAGGATATATGATTTAGAGCAGAGTATCCAAGGAGCTACAAATAATATTTTGATCAGGGAGGATCTAGAGGATAAGTCAAAATAGTGATCTAAGTCTATAATTTAGTTGCTTCATCAATCAGGTCAATCATTTTTACTCTCTAACCATTGTAGTAGTGAAGGAATCTCTTAATAGAGTTGACTTAACAATCATTTTGTAAATCTTCTAACCAAGTGGAATTTCTAGATTAAAGTGTCTTAAGAAATCTTATAAGGCCACTCCCAATAGGGTGATTTAAATTATTTAATAGGGTCGCATCTAATAGTTTGTTTTGTAACCTTTAATAGGGTTGGCTCCTAACAGGGCTCACTTCAAAAGAGTGAAAAGTTGTGACTAGTTGCATTAGTGATTTTCCCAAATTGGGTTTCCATGTTAAATCTTGGTGTCTCATGTGCTCATGTTATTTTCTTATTGCTTTATCTTTCTAAAAGTAAGTTACTAAAGGTTAATACACATCATTATTTTAAGATTGCTTTGTTAACTGACTTATAGAGAATATCTAGTTCTAACTGAGCTATGAGTTAAAAGGAAGTTTGTATTGGCATCTAAGGGATTTGGAATTGTTTTAGTGGTAAATGATTCACCTCTCCCCTCTCAGTTACCCCTCTTATATTTCCACCACTGCAACCCTATTTATAGTTTTTTTCATTTCCCCTAAACATTTTGGTGAATTCGATGAGTCCCCTGTATTTGATTTGGAGTCAGTTTCCTTTATCCCTCTTTTTTGATTTGGCTATCTTTTGTGTGGTTAGATCTCTCTTTTATGCTCTTTATACAATTTCATGGTTAGATCTCATTAGGGTTTCCTCTTGTGATCTCCTCTTTTATGAATTTAATTACACAAAGTTTGACCTATAGCATTCCTGTTAGGTGAAGATGTAGACTCATGGGTTCTTTTGATCATGATTCCTCTTTTCTTCCTAGGACACATGATGACACTCAAATATTTACTCATGATCTTAATCCTATAATGGAGCATAAATCTTCTCACTTATCCCATGATGAAGATAAAACTTCAAGAGTTCATCCTTGGCAAGTTGATAAAGTTTCTAGTGAATTTGATAAATTGCAAACTTGTCTTGCTCAAGAGAATTATAATTTCAAAAGTGTTGTTTTTTTTGAAGATTTGAATAAGATTTTTAATAATGATGATAGTAATATTTCTATTTTTCATGCTATATCTCACGTTATTAATACTCATGATAAGTATTTGATAGAATGTGCTTGAGAGTTAGGATATCCTCCTCCTTCCACAATTGTTGAACCTTCCATCCCAATTTCTACCACTCTTTCTAGCATACCTACATATGCTCCACCTCTTATGACTAGTTATACCTAAGTGTCCACTCCTTTAAGTGTTGGTATTCTTAGCCTTTCACTTCACATGAGTATTCCTCCTATGTCCATTCCTTCTTCATTACCTTCATATAATGTGGTTCCTTTTAACCTTCTACCAACATCCTTACATATTCTTTCTGCTTCTTATAAATTTCCTAACCCATCTAGTATACCTATGCCTACTAGCATTTCTTTGTATCCTACTATTAGTACATTGGTTCAAACTATTACCACTTTACAATAAAAACTTTCTTAATTAACTCAATCTAAGTACAATATTCCTACATGTGATGTTGCTAATCCCCTTTCCTCAGAATCCTTCATGTTGTTATCCCGAATCATGTTGAGGTACCTTGTCTTGAGACTTATAATGGTAAGGGAGATCATGCGATTCATGTTAAAACTTTCTAAACTATATGTAGTGATTTTTCTCATGACTATATATGTATGACTAAGTTGTTCCTGCATACTTTTAGGGATAGAGCCTTACAATCGTATTTCTCTCTACCTCTTTATTTTATTGATTATTTTAAAAATCTTGCTAATGCTTTCATTCCACATTTTCAGAATAATATTGGTCCTCAAACTTCTTTAACTAATCTAATGCATTACAAGTAAAATGTTAAAGAGAAAGGTATTGAGTTTATTGGTAGATTAAATATTGTATGTTTAGATTTCTTATCCTGTGCCTGATCATGATATTCAACATATCATTATTTCTAATTTACAAAAAGACATTAGAGATATAATTCTTCTTATTAAGTATATTTCCTTTTCACATTTATGTGCAGTGCTTCATCATTACTAGTTACAAGTGAGTCAAATTGAGAGCTTTTCTATGATGGCTCTTGCGTCCAGTAATAAGAGTGATGTCGTCAAAAATTCAAACAAGTTCTCTGAGCATAAAAATTTAATCTAAATCAACTCTGCAAGTACAATTGATGATCAAGTGTCTACTACATCTTGATGTATGACTACTTTTTCCTCTATATTTCATCCTAATCATCAATATAATCCTTTTTCTAAGCCTTTGACCAAGGTGATGAGTAATTTGATTCATGCTTGTGTTCTTAACCTTTCTTCTATTCATCTTGTTGATATTAGTAAACCTTTGACTAAGTTTTTTATTTCAAATTCTTTGTGTCAATATCACTATCAACCATGTGATAATCAAAAGTGTTATTATTTGAAGAATGCTATTAGGACCTTGTTTATTCTAATGTTATATTTATTTATGCTCAAGTTAATAACATGCATAATTATTTTATGCCACCTAATCAAAATTTGTATATTTACACTAATCGTCTACCTTCTCAATCAATGAATGTTATTAATAAACCTTCTTCTTCCAATTACAATATTAATTATGATGAGAAGATACCAGAAGCAAATCATGTGGTTAATCATGTTGAGTTAGCACCTCAAGCTTTGATTTCTTCGCCACCTAAACCTAAACAAACACCTATTATTACCTTTAGTTAGTCTGATATGTTTAAGGCACCTAATGGTCCTCTTTACATCACTACTAGAGTTTCACATATTCCTTCTTGTGGTAATTTGGTTGATCCTTCCTCTATTGTGAATGTTATCACCAAAGAACACTTTTTTAACAAAGGTCTAAATAGAGATACTAATGATACTACTCCTGTATGGATTCAAAATTGTAATGGTTTTGTTTATTTTCCTTAAGGTTTTATTACTTTAACTATTACTTTATCGGGGAAAGCAATTTTCACTAACTTTGTTGTTTTTCCTACTTCTAATCAGTTTCAAGTTAAGCCTTGTATTTCATGCCTTTCTTCCATGCAAGTTGTAGCTTCTCCTATTCATAAATGTCTTAAATTTTTGCATGATGGAACATTATTATTATTAGTCATTCTCTTTATAAACCATTTCATCATAGAGATTGTGTTGAGACTAATTTTTACTAGCCATCTCATCTTGAAAAATCACCTACTCACCTTAATAATCTCTATAGAAATTATCAAAGACATAAAGTAACCAAGATCATGTAGTTGAGTCTTCCTAAGGGTTGTTCACTTGCACCTATCTTGCATATTTCTCCTTATATGTTTGAACTTATTCTTTCCTCTACATCTACTAAACTTGTTGATGTTCCTTCTTTGGAACCTATTGTAGTTGATCCTAATCCTTCTACTATAGCTTGTAAGACTATCTGTAATCAACATGCTCATTAATATCACAAGAACTATCAAGCTAAATATAAGGCTATAACTCATTCTCTTTGTTCTCAATCTACATGTTCTCAACCTTTACCTTTCTTTGATCAAACCATGCATGAATCTTTGGAGGAGGTTAAACAACGACACATAATGCATTTGGATAATCATGATGATATTGTTTGTATTTTAGATTCTATTAATCTAGATGTGAAGATACTTTAGATACTCTCAGTTTGTTCTACAAGCTAATTTTGAGTCTTCTCCTTTCTAATTGATCCCCTCCTATGATCTGATACTCTTTTCTTTCCCTCCCACTTTGAATAGGTCACTTGTTCTGTTAGATGATAACATAACCCTTGAATGACTTCTAATCTTCTCCTCTCTGATATTCACACACATTTACATGATGACTTCTACACTTTATCTAGGTCAAGATAATTGTTATATAAAGATTCCATCAAGAGTCTTCTAGATGGTTTCATTTTTTCCCTCTCTTCATCTAGATCATTGAACATACACATGGGGATATGTGATCCATGCCAAGTAAATATTCTATAACAACCTCTTCAAGTATTAAATTTTCTATAACAACCTCTTCAAAACTTAAATAATCCTTTTAATTAACCTTGATAATCGTTTTGCCTAAAACTTTGTTCCATTCCTAACTTTTATGTAGACTCAGCATTGCTCGACCTCTATTGTTACTAGTTCTCATCATTGTTGTTGATTGACCTTTATTAACTTCCTGATGCTCAACATATACTATTCTTGGCACATAGTATATCACTCAGTACTTATATACTTGGAATTTCACTCAATCGTTGATAACTTGCTTGGTTTTTAAATGAGCTTAGTCCATATGGAAAATTTCTATGTGACCATACTTACTCATCTTCTATAGAATTACTTGATATATACTATCTTATGTACATGACTCAACCTATGTAGATTAGCTCAGTCACAGTGATGACCATCTAACTCTGCCTTGTAAATGACTAAGTGATTGAAACTAATAGACAAAAGTGGTTAAAGATACCAACATGAATATCCCTTAGACATGTTGCCTTCTAGTTTTTTCCTAGTGTGATTTAAAAAAAAAAAACCTTCATTTATCATTCTATAAGATACATCCATCTCATTCTTACATGGTCACAATACTCTAATTCATATTCTAGATGTATCAAAAGATGCATAGAAATGTTAAAAATCACTGGTGGAAATTCTTGTTCCAATAGACAAAGAACTTCAACAACCTCCCTCAAACTATCAAAGTTTGAAGAATCTAATACATGTAACTCATTCTCTTTAATATAATCCCCAACCTTATAATTTCCAATCTTAGTCCCTTTTATAGTTTTGATATATTTACCACAACATATAAAATATTATCAATTATGACATGATAGTCATGAGTCTTGAGGCTTGTGGAGCTATTAATGTCATTTTGACTTTTGATGTTGCTACTTACATATCTTGCAGGAAAGTGAGTTTGAGACATTAACTGTAAGAATTCTACACATTGTTCCCTTGTCCATACATAAGATATATTAGGCTTTCTATATTTTTTATTATCATATTTCTCAACCCAAAGATTTTGACGAATCTTTATTTCTCAAAAGTCTTCATGTGATGAAATAGTATCAAGAGTATCAAAAAGAGTTTCTATAATAGCTGATGAGTCTAAAAAATGCATTTATTTTGTTATGTTTAAGATACTTTGTGATACTCTGTTTATCCTTGTTTTAACACTTATAAGCCTATGTTTGATAAACCTTTGATGATTTATGGGGTAGAAAAACTATGTCATCTTTTGCCTAAATTATATCTAATATGCAGTATTTCATATAAATATCCAAATGTGTGTTCTTATGCTTGAATTTAGTTTGATGGATGTTTTTTTGCAAATATTTCTTATATCATAACTAACCTGATGATAAGGATTAAAGGATGAGTGGAAGAATCCAGAAGTTGTGTTGCCGACAACATTCAAGGAGAAATGAGCATCAAGGAACAACCACGAAAAGGAAGTTATAACCACTCCAGGAAACATGGTAGTGAATAAGGAGGAGCTTTTACGAGCCATTACCTTCTCTACATTTATGTTGTAACAAGCAGATGCTGAGACTTCATTACTCCCTCCTCAATTCTGTTATCCTTCCTTTTCGCTTTCAGTTGTTCTCCTATATTCTCTCCTGCGGACTGAACTTATGATAGTTACTCTTCTGTTATGTAATAAAGAGTAGATTCCCTATATATGTCGGGATTGACTCTTGTGTGTGAAGTTTTTAGTTTTTGGTTTTTGATAATTTTTATCGAGTAAGAGAGAACACTAATTCACAGTTTGTTGTAGTTGTGTTTTACAATTATGAATCATGTAATGACTGATTAATGAAATGAATTAGTTCTCGTTAGCTTCTATCCTGCGTTGGTAGATTAGAGAATCCAACCAAGGGGGGCCACTTGGAAGGTGGATTAGATTAGGATAGAATAGATTCATTTTACTAGCATTAGCAGTATTTTAAGTAAGACGTAGCTAGTTAATTCCTTCTTGTAGCATCACACTTCATGAACGTTCCTGCAGCATCTGCGAGAACAGTCTAGTGGATGAGTCAAGATGGAATCCTTGTTATCTTGTCATTGTGTTTTCAACATTCATAGATTCAGTAGTTCCTTTCCACAGCAGTAGTGTAGTTTCCTTCTTTTGCATTTTTACTTTCCTGCAACACAAGCATAATGACTCATCAAGGTACCTAGTGCACATACTGTGCCAACCATTTCAAGTATACGTCCTTGGGTTGACAATCTAAATGCACCTCATGGTAGGGGAAAAGTAGTCCTTAGCTTGAATAGATTATTCCTAAGCCAGGCCTAGTGCATGACTATGGAACACCTATTGTGAGGCGGTTCATTTTTGGTGCCGTTGTCGGGGATGGTGTCAAGCTAGGAGCATTTTTGAGTCATAGTTTTTAGATTAAGTTCTTTTTACCAGTGTGAAAATTTTAGTTGCATGCATCGAAGAGGAAGACGACGAGATGAATATGGAAGATTTATTCTACAAGGATCTGTTAATTTGAATGAAGAAGTTGAAGAAGAAGTTGAGTTACCCTTTGAAGATGCAAGTCCTGTTTTCCCCATAGTATCATCATCAAGAGCTAAATCCCTAGATATATCTGGTCTCCAACCTTTCACTGAAATATTGACCAGTCTTCTTGATAACACTACCTCGAATCCACCATTTGTTAATCATCCAGTGCCTAACATTCCTTTTTAGCAGCAACCTCATAATCCAGTCCCACCAGTCATGACACAACCCACTTTTCCATTTCCACTTCCAAGTCTCGTAACCAATGCCAATCTCAAGAATATACCTCCCACTACTCTTTCAAAGTTCTATGGCCTTGCAACTGAAGACCTTGATACCTTCTTGTTTGAGTTCGACATCCTTTGTCATAGTTTTGACTACAACACTGATGCCCATAAGCTTAAATTATTTCCAGCCACATTGAAAGAATCATCTTTACGATGGTTCATGGGCTTAGGAGCCAATGCAGCTGTGAATTGGGATGAAATGCAAGCCTTGTTTTTGGAAAAATATAAAGAATATTACAAAGCATCTGGTGCAAGAGGAGATGATATCTTTAGGATATCACAGAAGGAGGAAGAGACATTAGAAGACTATGTTTCTTGATTTTTATATACACTACAAAAGAATCCTCAGCACACATTATCTGAAGATTTCCAAAAACTAGTCTTTCTAAGAGGAGTGAATGAAGACTGTTTGGAAGCATTGGACCTGATGGCCAGTGGAGATGTATATCAAGCTCAATGGGATGACCTCAAAAAGATATGTCAAAACTACTCAAGGCTAACCATGAAGAAAGGTCGAGGACCCTATTCTACAGTTACAAAAGGAATTAGTCAAGGCATTTCAAAACTTGAAATATCCAATTTGTTGTCAGATTTCAAATAAGACATCATTAATGATGTCGCTACATAGTTGGATATGATGACTGCAAAGAAGAAGCAAGCAGAGGCTGAGTTACAACTAGCTGAGTACTGTCCTCATTACCGAAAGCAAAAGAAAGATTGCCACTGTAAATTGGTTGCAAGCATGGAGAACCAACATCTTCCAATTGAATATGTAAAGATAGATGGGGATGATGAGCAAGTATTCTTTGTTTCTCATTGCCGACCATGGGCTCAACGTCCAGGTATGCCTCAAGACCCCTTGCAAAATTCAAATTCATATGGTAATCAATGGCAAAACCGCAATACCCAAGGTCCTCCACAAAACCAATCCAATTGGAATAATGCTGGGCAAAATAACCCACAACAGTCTCAATGGTCTCAAAATTTCCAACAACCTTGGCCTAACTAGCAGAATAACCAATGGCCCCAAAACTAGCAGAACCAATGGCAACCACCCCAAGGGAATTGGCAATCTCCAAACCAATGGAATTGGCCATCTCCAAACCAATGGAAGGGATCTCAACAATGACCTAACCAAAATACTGGTACTCCACAATTACCCCCTCCAGCTCAACAACCTGCTTTAATGCCACCACTTGCGAATAGTAGACCTTAAAAGCAAACACAGCTACCTGCACAGCCTCAGCCAAATCCAAATAGCCAACCACAGCAACCCATGTATAGTGCTGATACCTAGCAGTACCCAGCTTATGCCCTAGATGTCACATATATACATTTGAGATCTGGAACGACCTTACCAACACCAAAGCCACCTCTTATAACTAAAGTATTAGACTCTCCTGCAGCATCCGAACCTTTGGTTGATGAACCTGTTGACCCAACTAATGTTACCATACCAATACTAGTTCAACCAACAGTAGAGCCTCCTTTTCCAGACCAACTAATACAAAAGGAACCTAAACAAAGCAAGAAACAACCCTTTGACATTGTTAATCAGTTGAAGAATATGCATGTCCAAATACCTTTGTATCAAGCTATTAAGGACATTCCTGCTTATGGAAAAGCTATAAGGGAAGCTTGTCTAAAGAAACCTGGAAGGAAGAAGAAGGATCCTACCACAGTTCATGTTGTTGGACACTTAGCTAATATCATGTTAGGAAGAGTGATTTCACCAAAATATTCTGACCCAGGGAGTCCAGTAGTAAGTGTCAGCATAAATAGTCAATTTGTTAAAAATGCCTTAATAGATTTGGGAGCTGCTATAAATGTGATGACTAAAGAAACCATGAAGAAGTTAAAAATAGAAGGATTAAGGCCCACACCAACTATTCTGCTGCTTGCAGATAGTTCCACTGTCATTCCTGATGGAATGATAGAAAATATTGTTGTGACCTTAGATTCCCTAGAATATCCTGTGGACTTCATGATTTTGTCCCCTAAAGTAAACCTATCTAGCTACCATGTCATTCGAGGTAGACCATGGTTGGCCATAGCTGATGCAAACATAAATTGCAGATCAGGGAATATGACCATATCAAATGGCCAAGCAACCAAGCAATTTGATCTATATCCTCCTGCACAACCATTACTAGATTTGAGTACATCTTTTTGGCCAGATTTAGGAGATGAAGAAGAAGAGATAAATTCCATAGTACAACTTATGATGTTACATAGGCAATCTTTTCTAAAGTTGCAAGAAGAAGATTCAGTAATCCAGAGCATCCTTACCAATACTTGTGTGGTAGGAAAAGATGTGTCTGAAAGCTCTGTATTAGAATTGATTACATATGAGGAGTGTGATACAAGTTGTACTTTACTTAAGTAACCTGAAAATCTTTGTTCACTACTTCCCTGTGAATTAGAAGGAAGCCCAATCTTTGAAATTGCTATGGTAGAATCCACTATTCCTGTTGAACTAAGTAAAGGCCATAAACTGCATGTTAACCCCAAATTGACATCTGTACAGATGGAACAATTAAAAGAATTGCTTCAGAACCATGAGAAAATTTTTTCTTGGGATTATGGTGATATGAAAGGATTAAGACCTACACTATATACCCATAGGATATACATTAATGAAGGTTTTCTACCACTTCATCAACCTCAGAGGAGGATAAATCCAAGCCTCAGAGAAATAGTCAAAACAAAATTGCAGAAACTACTTGATGCTGGCTTTATCTATCCTATATCTAATAGTAAATGGGTATCACCGCTGGTTATAGTACCTAAGAAAGGAGGAAAATGGAGAATTTGTGTAGATTATAGGGAGTTGAATAAGGCTACTAAAAAGGATCATTTTCCTTTACCCTTCATAGATCAAGTTTTGGATACACTAGTTGGAAAGAAGTACTTCTCCTTTTTAGATGGATACAGTGGCTATAATCAAATCAGTATTGCTCCTGAAGACCAAGACAAAACTACATTTACCTGTCCATGGGGTACTTTTGCATACTCTATTTTACCATTTGGTCTTTGTAACACTCCTGCAACATTTCAACGGGTTGTAATTAGTATTTTTGCTGATATATCACATGATTGTATGAAAATCTATATGGATGACTTTACAACATTTGGAGTTACTTTTGAATAAGCAATGATAAATCTTGAAAAAGTTTTGGTAAGATGTCAAGAACATAATTTGGCACTAAATGGTGAAAAGTGTTTCATGCTTATGCAAGAGGGTGTGGTACTCGGTCATTTCATATCTACTGCAGGTATACAAGTAGACCCAGCTAAAATTGAGGTAATTCAAACATTACCCATACCCACTAAATTAAAAGATATCAGATCTTTTTTGGGACATGCTGGATATTACAGGCATTTTATAAAAGACTTCAGTAAAATAGCCAGTCCTTTGTACAAGTTGCTCACCAAAGAAGCTAAATTCAATTGGACACCTGAGTGTGATAAAGCTTTCTTGCAGCTTAAGCAACTTTTGACCACAGCCCCAATTTTACAAGGCCCTGATTGGAACCTACCTTTTCACATATATACAGATGCTTCTGATTATGCCATAGGTGCAGTTTTAGCACAGAAACACTCAAATCTTGAGAATGCCATTTATTATATCAGTAAGAGTCTTCATGGTCCAAAACTGAATTACACAGTGACTGAAAAAGAATTTTTAGCAGTAGTCTATGCTCTAAATAAATTTCGGCATTACATCACAAGTTATCCTTGTAGACACCTAAAAACCTTTAGAAAATAAAGTATTTTTATTTTCTGAAAAAGTCATGATGAAATCATCATTAATTAATTAATTAATTAATTAATTAATTTTTATGCCATTAAATCCCTTTATCTTAATTAAAAATATTTAATTAAGGAATCCATCCCAAAAATGTTTAAATCTTATTTAAACATTATTTCCTTATTTATTAATTATTTAATTAATAAATTGACCAAAAAACTCAAAATAAATAAAAAATTTATTTTTTGCCCAAAACTTGGCCAATTTCCTTAAGACCACTAACCTCTTCCAAAATCTTCTAATCCTTCTTTAATTTTGTTTAAAGGCTAATCCCATTATTTCCTACCCCTAATCCCAACTCAAAATATTTAATTAAGATTAAATATTAATCCTCATGTTTATTAAATTTTTTTTAATAAATATCTCCTCAACCCAAACTCTTGAAATAAATAAAACTTTATTTATTTCTTAAAAATCTAATTTATCCTCATCCTAAGAAGTTCTAGACTCTTCTAGAAAGTCTTCATCCTCATCTTAGGAAATTCTAGACTATTCTAGAAAGTCTTTATCCTCATCCAAAGTCTAGACTCTTCTAGAAGATGTCTTTAAACCTAATCTTAATCCCCTCCTAACCTTGTCACATTCTCTAAACATGGGTTAAGACTTACTAACCCAAGCCAAAGTTAACAAATATCTCCTCCTTCACCCACCCTCATTAAATGCCATCCACTTGCCTATCCCTAAGCTAATCCTAAACCATCCTAATCCATCCTCTAATCATTTGCACAAGCCTAAGCAAGCTTAAAACCTTCCTAATCAAGTCCAAGTCAAAATTTCTCTCATCACCCTCAAAGTATCTCAACCATAAAACTTTATGAAGCCCACTAGGCCATAAATGACTCTTCCAAGCCCTTTTATGGCTCTTACAAGTCATTATGAGGGTCTTTATGAAGATTTTATCCCTTGAGCCTCCTTTGTTGACTCATCCTTCCCCTTTCCTCCATCCTCTCACCATATGACATGTGTCACTCCTTGATTGGCTATAAGGAAGCACAATCCATGTGCTCTCCTCTCATGCAATCTGAGCCCTCCATAAGCTTTTTCCCATCCTTGCATCTTAGCCCTCAATCCCTCAAGCCTCTTGCCTATAAATTGGATCCTTCCCCTTTGCAAAATAACACAATCCATGAAGTAAAGTCATAATGCCATTTTAAGAAGCCATTTTACATCAAAACCATACACTCACACCCAAATTCCAACTCTATTTGAAGCCCTTTTTGAAGCATAAGCTTGAGCATACATCCTATCTATTTAGGCAAAGCTACTCAACAAGAGAGCTTCTCATTGAGAGAGCTCATTAATGGCTCATATTCTCAATTGAGAGCTCATCTTAGTCTATCTTGAATTTTATGAATTTTGTTTAGTTTGTAGAAGCTTTATTTAAATTTGGTTTCTATTAGCATACTAACATTGCTCATATACATTTTGGCACGCCCGGTGGGACCCCGCATGGGTCATCTTCATTAGCTTTTTTAGTCAAATTTTGTATGTCATTTGCTGATTTTGGCTAATTTTTCTTGTTTTTGTGATTGGTAGGATTGTATAAATTGGTTTTGTAGGTCCACATGAGCATGAAGAAGAAAAAAGAACTCATAGTCTATCTCATAGTATTTGCAGATTTTTCAAGCTTATAGGTGGACAAAGCACTTGGAATTCTTCTTCCTCTTCTTGTCTATATTCTTCTTATTCCATATACTTCTTCTTCTTCTTCTTGTGGGAGATCTTGGCCATTTTCTTTTTTTTTAAGGAAGCAAAATCATACACACTTCTTTTTAGTGCTTAAAATGAACCCCCAAATCATACTTAAATCCATTAAAAATTATAAATTTGCAAAAAAGAAAAAATCTTTTAACAAGTGAAACTAAACCAATCTAATCATTTGCATCCTTGCAACATCAAGGTTTTAGATGCATTCATGCAAAGTTAGGAACACTTCATTTTTGGGAATTTAAAAAGAACTTCAAGTTTCCATTTCAAAAGGTTCAAAATCAACACTAAGTGCACACTAAAATCTAAATCAAACTCAAAAGCATCAATCAAGGATAAAATGAACCTCATTTGCAAATATGTTAAAGTTCTTTTAAAAATCTCATGAAAACTAAGAGTCCTAAATGGTTGCCAAAAATTGTCCTAAAAGCTTTGTTATTTGTTCCAAACAAATGTCTTGTTGCAAAATCTTGAATGTTTCTTAGGTTTTTCATGCATCAAAACAATCTAGGAATATCATTTTTGGGCTTAAAATATGCAAACTAGAACACAAAATCTTGAATGAAAACCAAAGTCCAAAGAGTTATTTTCACTTTTGAGTCCAAAACAATCTTGAATGATCTAAGGTTAAAACAAAGCACTTCAAAGTTCTTAAAATAACACACAAAATCTCAATCTTGAATGCTCAAAGGAAAAAAAATTGAATGTTTAATCACTTGTGTTTGAATGTATGTTGCTAAAATCACTCTTGAGTGCCATGGATTAAAATCAAGTTTTTATTTTTTATGAATGCATGATTAAAACAAAAAATCCAATCTTGAATGCCATAGATCAAATAATCATCTTTTGGGGCATAAAAAGAATCCACATTTTTGAAATCTTCTAAGTTATAAAAACTAATAAAGACGCTTTGAGTAAGTTTGTAGTTGGACTCACCCTCTTTAATCACCCATCAATTTAACCATTGGTTGCAATCTCAGTGCCATCTATGGGGATGGGTCTACCTAAGAGGGTGTTAAGTGCTCCACAAAGATCAAACTCCACTCACTTGGGTATTTAGTGGTTTTTCTAAGTTAGAAAATTCCTTGAATACGCATTAATCTCGCTCACACTTCATTTGGGCACAAAAATTGGACAAATCTTGATGTGGAGGGCCTCCGGGCGCGCGCTTGAAATTGAATCTCACACACCTTTGTTTTGGGCTTAAAATAAACTCACACTCAATCTTGAATGCCTTAAAGAAAAATCAATCGATACTTGATGTGGAGGGCCTCCGAGCGCACGGGTTTACCTTCTTGTTGACCCTAACTCTTCTTCTTGTTCGCATTCTTCGATCAATTTTATTTTTGTCGAAGCTTCAAAGTTGGAATAAATATTGTATCTTAAACATGAGTGCTTGCAAAGTCTAGATCAGAAAACTTAAGCGTCAGTTGGTAAAAGAACAAGCATGTTTTTTAGCCCAAGATCATCCAAGTCTTCTCTCCCCTTGTCGTCTTTCGAGGCCATCTTGGGTGCATAAGATTAGGATCCAAAATCATGTCTTAGCTTTTTAGGAGGCCTGCTTGGGGATTTCATCACCCCTTGGGACGACCTCAACTCCAGCATTCCGACAGAGTATAAAGATCAGGAGGTGAATCCAAAGACACCTCTCTTGGGATCAAAATTTTGTCACTTAGGCTAAGCCTCAAGGAACTTTATACCCTTGAGAAGTGAAAGAGGAGAAGTGGGTTACCACTCCTCTCGGCTGTGTGACATCTTTTTAGTTTTATCTATGGATTTGGGCATCACGTACCTTGCGTATATCGAGGATGCCCTAGCTAAACCAAATTTTATCCTTGTAGAAAGCTTCCGAAGATGTTGGTGTGTTTGACGTGCTTGCTCAAAACTTTTGTCTGCTTGTTTGTTCATAGCTTTTGAATGAATGTTTGCCAATTTTGGTCGAAATCCCAGAAAAGCAGAAATCTCCCAACAAAGGCATACTTAGTGTAGTCACTGCCTTATCAGAAAATAATCCAAGCTCCCCCGCTGCAACTGAATCTATCTAGTTCTTTGCCTTAGAACAATCCCAAATCCAAAGTCCATCCAAATCATCCCCCCCAGCCAGCTAGCAACCCAATCCAAAATCACCCAAGCCTTTAAAGAGTTGTTGTTACTCTACCAGAGTTTGCTATCCAATCAATCCTACCAATCAACCAATCTCACCAAGGTTATCCCTCTGACAGATCATTGTCTAGGGTAATCTAGCTTTGTCACTTGCATCCCTCATCACCTTGAGCTAAAGGTTGGGATCCACAAGTGGTCAATCTCGTGTCATGCCCATAGGATCATTAGTCTATCCTCAAGTTGACACAGCCACCACCAAATCCAGCACATAGGAAAGCAAAAATCTCACTTTTTGACAACATACCCTTGAAGTCTTCCACCCACAAGATAGCCAAAAATCTCTAGCCAATCCTCCTCAGGTCTGTCACGCAACTTTGACTCTCCCTAGGAAATCTTTCATCAACCAATCCAAAATCTGTGCTTAACAAAAATCCAACCATGCGCTTCCGTGTTCATCCATACGCAAGACCCCATCCCCATCAAACTCATCATTAAAGCATGAAGTACCAATCCTATCATGATGTGTTTGGTCGCATTGTCCTTGCTCCTGCCACCTCCTATTCCAATGATGATGAAAATCTTGTTGACTATGACGGGTATATTGAAAGCCTTAGAAACATTCCCCCAAGCATCCCCCAAAATCCAAGAGTTATTCCAAACTATCTAGTCATGCCATCTAATATTCCAGCTTCCCCTCCATCACCCCATCAACCAAGCTTCCAATCTTCCACCCCCATCACACTAGCTATTCCTGTCAATCCACCTCCACCTTTGACACACGAGTCTCCAAGGAATCTCCTAGAGGAAATACAAGAAAAGTTGCCTCCAACAGTCGATAAGCCATGTCATCTAATCCAACCATGTGAAGTAGTCAGTGATGAAGCTTCCCCATCTATAATATCACCTCCATCTCCCATAGCTATCATCCCCATACCATCCATCAAATTGCTTAAAATCCTTCCACTTCCCACAAGTATCAAAATCCCACCACCTATCAAATCCCTCCAAATCCTATCCACATCGCCTCCAAGCATTTCCCAAATCTCTCGTAATGACCCTTATGCATCCATCTTCTACTCACCCATCTCTGCTACTGAATCTCCCATCTATCCATCCACTGTCTTTGAAGAATCCATCCCTTCACCTCCTATCGCACCATCCACTCCAAACCAATCCTATCAAGATCCTGCCCAAAAGCATGTTGACATCCCCCAAAGCATAAATGAAGATATCATCGTACCATGTCTTCCATCCATAGTGCAGTCACCATCTCCTCCATCTCGAAAACCTCAAGCCATATCTCCTCCACTACAAGATATCTTGTCATACCACCAGCTACATCAAGATCCTATCCTTCCATCTCCCTCGCTCCATGCTTCCATCTTACCACCTATCCAAGCTATTCCACCATCTATAATCTACCCTCTTGGTTCACTTACATTCATCCACGGTGGCCCTCTCTCAGCAGAAGAATTAAGAACAGTATCTCCCCATTGCAATACACCTAATAAATCACTTCTACCATTTTCTGGAGGCAAAAAGTATCCTCAGCTTGTTCAAATGCTCAATTGATGGCATTATCAAGGTCAAGGTTTAGGACCACAAGAGCAAGGAATCAGAGAGCCTATTATTGCACAAAAAAATCTAGGATTTCATGGTCTTGGATATGTATCCAAAGGCTCACCATCTAAATGTGTTGGTACACCACACCCCCAAACCAAGCCTATCTCCAAGCCCACCATTCCAGCCTCCCATCACTCCTTCAAGAAATCTTATGTCATCCCCCCTCCACCATCTTTGCAACCCAAAACAACCTACCATATCCCCCCTTCATCCGCTAAATCCATTTTGGGTCCCTATGTCCCAAAATCTACCATCCTCCATCCTCCTATCAGCCATTATAAAAATCCTATTCCATCCATTTCTATGCAAGATCAACAAAGGCACATATCAGGGCACATCATCCATCATCATCCCCCTACATGCTCTTTCATATCCTCTCCATCTCACAAAGCTTCTCCTAACCATCTTCCCAAAGCTTACCACAGCAATGTGAATGCCAACTTCAAAATGCATAAAGCTAAAAATCCACATCCTAGGCAATCATATGTCTATTCTAAAAGACATACTCCAAAAAGGAAAAATCCAATCAAAGAATGCAAAACAATGCAAAAGCCTATGAAAAGAAAATCCAAAACCATGTGGATCCCCAAGAAAAAAGTTGAAACCCAATGCATAATGGCATCCACCATTGCTAATCCCCCATCCTGTGACTCATGTTACCCATCTCTTAACTCCATCTTGGGTGCCTATATCCCCAAGTACACTTCCACAAATCCTCCATCACGCTCGCATCTACCATATATCCCCCATATGCTCTTTTCACACCTGTCCCAACATGTGCCAATGTTTCTCTTGCAAGCATCCCCATCTCATGCTCCTTTCCAACCTTTTCATCCCTCCATCTCCTACCATCAATCCCGTCTAATCTGATCTATTGCATAAATCACACATCCGGTGTACCAACAACTAGCAACAAAATTGAACATTCCAAAGGCTAGTGAAAAATCCCAAAAAAGCCAAAATAGCTGAAGAAAGCCAAAATCATTCCAGCTAAGTCCAAAGTCAAAATGTCAAAAAAGAAAAGAAAAATAAAGCATCCACTGGTGAAAACTTTGCAATTCAAGCACCTTGGACAAGTACCATGATGAAAACTTGGCAAACAAGCGTCATGCGTAATCCTGCCATCTTCAGCTTAGCCTATCACCCTCATGCTTTTGGTCATCTCTTGACATCCACCTCCATCTTCCAATCTATCCACCTATCGTCCATCCTCCAGCTTCCATCTCACACCATCCACTAATCTTATGCAGCTTTAGCCAATCATCTCAGCTATCATCCATCTCCCTAGCCCCTTCAGCTTTTTCCATCCTAGCTTCAATCCTATCACATCCATCATAAGACCTCCTTCTGCATGTTATCTTCTGATTGGGGGCACTATATTCCTTGGAGATCTTGTCTTGTCCATCCTCCCTTGTCATTGGTATCTAGCTCTAGGCTATCCTCATGAAAACCCAATGTCATCTCTTTATATCCATCATAATCCTAGCTATCTACCATCCTATCCACCCATCTCATCCTGCTCCTCTAGCTATCCTTGGTCACAAAATCTCTCATCATCATTGGATGCATCCTACCAAATCCATATCTTTCGCTATCACCCCACCCTTAGCTTTTGCATCTTGCACAACATCGAACCATCCCGCTATCCTATCATCCTGAGCTTTTGCCTGCTTGTAACTATCTTGGTCCATTAGCTTGTACCATATCTTGATTAGCTCACTTGTAAATATCTTGTTCTGTCAGCTTGTACATCCTCTTTAGCTTAGTACCATTGTATCTATCCAGCGTTCATGTCAGTTCATCCTTGATCAACATCTTGCACCCATCGCACATCTTGGTTAGCTATTCCAATGCATCCTTTAGCTAGATTTCTTGTCACCAAAGTGTTATCTTTCTTAGTTCAGCTTGCCAGATGCATCACTCATCCAAATCCACCAGCTTCGGTGCTCTTCGGTAGGTCCTTGTAGGATATAGCTTTCCTCATGTCTAATCTTGGTCCGTTAGTAAACGGCTCTCTTTTGGATTTTCACTTGCTTTTGATTTGGGATCTTCCCTTTTGGTTCTTGAAGTATCTTTTCCAAGCAATCTCCTTTTTCCCTCCTCAAGGTTGCCATGATCTTCCATATCATGGTATGCTGCGAATGGGGCAATTAGAGCGTAAGGTCTTGATCAGGTCTTTCGTTTGTTTTTCTTTTCTGCTTGTGGGTTCTCCAGTGTCGTTTCCACGCTACTTCCTCTAGGATTCATGTGTGATGCTGGGGCAATCCTTGCGTGTTTATTTTGAGTCAGTTTGTCAGTCCTTTGGGCGGTTGGTGAAAAGGCCTTGATGTTATTGGTAACCTTGGCAATTAACCAACAGTCCTATAGCAAATCTAGTGCTCAACTACGTGGTGGTACTTCTCTTTGAAGTATCCCCCCACTCAAAAAGCTTCAATGGTTTTCCTTCATCTCCATTATCCCCCATCCATATCCAACATCCATCTCTCCTACCCTAGCTTATGCATCAGTATCTCTTTGTATCACTCCTCACCTTTAGCTTTAGGGATCCACAATCCTAGTCTTAGGGATCCACCAATCCAATCAATCCACCAAACCTCATCTTTCGAAATCCACAATCCTAGTTCTAGGGATCTCCGAAACCCATCTTCCACCAATCTGACTCTTTGAAATCTTGTTGCATCAGCTTTATAGTCCCCTCATCCATCTCCCCATCCTGGATTCCTTTTATAGCGCTCCACTCCTTCATCCTCTGCTATCCCTGAGATCTTAAGCTTGCTTCCTCTTGTGCCTCTGATTCTCCCTTTATCATTCTCCCGTAGTGAGAGTTTGAGCTAACTAAACCTCTTCTCTTAAGCCAATCTGAGTCTTCTTGCTCATCTCGGATTCTTGTACTTTTCAAGAAGCCATCGAGCCTCGCTTTCTCTCCCCGCTGCCTTCTTGAGGGGGCATCTCATAGCCCATTCTCTCCTCTTCTGCTCTAGCCTTGGGCATCTTATTTTCTTATCTTTGATGCCATGCCACTTGCGGCATCACATCAAAGAGGGGCAAAATGTAGACACCTAAAAACCTTTAGAAAATAAATTATTTTTATTTTCTGAAAAATTCATGATGACATCATCATTAATTAATTAATTAATTATTTAACTAATTAATTAATTTTTATGCCATTAAATCCCTTTATCTTAATTAAAAATATTTAATTAAGGAATCCCTCCCAAAAATGTTTAAATCTTATTTAAACATTATTTCCTTATTTATTAATTATTTAATTAATAAATTGACCAAAAAACTCAAAATAAATAAAAAAATTATTTTTTGCCCAAAACTTGGCCAATTTCCTTAAGACCACTAACCTCTTCCAAAATCTTCTAATCCTTCTTTAATTTTGATTAAAGGCTAATCCCATCATTTCCTACCCCTAATCCCAACTCAAAATATTTAATTAAGATTAAATATTAATCCTCATGTTTATTAAATTTTTTTTAATAAATATCTCCTCAACCCAAACTCTTGAAATAAATAAAACTTTATTTATTTCTTAAAAATCTAATTTATCCTCATCCTAAGAAGTTCTAGACTCTTCTAGAAAGTCTTCATCCTCATCCTAGGAAATTCTAGACTATTCTAGAAAGTCTTTATCCTCATCCAAAGTCTAGACTCTTCTAGAAGATGTCTTTAAACCTAATCCTAATCCCCTCCTAACCTTGTCACATTCTCTAAACATGGGTTAAGACTTACTAACCCAAGCCAAAGTTAACAAATATCTCCTCCTTCACCCACCCTCATTAAATGCCATCCACTTGCCTATCCCTAAGCTAATCCTAAACCATCCTAATCCATCCTCTAATCATTTGCACAAGCCTAAGCAAGCTTAAAACCTTCCTAATCAAGTCCAAGTCAAAATTTCTCTCATCACCCTCAAAGTATCTCAACCATAAAACTTTATGAAGCCCACTAGGCCATAAATGACTCTTCCAAGCCCTTTTATGGCTCTTACAAGTCATTATGAGGGTCTTTATGAAGATTTTATCCCTTGAGCCTCCTTTGTTGACTCATCCTTCCCCTTTCCTCCATCCTCTCACCATGTGACATGTGTCACTCCTTGATTGGCTATAAGGAAGCACAATCCATGTGCTCTCCTCTCATGCAATTTGAGCCCTCCATAAGCTTTTTCCCATCCTTGCATCTTAGCCCTCAATCCCTCAAGCCTCTTGCCTATAAATTGGATCCTTCCCCTTTGCAAAATAACACAATCCATGAAGTAAAGTCATAATGCCATTTTAAGAAGCCATTTTACATCAAAACCATACACTCACACCCAAATTCCAACTCCATTTGAAGCCCTTTTTGAAGCATAAGCTTGAGCATACATCCTATCTATTTAGGCAAAGCTACTCAACAAGAGAGCTTCTCATTGAGAGAGCTCATTAATGGCTCATATTCTCAATTGAGAGCTCATCTTAGTCTATCTTGAAGTTTATGAATTTTGTTTAGTTTGTAGAAGCTTTATTTAAATTTGGTTTCTATTAGCATACTAACATTGCTCATATACAATCCTATCTATGTTCATACGGATCATGCAACAATCAAATATCTCATGAAAAAACCTGCTATAACTGGTAGGTTAGCAAGATGGTTACTATTGCTACAAGAATTTGACATAACCATAGTGGATAAGCCTAGAAAAATAAATGTCGTAGCTGATTATTTGTCAAGAATCAATCATCATGATACTGATACTACTCTGGTAGATGATGCATTTACAGATGAACATTTGTTTCATATTGCTATTAAAGTTCCATGGTATGCAGATATTGCTAACTATATTGCAGCTAATAAGATACCAATGCATTTTTCTTATAAGGAGAGAAAGTTTCTCATACAAAAAAGCTTCCATTTCTCATGGATAGACAATTTTCTATTCTATACTGGACCTAATCAAGTTATGCACAGATGTGTAAGAGAAGATGAGACATATGATATTTTGCATGCATGTTATAATGAGCCCTGTGGAGGACATTTTGCAGCCAAAAGAACAACTTTCAAAATCTTAGCCACTAGTTACTATTGGCCTACCCTTCATAAAGATACAATCAATTATACAAGGAAGTGTGACCAATGCCAAAGAATGGCTCGCCCAACCAAAATAGATGAAATGCCTCTGAATCCTCAAGTGGTGTTAACACCATTTGACAAATGGGGAATGGACTTCATCGGTCCTATTGATCCTCCATCCAATGGGAAGTCTTATATTCTAGTTTCTACTAACTACCTAACCAAATGGGTTGAGGTTAAGGCTATGAAGCATGCCCATGATGAAAAAGTTGCCGAATTCTTGTATGAAGAGATTTTTACACGCTATGGAGTTCCTAACGAATTGGTTACTGATCAAGGCACACAGTTTACTTCCAACTTGATTTCAGAATTGATGAAACAATATAACATCATGCATCGTAGATCCAGTCCTTATCATCCATAAGCCAATGGACAAGCAAAAGCTACCAACCGTGAGCTGGAAAATATTCTAACTAAAACAGTCCATTTGCATCGTCAGGATTGGACCAACCGGTTACAAGAAGCTGTTTGGGCTTATAGAACAACTTGGAAAACCACTACCGGATTCACACCATTTGAGCTTTTGTATGGGAAAGTGGCAATGCTTCCAATTGAATTTGAACACAAGACTTTAAGAATAGCCTTGACCTTAGATATTGATCTTCCTGCAGCACAAAGAGAAAGCCTCCTGCATCTTAATTCTTTGGATAAAATGTGCAAGACCACTTTAGAACACACTGAACTAGTGCAAAAGCAAAGAAAAAACTGGCATGATTCTCATATCCTTAACAAACAGTTCAAAGCTGGTGACTAGGCATTATTGTATGATTCTCGCTTTAAGGATATGCCAGGGAAGCTGTAGACGCGATGGTTAGGACCATATCAAATCATCCATGTCTTTGACAATGGAACAGTTCAACTAACCACAATTGATTCAATGTGCCTTTCAAAATGCTGATCAACGGTCATCGACTTAAACTTTACAAACAACCTCAAAAAAAAGCCAAATTCATGCAACAGTTCGAACAACCGGATCCAACAACAACTCAAGTATCTCTTCCTGCAATAGAAGGTGAAAACCTTCTGCCTGCTCCTCTTCAACATTAATTCTAATTTGCATGTCCATAATAATAACTTTATGTTCGCATAAAGTCCATTTTCTTTTCATGATATTTCTTTCCATTCATATCTTAAGCTTCCATCCACCCACCCCACTCCATTTCTTAATCTTCCATCCACTCACTTTCTACATAATTAAGTTTTTGTGTTTTCAATCAAATCTGCACATGCTGATGGATGCTGCCATTTTCATTATTTCTGCCACCTTTTTTTTGGAGCATGTGACAATTCACTTGGCAGGTATAAATGTTTTCAAACTATTATTTATTTATAAGTTTGTAGATTTTGTTAATTATATATAATACTGCATAGTCTCTATAATTACGGCGTATTCCAGTCCCTCACCCATACTAGTTTGACAAGTGAGGACACTTCTCATAAAATTAGCAGGGGGTAGGGGAGTGTCATACTATCCAATGACATGCCTGATTAACTGTGATGATTTTCTAAAATCTTGGCATTAGTCTTTATTAATGAGAACTTTTTAAGTATGCCATGTCAAGTGTTGTACTCTCACTTTCTAAATGAATTTTTTCCTTGTTCGTGCCAAATTTTTCGTGCTAAGCCATGATGTGACCTATTTTTTTTTAAAAAATTGACATTTGAACCATGTTTCCAGATGATTCCCATGCAAATTCATGATTTACTTTTACCTAAAGTTTAATTATGGCACATAACAATTGGTTATGGCAATTAATGTTCTCAAAAAGAAGCGGTGAACCGTCTGAGAAATAACGCAGAGTCTTGAAGTTTGCATTTAGAAAGGGAGAGAGAAATGGAGTAGTAGAAGAAGTATCAAGAAATGGGAGGAGTTTTACAGAGAAGAGAGCCAGTTGAGCACATTTTGTTGCTCTTTGACATAGAAGCAGTAAGAAGATTCAATGCATGCGGGTGGTTAGGTTATTGTTTGAATTTAATAGCATATGATGAAGAAGCAGCTGTAGAATTCACCAGGACATTTGATGAAAGTGAAGCATCTGTGTGGGGTTTGACAGTAATTGCAATAGAAGAATGAATTACAGAAGTAACAGGGTTACCTTCTATTGGAGAGCATTATCCGAGATCGCATGATGCTAGGTCAGCAAGGGCTCAGTTCACTACCCCACATGACCCTCCATTGGATGTTATAAAGCAGGGGTGCAAGAGATTGTCTTTGCCGCCTCCATACCCTGAGCTAGCAATAAATGTCATCAGGTATTTTACTTGTGAAGGCAGATTTTCTCACTTACATGCACACCATTTTAAGTTGCTTAGTTGTATAAGGGACAATGTTACCGTGAATCTTCCAAATTTTTTGTATAATATGCTCTGTATTAGTGCGGAAGAGACTCAAAAAGGGAAAGATAATTCTATCACTCACCATGCCTTGATTAAGTTTTTAATAGAAAGGTCTCTTAGGGATGTATCCCCTTTGACATAGGATGACTTTGTGAAATTTAAAACCCTACAACCCCAAGTTGACCCTAGTGAACGGTAGGGTGAGGAAAACACAGTTCCTAGCAGTGAGCCTGCAGAACAAAATATTGAGGGAGCTGAAATAGAAAACTCACAAGGGATTGAACTAGAATTTGCTTCCATTCAAGAGAATGTGCCTCCACCTGAATAGGACATCCCTAAACCCACTACTAGTAAAGCTAAAAGGAAATGGAAGTCACCAGAAGAAATTGCTGCTCAACAAAAACCTAGTCCTGCAATTAAGCAACAGAAGAAAGCAAAGAAGGTTCCTGGAGCAGTGATACCGAAACAAAAAAGTAGGCAAAAGACAGTAGTACAAGAAGAGACTCCTTTGAGGAGAAGCCCTAGAATGAGAGGGTAGATTTTTAAAGATCCTATATTGTCTAAAGCACCTGCTCCAGAGTCTCCTGTGCAGATAATTTTTGACCATTCTCCCCTTCACACTAAGATGACAGAAGCTTCTGGTAATCCTCCTGCAGCATGTGAGCAAGAAATTAACAAAACTTTAATGAATTTACCAGGTGTTTCAAGCCATGAGAATGAAGTAGTTCCTGAATGTCATGATTTGAATACTGCCTTAGTCCCATATAAGTCAACATGGATCAATAGTTTGGCAGAACATATATGGCGGGAACAAAAAAAGAAAAAGGATTATGAAGAGGATAACAGTGCCGTCATGTTGCAAGAACTCCTTTTTCAATTATATGGACAACATTTATTTGCTGAAGCACTATGGAAAGAGGAGAAGAAAAGAATGAGTAAGATCATAACATCACAAAATGAGGAGATTGAAGAATTGAAAGAACAGTTAGAAAGACAGAAACAATGCATGGAACATGCACTTAAATTAGCTGATCAAGCTCTTGCTTGCAGACCACCTCCTCGAGTATATGCTTTTTGTTTGGAGGAACAATATCTTTTGTTTCAGTTGATGTTAACCCTTAGAAATGTAAATTCAAAATTCAAAACCGCACAAGAGTTTTATCGGCTGTATCAAACCTTACCACCATGGTAGCAAAATCTATTGTGTGAGTTGTATATTCATAATTTTGTCATTTCTGCAAAAACTGAGTGGAATCCTTTTCTCTATATAGGAGATGTGCATTTGAAAGCTTTAATGTCATGGATGTCTAATGAGGCAAATTATGACAGACAATTGGTTAATTACAGAGATGAGGAGAGAACAAAACCTTTGCCCTTGAGGGCAGAAAGTAAACAACTAGAAGAAATGCTTCGAGACTAGTTTACATTAACCTATGGGAAGAGTAATCCAGAAGTTAGAAAGAAGGTATTTGCTGCTAGAGCCAAAGTGTATGCCAAATATGAAAACTTACCCTACTTTTCATTCCAAAGAGCTATGACCAGAGTAAGAGGTAGATGGGCATGGTTACCTGATTCTCTCAAGAAATCAGAGCCACACAGTCCTATTAATTTGGAAGTAGTGCTATATAGAGTTCCAAAATATTTAGAACTGGGAAAGCAACTAAGGCCAGAGCTATGGTGTCCTTTAACCATGCAACCTCCAATGCTTTTATGGCCCCTGTATGATATTGATGTTGACAAACTTGATAAGTTGCAGGAAGACCATAGGCGAGAAGTATGGAAAAGGACCAGAGGATTCTATTACACCTTCAAGAGCAGCAAAAAGGGAAAGACAAAAGTTGGGGAGCTCAGATCTTTGACAAAGAAGTGTAATGCTTGAGGACAAGCATTAGTTTATTAGGGGGCAGATGATGAGTCTAAAAAATGCCTTTATTTTGTTATGTTTAAGATACTTTGTGATACTCCGTTTATCCTTGTTTTAACACTTATAAGCCTATGTTTTATAAACCTTTGATGATTTATGGGGTAGAAAAACTATGTCATCTTTTGCCTAAATTATATCTAATATGCAGTATTTCATATAAATATCCAAATATGCATTCTTATGCTTGAATTTAGTTTGATGGATGTTTATTTGTAAATATGTCTTATATCATAACTAACCTGATGATAAGGATTAAAGGATGAGGGAAGAATCATGAAGTTGGTTACCGACAACATTCAAGGAGAAATGAGCATCAAGGAACAACCACAAAAAGGAAGTTATAACCACTCCAGGAAACATGGTAGTGAATAAGGAGGAGCTTTTACGAGCCATTACCTTCTCTGCATTTATGTTGTAACAAGCAGATGCTGAGACTTCATTGCTCCCTCCTCAATTTCGTTATCCTTCCTTTTCGCTTTCAGTTGTTCTCCTATATTCTCTCCTATGGACTTAACTTAGGATAGTTACTCTTCTGTTATGTAATAAAGAGTAGATTCCCTATATATGTTGAGATTGAATCTTGTGTGTGAAGTTTTTAGTTTTTGGTTTTTGATAAGTTTTATCGAGTAAGAGAGAACACTGATTCACAGTTTTTTGCAGTTGTGTTTTACAATTATGAATCATGTAATGACTAATTAATGAAATGAATTAGTTCTCTTTAGCTTCTATCCTGCGTTGGTAGATTAGAGAAGCCAACCAAGGGGGCCCACTTGGAATGTGGATTAGATTAGGATAGAATAGATTCATTTTACTAGCATTAGCAGTATTTTAAGTAAGACGTAGCTAGTTAATTCCTTCTTGTAGCATCACACTTCATGAACGTTCCTGCAGCATCTGCAAGAACAGTCTAGTGGATGAGTCAAGATGGAATCTCTTTTATCTTGTCATTTTGTTTTCAACATTCATAGATTCAGTAGTTTCCTTTTCACAACACTAGTGTAGTTTCCTTCCTTTGCATTTTTACTTTCCTGCAGTACAAGCATAATGACTCATCAAGGTACCTAGTGCACATACTGTGCCAACCATTTCAAGTATACGTCCTTGGGTTGACAATCTAAATGCACCTCATGGAAGGGGAAAAGTAGTCCTTAGCTTGAATAGATTATTCCTAAGCCAGGCCTAGCGCATGACTATGGAACACCTATTGTGAGACGGTTCAATAGCATAAGCTATATTTTTCTTGGTATGCATACAGTTAATAGTGTGTCTAATAGATACTGTTGGAATTCTTTAGACTAACTGAGAGAGGGGGGTGAATCAATTATCCAAGGTCCAGATGTACAATTAAAACTTTTCACAGCTTAGTGAACCCATCTCCATAATAAATTTTCTTCATGCACACATCCATTAGATCATACAATCACTTAAACTTGTAGGTTACTATCAAATCAACTTTGCAAAAATGTAAATAGGAAACATAATAGATTCAATAATACATTTGACATAATAATTTAACATGGAAACTCAATTTGGCAAAAACCACCAGGAACATGCTACTCATTCTCACTCTTCTGAAATGATGCCTTATGAAAGACCAACCTTGTTAATGGTTACAATGCACACTGTTAAGTGTGACCTAGTTAAAGGATTTTAATCACCCTATTAGGAGTGAGCCTTGCTAGAGGACTTTAGATCATTCATTTGGAATGTCAGCCAGTTGAAAGATTTACAAATGGTCATTACTCAACCTTAATCCAAAAGATTTACCCTAGAATAGTACAATGATTATAAAGTAATAGTAAGGCTTGATATAATAACAACTTGAAACACACTTGGAGATTATAGATCTTTTTTTTTTCAGTCCTCCATTCTACTTGGCTTTCAAACACTTCAGCTCTAATAGCCTTTTCATCCTTCAAGCATCCATACCCTTAAGCCTTCTTGCTTTGCTTGTCAATGTAGTTTCTTCTCTTAGGTCACTGAATGAAGTAATACCCTAGACTCATTGTCTTCCTTAGGTTCTCACAAATGACAATCTTTGCTTCTAACCAGCCATCTCTATAAATAGAGAATTAAGATATTTTTTCATTCATCCACCATCATCCATTTTAGGGTTTGATGTAGGGGACTTCCCTTAATACCATAAACTCATAACAAAAACAAAGAAACAATAGAAAATGTGAGAAAAAAAATGGACTTCTTATTATTACTGCTAATGTAGAATTATAGAATTCTCAATTACATTATACTAACCCAAATGGGAGCTTTCATTACAGTAATATGTAAGATAGTGCTGCGAACTATCACCTAGAACTGTCCTAAACAATGTTCAGGTCTTTCTTAAATAGGTAATTTCATGTCACTTGGGAAGTTTCTAGATGCTCAAACTTAATACCTAGGGATGACAAACTATAACAATACATATAGAGTCGGTCAAATACATTTTTGACAAATTATTTTAGAAATTTTGGTAGCCCAACTTCTGAAGGCCATAACTCACGAACCGTTGCTTCGATTGGCTATTATAACCACTTTTCAAAAATGCCAGCTTGTGATCTACAGGCCTAGAACCATGTTAGTGCCCTTTCATCAAGTTTTTGGACCTCATCTGGGAAATCTAAGGCCTCCAATGGTGAGCATAAAGGTTTTTCTAAAAATTTTTCCATCAAAAATCCGTAATAAATTCTCTAATACTTTAAGCTAGAGCAATGGGATTTCTACGCTAGGCTTATATCTCTAAAATGAACCTTCCTATAAAAAATGAGAACATTCTAAGCTCATATGAAAAACTTACTAAAAATAGCAAGTTCCCATAAATAACAACCACCCTATCTACCAGTCCTTATTAAAATAGAAAAGACTAAAAATAAAATATTTTTGGGTGATGCAAGATTTCCCTTACACCCAGGATGCTCTTGCATCAGAAACCTGGGGTTATTTGAGAAGTGACCTCATAACATGTCAGGTGTTCAGAGAAAAGCCAAGATAGTTGACCTCCTCCTTTGCTAGCCATGATGAATCCTCAATTGGTCTCCCTTTCCATTTGACTAGATATTCCTCATAAGTTCTATTTCTAGTACTTTTTCCAATATGACTGTCTAGTATCTCCTCAATCTCCTTAGTAGTCGAACTAGCTGTTGGAATGCTCCACTACACTTCTGGAACTTTATCTCCATCACCTTCTCCATAATACTTTGTCAAGTCTAAAATATTAAATACTAGTGAAATATTCAATTCAATAGGAAACTCCACTTCATACACATTTCTAGAATCATGCCTCTTCATTATCTTGCACGGTCTAAACTTCTTCATCTTTTGCTTATTATATGTACCTAATAAAAAATGCTCCTTTCTCAAAGGAACCATGGCCTCATCCCTAATCTTAAATTCCTCATATCTCCTTTTCCATCTACCTTAGCCTTATACTGTGTATTCATCTTTATGATTGGCTTCCTCACCTCCTCATGGATGTTCTTCAAATGTTCAGCAAAATCTTTTTCTTTAACACTACTTATCTCTCCCTTACCAACTTCCTCTATTCAAAAAAATTTCTAAGACTACTCCCATAGACAATCTAGAATGGTGATTTACCAGTACTCCAATTGATAGAATTATTATATGCAAATTCCACCTATGGAAAAATCATATCCCATCCTTTTGGTTTATCTTAAACCAATCATCTCGATAAGTTTCCCAAACTGCAATTCACAGCTTTCGTCTATCCATCAGTTTATGGATGATGTGATGAACTAAACTTGAAATCTATTTTCAACTTTGTCTACAATGTATGCCAGAAATACCCAACAAATTTTTTATCTTGATCTAAAACTATACTCTTTGGCAGGCCATGTAATCTCACCACTTCTCTTAAAAACAACTCTATTATATGAACAACATCACTAGTCTTCTTGCAAGGAATAAAATGTACCATCTTTGAAAACCTATCAACCACCACAAAAATAGAATAATGCTCATGCTATGTCCTTGGTAATCCAAGAACAAAATCCATGCTGAAATCCTCCCATGACTTCTCTAGTATAGGTAATGGCTGATACAACCCTATATTCTACTTCACTCCTTTTTCCATCTGACATACTTAGAAATTTTGTAAAAACTTCATCACATCTTGCTGTAACTGTGGCTAGTAATAATTTTTGGCAACCAAAGCTATAGTTTTATCTCTGCCAAAATGTCCAGCCAATCCTTTACTATGCTTCTCCTTGATGAGATTCTCTCTCATTTAACTTCTTGGAATGTACAACTAGCTTCCTTTGAGCAACATATTATCTTGGATCATCAAATCCAACCACTTTGTCTTGTCAAGTGTAATAGGTTCTATACAAGCCTTCCACACTTCACCAAAATAAAGATCATCTAGATACAATGTACTAAGTTCCTTGAACCCAACCACCTCTATCTACATTTCTATTAGCAAAAGTTGTCTTCTACTAAGAGTATCTACAACTCTGTTAGACTTCCCACTTCTGTGTTTCAAAACATATGTATAACTTTACAAAAGCTCAACCCACTTCAAATGCCTTTGGTTCAATTTTCCTTGACTATTTAGATATTGAAAAGCTTGATGATTAGTATACCAAACAAAATCCTTGGAAAAAAGATCATGTCTCTGTATATGAGCAATGTTAGTATGCTAATAGAAACCAATTTTAAATAAAGTCTTTACAAACTAAACAAAATTCATAAACTTCAAGATAGACTAAGATGAGCTCTCAATCGAGAATATGAGCCATTAATGGACTCTCTCAATAAGAAGCTCTCTTGTTGAGTAGCTTTATCTAAATGGATAGGATGTATGCTCAATATGCTTCCAAAGGCTTCAATGGATGATTGTGGATTTTTGGTGTGGATAGATGGCTTTAGTATGGATTTGGCTCTCAAAATAGCATTATAACTTTACTTCATGGATTGTGTTAAAATGACTATGAGCAATGTAAATGGATTGCGTTAAAAATGTATATGAGCAATGTTAGTATGCTAATAGAAACCAAATTTAAATAAAGCCTCTACAAACTAAACAAAATTCATAAACTTCAAGATAGACTAAGATGAGCTCTCAATTGAGAATATGAGCCATTAATGGACTCTCTCAATAAGAAGCTCTCTTGTTGAGTAGCTTTATCTAAATGGATAGGATGTATGCTCAATATGCTTCCAAAGGCTTCAATGGATGATTGTGGATTTTTGTGTGGATAGATGGCTTTAGTATGGATTTGGCTCTCAAAATAGCATTATAAATTTACTTCATGGATTGTGTTGTTTTGCAAAGGGAAAGGATCCAATTTATAGGAAAGAGGCTTGAGGGATTGAGGGCTAAGATGCAAGGATGAGAAAAAGCTTATGGAGGGCTCAGATTGCATGAGAGGAGAGCACATGGATTGTGCTTCCTTATAGCCAATCAAAGAGTGACACATGTCACATGGTGAGAGGATGGAGGAAAGAGGAAGGATGAGTCAACAAAGGAGGCTCAAGGGATAAAATCTTCATAAAGACCCTCATAATGACCTGTAAGAGCAATAAAAGGGCTTGGAAGAGTCATTTATGGCCTAGTGGACTTCATAAAGTTTTATGGTTGAGATATTTTGAGGGTGATGAGAGAAATTTTGACTTGGACTTGATTAGGAAGGTTTTAAGCTTGCTTAGGCTTGTGCAAATGATTAGAGGATGGATTAGGATGGTTTAGGATTAGCTTAGGGATAGGCAAGTGGATGGCATTTAATGAGGGTGGGTGAAGGAGGAGATATTTGTTAACTTTGGCTTGGGTTAGTAAGTCTTAACCCATTTTTAGGGAATGTGACAAGGTTAGGAGGGGATTAGGATTAGGTTTAAAGACATCTTCTAGAAGAGTCTAGACTTTGGATGAGGATAAAGACTTTCTAGAATAGTCTAGAATTTCCTAGGATGAGGATGAAGACTTTCTAGAAGAGTCTAGAACTTCTTAGGATGAGGATAAATTAGATTTTTAGGAAATAAATAAAGTTTTATTTATTTCAAGGGTTTGGGTTGAGGAGATATTTATTAAAACTTTTTTAATAAACATGAGGATTAATATTTAATCTTAATTAAATATTTTGAGTTGGGATTAGGGGTAGGAAATGATGGGATTAGCCTTTAATTAAAATTAAAGAAGGATTAGAAGATTTTGGAAGAGGTTATTGGTCATAAGGAAATTGGCCAAGTTTTGGGCAAAAAATAATTTTTTTATTTATTTTAGGATTTTTGGTCAATTTATTAATTAAATAATTAATAAATAAAGAAATAATGTTTAAATAAGATTTAAACATTTTTGGGAGGAATTTCTTAATTAAATATTTTTAATTAAGATAAAGAGATTTAATGGCATAAAAATTAATTAATTAATTAATAAATGATGATGTCATCAGGGATTTTTTCAAAAAATAAAAATACTTTATTTTCTAAAGGATTTTTAGGTGTCTACATTTTGCCCCTCTTTGATGTGATGCCGAAAGTGGCATGCCATCAAAGATAAGAAAATAAGATGCCCAAGGCTAGAGCAGAAGAGGAGAGAATGGACTGTGAGATGCCCCCTCAAGAAGGCAGCGGGGAGAGAAAGCGAGGCTCGATGGCTTCTTGAAAAGTACAAGAATCTCAGATGAGCAAGGAAAGTCAGATTGGCAAAGAGAAGGGGCTGAATTAGCTGAAACTCTCACTATGGGAGAATGATAAAGGGAGAATTAGAGGCACAAGAGGAAGCAAGCTTAAGATCTCAGGGATTGCAGAGGATGAAGGAGCAGAGTGCTATAAAAAAGAATCTAGGATAGGGAGATGGATGATAGGATGATAAAGCTGATGCAACAGGATTTCAAAGAGTCAGATTGGCGAAAGATGGGTTTCGAAGATCCCTAGGACTAAGATTGTGGATCTCGAAAGATGAGGCTTGGTGGATTGATTGGATTGGTGGATCCCTAAGACTAGGATTGTGGATCCCTAAAGCTAAAGGTGAGGAGTGATTCAAAGAGATACTGATGCATAAGGTGGGGTAGGAGAGACAAATGTTGGATATGGATGGGGGATAATGGAGATGAAGGAAAACCATTGAAGCTTTTTGAGCGGGGGGGATACTTCAAAGAGAATTACCATCACGTAGTTGAGCACTAGATTTGCTATAGGACTATTGGTTAATTGCCAAGGTTACCAAGAACATCAAGGCCTTTTCACCAACTGTCTAGAGGACTGACGGACTGACTCAAAACAAACATGCAAGGATTGCCCCAGCATCACACATGAGTCCAAGAGGAAGCAGTGTGGAACCGACATTGGGTAACCCACAAGCAGAAAAGAAAAATAAACAAAAGACTTGATCAAGACCTTATGCTTAGATTGCCCCATTCATAGCATACCATGATATGGAAGATCGTGGCAACCTTGAGGAGGAAACAAAAAGATTTCTTGGAAAAGATATTTCAAGACCCAAAAGGGAAGATTCCAAATTAAAAGAAAGCGAAAATCCAAAAGAGAACCGTTTGCCAACGAGATGGGTAGGACGAGGTACTAACGGACCAAGATCAGACATGAGGAAAGCTATATCCTACAAGGATCTATTGGAGAGCACCTAAGCTGATGGATCTGGATGGATGATGCGTCTGGCAAGCTGAACTAAGAAGGATAACACTTTGGTGACAGGAGATCTAGCTAAAGGATGCATTGGAATAGCTAACCAAGGGTTGTGCGATGTGTGCAAGATGCTAATCAAGGAGGAACGAACATGAAAGTTGGATAGATACAATAGTACTAAGCTAAAGAGGATGTACAAGTTGACAGACCAAGATATTTACAAGCGGGCTAATCAAGATATGGTACAAGCTAACAGACCAATGATAGGTATGATACAGATGGATAAAAAGCTCAGGATGAGAGGATAGCGGGATGGTTCGATGTTGTGCAAGATGCAAAAGCTAAGGGTGGGGTGATAGCGAAAGATATGGATTTGGCAGGATGCATCCAATGATGATGAGAGATTTTGTGACCAAGGATAGCTAGAGGAGCAGGATGAGATGGATGGATAGGGTGGTAGATAGCTAGGATTATGATGGATATAAAGAGATGACATTGGGTTTGCATGAGGATAGCCTAGAGCTAGATACCAATGACAAGGGAGGATGGACAAGACAAGCTCTCCAAGGAATATAGTGCCCCCAATCAGAAGATAACATGTGGAAGGAGCTCTTATGATGGATGTGATAGGATTGAAGCTAGGATGGAAAAAGCTGAAGGGGCTAGGGAGATGGATGATAGCTGAGATGATTGGCTGAAGCTGCATAAGATTAGTGGATGGTGTGAGATGGAATCTAGAGGATGGAGGATAGGTGGATAGATTGGAAGATGGAGTTGGATGTCAAGAGATGACCAAAAGCATGAGGGTGATAGGCTAAACTGGGGATGGCGGGATTACGCATGATGCTTGTTTGCCAAGTTTTCATCATGGTACTTGTCCAAGGTGCTTGAATTGCCAAGTTTACACCAGTGGACGCTTTATTTTTCTTTTCTTTTTTGACTTTTTGACTTTGGACTTAGCTGGAATGATTTTGGTTTTCTTCAGCTATTTTGGCTTTTTTGGGATTTTTCACTGGCTGTTGGAATGTTCAATTTTGTTGCTAGCTGTTGGTACACTAGATGTGTGATTTATGCAATAGATCAGATTAGATGGGATTGATGGTAGGAGATGGAGGGATGAAAATGCTGGAAAGGAGCATGAGATGGGGATGCTTGCAAGAGCAACATTGGCACATGTTGGAATGGGTGTGAAAAGAGCATATGGGGGATAGATGGTAGATGCGGGCGTGATGGAGGATTTGTGGAAGCGTGCTTGGGGATATAGGCACCCAAGATGGAGTTAGGAGATGGGGACATGAGTCACTAGATGGGGGATTAGCAATGGTGGATGCCATTATGCATTGGGTTTCAACTTTTTTCTTGGGGATCCACATGGTTTTGGATTTTCTTTTCATAGGCTTTTGCATTGTTTTGCATTCTTTGATTGGATTTTTCCTTTTTGGAGTATGTCTTTTAGAATAGACATATGATTGCCTAGGATGTGGATTTTTAGCTTTATGCATTTTGAAGTTGGCATTCACATTGCTGTGGTAAGCTTTGGGAAGATGGTTAGGAGAAGCTTTGTGAGATGGAGAGAATATGAAAGAGCATGTAGGGGGATGATGATGGATGACATGCCCTGATATGTGCCTTTTTTGATCTTGCATAGAAATGGATAGAATAGGATTTTTATGATGGCTGATAGGAGGATGGAGGATGGTAGATTTTGGGACATAGGGACCCAAAATGGATTTAGCGGATGAAGGGGGGATATGGTAGGTTGTTTTGGGTTGCAAAGATGGTGGAGGGGGGATGACATAAGATTTCTTGAAGGAGTGATGGGAGGTTGGCATGGTGGGCTTGGAGATAGGCTTGGTTTGGGGGTGTGGTGTACCAACACCTTTAGATGGTGAGCCTTTGGATACATATCCAAGACCATGAAATCCTAGATTTTTTTGTGCAATAATAGGCTCTCTGATTCCTTGCTCTTGTGGTCCTAAACCTTGACCTTGATAATGCCATCGATTGAGCATTTGAATGAGCTGAGGAAACTTTTTGCTTGCAGAAAATGGTGGAAGTGCTTTATCAGATGTACTGCAATAGGGAGATACTATTCTTAATTCTTCTGCTGAGAGGAGGCCACTATGGATGAATGTAAGTGAACCAAGAGGGTATATTATAGATGGTGAAATAGCTTGGATAGGTGGTAAGATGGAATCATGGAGTGGAGGAGATGGTAGGATAGGATCTTGATTTAGCTTATGGGATGAAAAGATATCTTGCAGTAGAGGAGGTATGGCTTGAGGTTTTGGAGATGGAGGGGATAGTGACTGCACTATGGATGGAAGACATGGTACAATGATATCTTTGTTTATGCTTTGGGGGATGTTAACATGCTTTTGGGTAGGATCTTGATAGGATTGGTTTGGAGTGGATGGTGCGATAGGAGGTGAAGGGATGGATTCTTCAAAGGTAGCGGATGGATAGATGGGGGATTCAGTAGTGGAGATGGGTGAGTAGAAGATGGATGCATAAGGGTCATTATGAGAGATTTGGGAAATGCTTGGAGGCGATGTGGATAGGATTTGGAGGGATTTGATAGGTGGTGGGATTTTGATGCTTGCGGGAAGTGGAAGGATTTTAAGCAATTTGATGGATGGTATGGGGATGATAGCTATGGGAGATGGAGGTGATATTATAGATGGGGAAGCTTCACATGGTTGGATTAGATGACATGGCTTATCAAATGTTGAAGGCAACTTTTCTTGTATTTCCTCTAGGAGATTCCTTGGAGACTCGTGTGTCGAAGGTGGAGGTGGATTGACAGGAATAGCTAGTGTGATGGGGGTGGAAGATTGGAAGCTTGGTTGATGGGGTGATGGAGGGGAAGCTGGAATATCAGATGGCATGACTAGATAGTTTGGAATAACTCTTGGATTTTGGGGGATGCTTGGGGGAATGTTTCTAAGGCTTTCAATATACCCGTCATAGTCAACAAGATTTTCATCATCATTGGAATAGGAGGTGGCGGGAGCAAGGACAATGTGACCAAACACATCATGATAGGATTGGTACTTCATGCTTTAATGATGAGTTTGATGGGGATGGGGTCTTGCGTATGGATGAACATGGAAGCTCATGGTTGGATTTGGGTTAAGCACAGATTTTGGATTGGCTGATGAAAGATTTCCTAGGGAGAGTCAAAGTTGCATGACAGACCTAAGGAGGATTGGCTAGAGATTTTTGGCTGTCTTGTGGGTGGAAGACTTCAAGGGTATGCTGTGAAAAAGTGAGAGTTTTGCTTTCCTATGTGCTGGATTTGGTGGTGGCTGTGTCAACTTGAGGATAGACTAATGATCCTATGGGCATGACACGAGATTGACCACTTGTGGATCCCAACCTTTAGCTCAAGGTGATGAGGGATGCAAGTGACAAAGCTAGATTACCCTAGACAATGCTCTGTCAGAGGGATAACCTTGGTGAGATTGGTTGATTGGTAGGATTGATTGGATAGCAAACTCTGGCAGAGTAACAACAACTCTTTAAAGGCTTGGGTGATTTTGGATTGGGTTGCTAGCTGGCTGGAGGGATGATTTGGATGGACTTTTGATTTGGGATTGTTCTAAGGCAAAGAACTAGATAGATTTGGTTGCAGCGGGGGAGCTTGGATGATTTTTTGATAAGGCAGTGACTACGCTAAGTATGCCTTGAGCTGGGAGATTTCTGATTTTTTGGGATTTTGACCAAAGTTGGCAAACATTCATTCAAAAGCTATGAACAAATAAGCGGACGAAAGTTTTGAGCACGCACGTCAAACACACCAACATCCTAGGAAGCTTTCTACAAGGATAAAATTTGTTATAGCTAGGGAGTCCTCGATATATGCAAGGTACGTGAGGCCCAAATCCATAGATGAAACCAAAAAGATGTCACACAGCCGAGAGGAGCGGTAACCCACTTCTCCTCTTTCACTTCTCAAGGGTATAAAGTTCCTTGAGGCTTAGCTCGAGTGATAAAATTTTGATCCCAAGAGAGGTGTCTTTGGATTCACCTCCCGATCTTTATACTCCGTCGAAATGCTGGAGTTGAAGTCGTCCCAAGGGGTGATGAAATACCCAAGTAGGGCTCCTAAAAAGCTAAGACAAGATTTTGGATCCTAATCTTATGCACCCAAGATGGCCTCAAAAGACGACAAGGGGAGAGAAGACTTGGATGACCTTGGGCTAAAAAATACGCTTGTTCTTTTACCAACTGACGCTTAAGTTTTCTAATATAGACTTTGCAAGCACTCATGTTTAAGATACAATGTTTATTCCAACTTTGAAGATTCGACAAAAATAAAATTGATCGAAGAATGCGAACAAGAAGAAGAGTTAGGGTCAACAAGAAGATAAACCCGTGCGCCCGGAGGCCCTCCACGTTAAGTATCGATTGATTTTTCTTTAAGGCATTCAAGATTAAGTGTGAGTTTATTTTAAGCCCAAAACAAAGGTGTGTGAGATTCAATTTCATGCGCGCGCCTGGAGGCTCTCCATGTCAGTTGTTGTTCAATTTTAGTGCTCAAACTTGAAGTGTGATCGATTTAATCTAGAGTTTTGATCATTTAAGAATTTTGATAAAGTTAAAGCAAACATTCAAAGACCAAGTGAGTGAGTTAGATTGTGGAACATTTAACACCTTTTTCAAGTAGACCCATCCCCATGAATGGTGCTGAGATTGCAACCAATGGTTAATATTTGATGGGTGATTAGAAAAGAGGTGATTCCAAGGAACTACTCAAATTGATTTTCGCAAATTTGTGTTTAACTTAACAAAGTTTTTTAAATGTCCAAAAAATCAAACTTTGCCTAAATTGCATGTGGAAAAGAGATTTGTTTTGTTCAATTTTAGAAGCTCCAAATGAAGTGTTTGATATTGAAATGGTTAATTGATCCTTGGCATTCAATATTGGATTTGTTGTTTTAATCATGCATTCAAGGAAAATTTGATTTTAATCCATGGCATTTAAGAGTGTGTTTAGCAACATGCATTCAAAGACAAGTGATTAAACATTCAAGTTTTTTACCTTTGAGCATTCAAGATTGAGATTTTGTGTGTTGTTTTAAGAACTTTGAAGTTCTTTGTTTTAACCTTAGATCATTCAAGATTGTTTTGGACTCAAAAATGAAAATGACTCTTTGGACTTTGCTTTTCATTCAAGATTTTGTGTTCTAGTTTGCATGTTTTAAGCCCAAAAATGATATTCCTAGATTGTTTTGATGCATGAAAAACCTAAGAAACATTCAAGATTTTGCAACAAGACATTTGTTTGGAACAAATAACAAAACTTTTAGGACTCTTAGTGTTCATGAGATTTTTAAAAAAACTTTAAAATGTTTTCAAATGAGGTTCATTTTATCCTTGATTGATGCTTTGAGTTTGATTTGGATTTTAGTGTGCACTTAGTGTTGATTTTGAACCTTTTGAAATGAAAACTTGAAGTTCTTTTTAAATTTCCAAAAATGAAGTGTTCTTAACTTTGAATGAATGCATCTAAAACCTTGATGTTGCAAGGATTCAAATGATTAGATTGGTTTAGTTTCACTTGTTAAAAGATTTTTTCTTTTTTGCAAATTTTTAATTTTTTAATGGATTTAAGTATGATTTGGGGGTTCATTTTAAGCACTAAAAAGAAGTGTATGATTTTTCTTCCTTAAAAAAAAAAATGGCCAAGATCTCCCACAAGAAGAAGAAGAAGAAGTAGATTGAATAAGAAGAATATAGACAAGAAGAGGAAGAAGAATTCCAAGTGCTTTGTCCACCTATAACCTTGAAAAATCTGCAAATACTATGAGATAGACTATGAGTTCCTTTGTCTTCTTCATGCTCATGTGGACCTACAAAACCAATTTATACAATCCTACCAATCACAAAAATAAGAAAAATTAGCCAAAATAAGCAAATGACATACAAAACTTGACTAAAAAAGTTAATGAAGATGACCCATGCGGGGTCCCACCGGGCATGCCAAAATGTATATGAGCAATGTTAGTATGCTAATAGAAACCAAATTTAAATAAAGCCTCTACAAACTAAACAAAATTCATAAAATTCAAGATAGACTAAGATGAGCTCTCAATTGAGAATATGAACCATTAATGGACTCTCTCAATAAGAAGCTCTCTTGTTGAGTAGCTTTATCTAAATGGATAGGATGTATGCTCAATATGCTTCCAAAGGCTTCAATGGATGATTGTGGATTTTTGGTGTGGATAGATGGCTTTAGTATGGATTTGGCTCTCAAAATAGCATTATAACTTTACTTCATGGATTGTGTTAAAATGACTATGAGCAATGTATATGAGCAATGTAAATGGATTGTGTTAAAAATGTATATGAGCAATGCTAGTATGCTAATAGAAACCAAATTTAAATAAAGCCTCTACAAACTAAACAAAATTCATAAACTTCAAGATAGACTAAGATGAGCTCTCAATTGAGAATATGAGCCATTAATGGACTCTCTCAATAAGAAGCTCTCTTGTTGAGTAGCTTTATCTAAATGGATAGGATGTATGCTCAATATGCTTCCAAAGGCTTCAATGGATGATTGTGGATTTTTGTGTGGATAGATGGCTTTAGTATGGATTTGGCTCTCAAAATAGCATTATAACTTTACTTCATGGATTGTGTTTTTTTGCAAAGGGAAATGATCCAATTTATAGGCAAGAGGCTTGAGGGATTGAGGGGGTAAGATGCAAGGATGGGAAAAAGCTTATGGAGGGCTCAGATTGCATGAGAGGAGAGCACATGGATTGTGCTTCCTTATAGCCAATCAAGGAGTGACACATGTCACATGGTGAGAGGATGGAGGAAAGGGGAAGGATGAGTCAACAAAGGAGGCTCAAGGGATAAAATCTTCATAAAGACCCTCATAATGACTTGTAAGAGCCATAAAAGGGCTTGGAAGAGTCATTTATGGCCTAGTGGACTTATAAAGTTTTATGGTTGAGATATTTTGAGGGTGATGAGAGCAATTTCGACTTGGACTTGATTAGGAAGGTTTTAAGCTTGCTTAGGCTTGTGTAAATGATTAGAGGATGGATTAGGATGGTTTAGGATTAGCTTAGGGATAGGCAAGTGGATGGCATTTAATGAGGGTGGGTGAAGGAGGAGATATTTGTTAACTTTGGCTTGGGTTAGTAAGTCTTAACCCATTTTTAGGGAATGTGACAAGGTTAGGAGGGGATTAGGATTAGGTTTAAAGACATCTTCTAGAAGAGTCTAGACTTTGGATGAGGATAAATACTTTCTAGAATAGTCTAGAATTTCCTAGGATGAGGATGAAGACTTTCTAGAAGAGTCTAGAACTTCTTAGGATGAGGATAAATTAGATTTTTAGGAAATAAATAAAGTTTTATTTATTTCAAGGGTTTGGGTTGAAGAGATATTTACTAAATTTTTTTTAATAAACATGAGGATTAATATTTAATCTTAATTAAATATTTTGAGTTGGGATTAGGGGTAGGAAATGATGGGATTAGCCTTTAATTAAAATTAAAGAAGGATTAGAAGATTTTGGAAGAGGTTATTGGTCATAAGGAAATTGGCCAAGTTTTGGGCAAAAAATAAATTTTTTATTTATTTTAGGATTTTTGGTCAATTTATTAATTAAATAATTAATAAATAAGGAAATAATTTTTAAATAAGATTTAAACATTTTTGGGAGGAATTCCTTAATTAAATATTTTTAATTAAGATAAAGGGATTTAATGGCATAAAAATTAATTAATTAATTAATTAATTAATTAATAAATAAATGATGATGTCATCAGGGATTTTTTCAAAAAATAGAAATACTTTATTTTCTAAAAGATTTTTAGGTGTGTACAGTCTCCACTTCTTCAATGCTTGAACTATAGCATTAAATTTCTGATGATAAATAGAATATTTTCTTTTTGCATCATTCAACTTCTCATTGAAATAAGCAACTAGTCTACCTTCCTAGCTCACAATAGCTCCCATTGTAGTACCACTAGCATCATAGTCTACTTGAAACACCTTGTTAAAATTAGTAAATGCTAAAATAGGCTACTCAATAACTTTATGTTTCAATAGATTGAAACTCTTATTTGCTCCTATAGTCCACTTAAACTCTTTCCTCTCTCCTCTCATTGTTTTATCAAGGGTCCACAAATATTGCTAAAACTTTTTATGAACTTTTTGTAAAATGTAGCTAGTCCATGAAAAGATCTTACTTCTATTGCACTCCTTGGAGTAGGCCATTCAAGGATAACCTTCACTTTTTTTGGGTCCATTTTTAGACCTCCTGAGACTACAAATCCCAAGTACACCAACTCCTTTTTTACAAAACTACACTTCTTCAAGTTTATCAACAACTTTTCTTCCCTCAACTTTTCAAACACCTTGTGAATGTGAATCAAATGCTCCTCCAATGTCTTACTAAAGATCAATATATCATCTAGATAAACAATGACAAACTTACCTAGAAACTCCTTCAGTACCTCATCCATGAGCCTCATGAAAGTGCTCAGTGTATTGGTTAGCCCAAAAGGCATGACTAACCAATCATATAGTCCTTCCCTTGTCTTGAAAGGTAGTCTTCCACTCATCACCTTCTCTGATATGAATCTGACAGGACCCACTCTTCATATCTATCTTTGTGAAATATTGAGCTCCACTCAAACAGTCCATAATATCATCCATCCTTGACAAAGAAAATCTATACTTAATGGTGATCTTGTTGATAGCATGAGAATCTATGCACATCCTCCATTCTCCATTCTTATTTGGTGCTAATGCTACTGGTACAACACATGGACTTAGACTCTCTCAAATCAACCCCTTCTGCAACAACTCATGAACTTGCCTATTCAACTCTTTGCTTACTGTTGGTGTCATTTCGTGCACTGCCTTGTTTGGAAAACTGACTCCTAGAACCAAATCTATCTGGTGATTGATCTTCCTCATTGGGGGCAATCCATCAGGTACATTATCTGATACAATATCAAAAAACTCTTTCAACATATCTGCAGCTTCTGCAAGTACCTCCTCTACATCTTCTTTACTATCTTTGAGAATTATAGCAAAACACATATGCTCATGTTTTATACCTTTAAGAATCTCTTTTCTATCAAAAAAACATATTCTAGTAGCACTACATACCTTTTCTTCTTTATCCTTCAATGACTTCAATCTATGTTTCACTCCATCCTTAGTTAGAGTGTAGGTGTTTGCTTACCCATCATGTACACGATGCCTATCAAACTACCATGGCCTGCCCAACAACATATGACATTTTTCCATAGGTATGATATCACATAGTACCTCATCCTAGTAGCTTCCAATCTTGAACTTCACTGAGCATTGCTCATTGACCATAACCTTGTGGTCATCTTGCACCCAAGCAATATGGTATGGATGTGGGTGATTTTTTCTCTTTAGCTTCAACTTGGTGACCATCATTTTTGACACCAAATTTTTAGTACTTACACCATCAATGATCACATCACAACACTTATCTTCACATATGCACCTTGTGTGAAACAAACTCCTTTGATCGGGTTCATTCTCACCACTCAACATGACTCTTTTGTTAACTAGGACTTCTCATCTTTTAGCATCTTCAGAATGTGAGGATCTGACATCTTCATCAACATGTGCAACTCTTGCTTGACCTTCTATCCTTTGATCTATCCTTTCTTGGTGCTAGGTACATTCAAATTCTTTATGTCCTTCTTCTTCATAGTGAAAACATTTTCCATAGAAGCCTCCTCTTCTAGATCCATGTCCTTTACCTCTTCCTCTCTGATCTCTATTATTCTAATCATGGAAATGATTGAAATTATTTCCCCTCTCATTCTGACAACTACTTCTAGCCTCATCCTTTTTCTTTTGATCATCATTATGACCACCATAAGATCATCCACTAGATCTTCCTTTATGACCTCTTCCATTTTTCTTGTTGTCAAACTTCTTGCTCAATTTCTCCTCGACTCTTAGGGAAAATTGGTATGCCTCCTCAATATTGCTCATTCAAACCAGACTTAGCTCATCCTGAATGCTTGGCCTCAACCCATTAAGATAATGGGCAACTTTCTCCTTATTAGCTTCTGCATGGCTAGTTCTAATGAGAACTCCATAGAACTCTTCAGTATACTCTTGAACAGATTTTCCTTCTTGCTTCAACCCTTGCATTTTCTTCAATAGATCAAGCTCATAATCCATAGGAATGAATTGTAGCTTCATTTTAGCTATCATCCGATCCCATTTGGTGATTTTTTCCTTTCCCTTTCTATTTCGCTCCAACTGAACCTCTTGCCACCAGATCTTTGCATGTCCCTTTAGTTTTTCCTTCACAAACTTGACCCTATCTAGATCCTCAATATCTTCATACTCAAAGTACTCCTCTAGTTCATTGATCCAATCGATCAGCTCTTCTGGGTTAAGTTTTCCTAAAAATCTAGGAACCTCAAACTTAGGTGTTTTTCCAATCTTGGAGATGGCCCTAAAAGGCCTCTCTTCCTCTAGATTTAGAACTGCTTCTGCTTTGGCATTTTCTTCTACTTCATCCTCATCGTCACTTTCTTCTCTTATAGGAGGATTTATTATCCTTCACATTTTTTCTTTCGATGCTTGCATTTTCCTTTGGAGGGCTTAGAAACCCTTAGGTGTAACACCTATAGCTCTTCTACCATGCTCTCTTCATGGAGGCATTTTTCGTGCTTCCGTTGGAACCCTAGTGCAAACTGCCTCACAATTGGTGATTTCTCTACATGCTTAGCCCAAACCATAGTTCTGGTACAAACTACCTCACAATTGGCAATTTTTCCACACACTCAAGAACTTTATTTCTAATACCACTTGATGTATTTTCTAATATTTTCTAATATTTTTACCAAATGTTGCACATGAGTGACTTGGGGGATGATAGAAGGTGGTTCTTGTGGATTCACCTCTACCCTTGTTATTTCAGTCACCAATTTGTACAATTCATCCACACTCACCAATATAGGATAATCACAAAGTTTTGCTTGTAGTATGGACTGATCTAGTATCTTCTTGAGATCTTTCTCTATAAGGGGATTGATGTTCTAAGCTATGACATCAAAAACATCCTTAACTATGATTGTTTTAGTATTCTCACTTGTGACATGTTGAGGATTGCCACTAGGCAATTGTGTGTCTTGCACACTCTATCTTCTTGCTGCTTTGGCTTAGCTGTTGCCTTGTCATATATGTTCATTTCTGTTCCTCCCTCAATAGTACCTTCATTCTTATCATCTTCTTCATCATCCTTCACTTTAATGGGTTCTGGCTCACCTTCTTTAACTATGGTCAACCCATAAGTAAGCTTCCACATCTATGTAGACTTCTTAACTACATCTTCAATATTATTTTGTAAAATTATAAAGGATCTATATTTAGGTGTAAACCTAACTACATATTTCTTCATAGGATTAGTAATTTGTGTCTTAATAAGTTTAGGCATCACTTGTGCAAGTGAGGTTTCTCTTATTTGTCTCTCCAAGTTCAGACAATAGTGCCATTTTTGCTCAACTCTGTCATATAAACTCTTTGGCATTGAGTTGGCAATCTGTAGTGAGGTAGTCTTGAATTTTTCCATCATGGCATATATAGCCTCCTGCACTTGATTCTTCTCCACTTTATCAAAATTGTCAAAATCAACATGTGTAAATCCTAATAAGTCTGCACTATTCTTAACATTTTCACATAAATTTTCTAGGTCTAATAGAGGATTGTGACTCACCACTTTAAATTGGCTATTGTCATATGATTTTATTTCCTCTTCATCAGACTTGGCTTGTCCAACATATTTCCTTATAGGTCTTTTCTGCACTTGACCTCCTTGCTCTACTAGTTTGGTGTTTTCTTTTGCCTTTTGTGCAGTTGCACATGTACTAGCCCTTGTGGTAGGTGTTGTAGGCTTGGCTTGGCTTGGTTTTACAGTTTTCTTAGCCCTTTCCATAGGTTTTTCCTTGGCCTTCCTCTTCTTTTGTTTAGTGGGAGTAGGTGTTTCCTTGACTTCTTCTCCCTTGGCACCTTCAGTAACTTCAGTCTCCTCTTTTGGTTGATCTTCTCCCATTACTTATGTTAAAGCTAGTGGTGCTTGGATGTCTTCTTCCTCTTCACCCTCTTCTTCTTCCTCTTCTTCCTACTCAACACCCTCACCAAATTTAGCTTTCAACTTCTTCGCCAATTTATCTTTCTTCTTAATAATAGAAGTAGTTTTCAATTTCATTGAGATTTTGAACTTTTCCATCTCATAGTTTCCAAATGCCTTAGCACTTTTATCTACCTCTTCTGCTAGTAAAGCAGCAATAGTTGTAGAGGCTTCATCTACATTTATTTCATATCCAAGTGGCCTCAACCATCTCACTCTTGGTGTGGTAACTTGTACAAAAGTATAGTCAACATCTACTAGAAAATAGACTTCATCATAATGCTTTTCTACTAAGGATATTGGCATTATCAATCTCTTCTTCATTGATTGTTTAAAGTCCTCAAAATAGCTTATCATCACAAATTCAAATTTATCACCTAATCGCTCAATATATTCACCAATCTACACCGCTATTGACCTATAGTTTTTCCATGCAATTGTTTCAAATGTAGGGAATGTGTTTTGAACATAAAAGAATATGTATATCAATATAGAACCAAATTTACATTGTGCACTCTTTGTCTTCCTTATTGCTCCTAAATTCTCAACTAGTTGCTATAGTTGCAATTCTACAAAATCATATGTGTGATCTTTCATAAAAAATTATATCCCACATCCACAGCTATACATGGCACACTATTTAATCTACTAGATTGGTAAAACTTGTGTGAAATAACCTTGACAACAAACTCTATCAAAGGATCAGTGATTGTGTCAATTATCATGCCTCTCTCATTCTATACAACTCTAATGTTCTTCTCAATCACCTCTTTTGAGTCACTTCTCAGTGTCTTAGGTCGATCTAGGGTTGGAAAACCAATAACCTTGTGACTTATCCTCTTAGTTCTTTTGGGTAAAAGCACAGATCTATGTCACCGTTTGTGATACCAAAACCTATTTTGGTCAAATCTCATTTCTCTATCAAAACTCAATTTTTTTCAAAAACTAAAAATACCCTTTTATAGATCTCAGATTCAATATCATCATTATATAAATTTTTGAGTGTTTTGATTAGTTATAATATATTATAATCTCAAACTATTATAAGTCGATATTTTAACATTTCAGAAGATGCTCCCTCAAAAAAGGAAAAAAATAGTAAATCATATAAAAAAAATTTAAAAATTATATTTATCTCTAGAGAAGAGAATCCTCTTCATGAATATGTAATTTTTTCTCAAGAAGGCAGAGATTTGATAGGAAAGTTTTGACGAGAGGAAAAAATTGTTGGATTCTGGTAAGGTCAAACTTGAGTACTTATAACAAAGAAAATATACATCAAAAAAAATTATTTCTTTTTTTGTGCACTAGCTATACATGTCATCTATAAGATATTTTCAAATCAAAACAAAAAAAGATGATTTACATATACTTGTTTGACGGGAACTACACCCTATATATTTTACAGTTAAAAAAGGGACTTCAAAATAAAATAAAATGAATAAATTCCTACTCAAAAAAATTATAAAAATTATAGGCATAAAATTCATCCAATTCTACAAATTTCATCAGTTTACATCATCTTCATATTTTAAACACAAATAATTTTTTTTTGTCACTAATGTTGAACTGTCACATTTTGATATCATGTTTCTTTATAAATGGTGACACAGGTTTGTGCTTTTACCCTTTTGATAGGTCCATTATCTAGCCATGATAATCTATCATGCATTTTTCTCAAGACTATCCTAATCCATTCAGTTTTGAACACATTTGGGAAATCTAGGGCTCGTGTCAACCCTTTCTTTTCAAATTTTTTGAATTCTTCCTTCAATACACCATTCTCACATAATTTTTTGTATGCTTTCCTAATCTCCATATTACCAATGCTTCCTACTTTGAATATATAGCATTTTCTAACATCTTGCACATTAAAACATTTGATGGTATCATAGATAACACACCAGAGTGATCTTTCTTGTAAGCAATGTCAAGAATGACTTTGAATATGGGTTGGTTGATCTCATTACTAAAAAATTGAACATTCAAAACCTCCTTACCGTCTACATTCTTTGAACTAGATGCCATTTGTGTGAAAGTAGGGTTTACAAAAATATTAACTACATAGCTTGACTCTTGATAAATGCCTTGTAAGATCTGATGAAATGATGTAGAATCACTGCTTAGATATTTTGCAATCACTTTGGATGAGTTTTCTAATTGCCTCTTTCTGTCCTAGCTCTTTCTCATTTTTGAAATGATGAAAAATAAATCAAAAATTGATCAAATAACCTTTGAAAACCCCACAATAAATGCTAAGTCCTTACATAGTTGTAAGCTTAGCATCAACCAATTTTAGGATCAGTCGATGTCTATTACCATTTCAATCAATTGACATCCACTACGAGTTCGATATCAATTAGCTAGTCTGATAGCTTGGCATCTTTTAGCATTTACTTGGTGCACATAAGAAATATTTCATGCTTGATAGTAATATGAAAAACTTAAAGATTTTTCTTTGATTCTTAATAAAATCTTGCATCTTTGTTCATGCTAATGTAATCTTTTCAGTATTAAGTCCGTTGGAACTGATGTATGATATAACTTTTAAGTATTAGTCTCACATACCTTTTGATTGCTTAGTTTGATGAGGTGTGATTAGCTGACTCATTGGGTGAAATGATCCCTTCTCTATTTGATGTGTTACAATAATATTTCTTCTTCCATGGCTTGTTCATTTCACTTATGACATTTTCAACATCTGCCTTGTCTTTGCCTTCATCAAATTTACAACTTGGTGCCTTTGACCTAGTTGGACAATAATAACTAATGTGACCAGTCTTCAAATAGCTAAAACATGTGGTTTGACTCAACCACCTCTTGTAGTCACCTCTGAAGTGTGTCCTAATACAATTCTTAGGAACATGTCCATATTCTTGACAATAATGATAGCTATACCTAGTAATATAATCCTAGTTATAAGAGTTGCCATTGTTCCTTACCTTTGTTTCCTAGTTTGATGACCACATGGGTTTAGATATGCACTCAAAAGCTCTATGTCCATGCTTCTGACAGTTGTAGTAGAATCCTTCAAACTTTTGTGTGTGTATGGTCTTGGTTCTGCATTCATGTGCCTGATGACCTTGTTTGTTGCACTTATGGCAATGAACCATGCTCTTGTGCTTGATATTATGATTTGTAGTTTTGCTCCTACACATATTAGCAGTATGTCCTTTCTTGCCACAATTATGACAAGTAGGTTTGGAATCCTTACCTTTGTTCTTCCTTTCTTCAACACTTTTTGATGACTCCCTTTCTTTAGTGCTTGTGTATCCTAGTCTAGACGTATCATTATTGGATCTAGTGAATCTTAATAATTGCTCAAAGTATTTGATGGATTCATTTGGTTTATTGAAACTTTCAACAAATTCCTTTTCCCTTTTTAGGTCACTTTGCAATTGTTCATTCTACAACTTCAATGTAGTTATCTCAATTTCCTTGACATTGAATTCATAGTTGGCATTCATCATTTGACTTAGAGTATCCAATTGCACATTGGAAATCTTGGTTGGCTCTCTTGACTTCTCTTCCAGTCTGTTGGCCTAAATTCTTTTATCATCTTCAATCATGACTTTGTCTTCCATAGATTTCTTCTTTTGTTCAATCACCTCACATAGTAAAATAGCTTGTGATTCTTGCTCTAACTTGAGATTTCTAATTTCCTCAGCTTGGGCTCTATTCTTTTCTATTAGATCTGCAACTATTGCATCAAATTCATTGGAGTTTCCATCTACAAATAGCTTAGTAGTGTCTATCTCTTTGTGTTGTGTGTCATTCTCCACAATATCAATTTCCTTCCTTCTCTTCAAGAATTTCTTTAGTTCTTCTCTTACTTCATTCAGTTGATATAGAATGAGATTTATTTCAAACTCTTGATTCTCAATAGTCTTTCCCAACTTATAAACTTCCATTTTTCAAGATCTTTCTTCAAAGCTGCAAAGCTTATCTTTCATAGAACTAGGCTTTGATACCAATTGTTGGAATTGCAATGGGGGGGGGGGGGGGGGGCGGGGCGGGGGGGTGTATTATTAATTTAAACTTGGACACATAAAAATTTCACCACACATCCATCTCATGCATTCAATGTGTAAACTGAAATAACATGTAAAGCATGTATATCTAAAACCTGTAAGCAAGTAAATATTCACACACACATGACACCAGATATGATTACCCAAAAACCCTTCAAGTGAGAAGGTAAAATTAGGGTGGGTATGAAACTCACAAATCTTCACTACTACAGTAATAAAGTGTATCCAATGAAGGTTATAATTTTTTGACAATGAAACATGCTCTACCCTATGAAAGTGTAACGCCCCGCTCGGGAACCCAAGAGAAATAAACCTAACATGTTACAATGTTTACTGAACTATTTTTTTTTTGAAGTTTAAAAAACATCAAGATAACATTAATGTGGAAGCAATATGAACATACACATCAAATACACATATGCAAATATAGATACAGTTTCAATTCCTCAAGAGTTCCTTTACGTTGAGTCACATTTAATAATTTTTAAATTAATTAGTTTAAGTTCCAAGTACAATGTCTCATGATCATAAAGAAATAATAGATACATAATTGCATAAGCAAAGCATAAGTATATCTAATACAATGAAAGTACATCCAATCAATAACATCCACTGCACATGTCGCAGGGTATGTGAGAAAAGATACAATACATCAGAATACATGATAACATATATACATCATCTGAAAAGAAGTCTCTGAGATAAGAAATAAGAATGATAAAGGTACATCTTCTGCAACGAACATCCAACAGCTAGCAATGTGAAGGGGGACCCAAATGGTAAGAAGGCACTACCTCCCGACCACGTGGTTACCTAGTCAGGCTTCCACTCCCACCGTGCAGGGAAGATAATGAACGATCCACATACGGCTATCCAACATAAAACATTCCTAGGCATGGAATTCCTAATAGCCAAAACTACCTCAAAGGTAACACATGCTACTCAAGAAGATAAAATAATCTAAAAGTAAGAACACTCAATCCAATACCGACACCACATAATCAAACATCATACATGAACCAAGTATAAACCAAATACCAAGATCATAAGATAAAGTCAACAAAAGACAATCACCTCAAGTCAAAAGCCACATGTCAAAAGTACATCATCCATGAATCACCAATCATCATCAATGAAAGTAAATAACCACAATAAACACATCCGACAATAGATACACCACCAACAATACGTACACCACCAGAGATACACAAAATCTACAGAGGAGACTCGGGCTACATACTAGGGAGTGTCATCACATGGCTGCTTGAGTTACCCTGGACTGATCTCTTAATAGACCTCAGACCCTCAAGTGTTGAGTTACCCTGGACTGGTTACTATGAACCCCGGACCCTCAACATCACACATATGGAAAACTAGAAAGCCCTCTCAAGAAGACGAGGCACTCATCTCATTCCCATCCTTAGTCTATACAAGCACTCAAGGCATGGGTAAATCAAAAATCTCTAACTTACCTTTTTAGTGTGTTTTCCCCCCCATAAATTTTAATTACTAGATTATCACTTATTACATAACTTGCATTAGGTTACCCTGGCACTGACCACTTTGGGTCCCGGACCCCTATGCAAGCCACTCCCAAGTCACGTACCTAGACAACCTCTCCTAAGCACATAAAAACACAGTTGTGTCCTATACCACAACACCCATAAAGATCAAACTCGGTTCCTTAACAGGGAACCTGAAATAAGATGGATCTCCCATCCAAGTACACATAAAAGTTCCACAAGGTATAAACCCAATTTGAATCACAAAGCACATCATGACATCCAACCACAAAAATAGTATCAAAGAAATTCAACAAAGCCTCTAGTGTACATTCTATTAGGCCATCTAACCAACTCGAACCATTTACAAAACAAAACCACGAGGCAATAAAAAAACACAAAGAATACAATGCCCAACCACATGTTTTCGACAAATCAATTTCAAGGTTTAGTTAAGCCATCAAACATGGTTCTTCATAAATTGATAAAACAATAATATTTTACATAAGAAACTTCTTCTTTATAAATTCATACGTGCAATTATATAAATAACTCGATTTAAAAAAAAAAAAATCTAATAATTATTATTAATCATAATTATTAATTTAATAAATATAAATCAACTTAAGACTCATGTCTTAAATTTCTAATTGACTAAATATAAATAAATTATATTTTAATCGAATCCTAAATTAAAAATTCATTACTTTCTAACAATTTAAAAAGTATATATATATATATATATATATATATATATATATATATATATTATAACTAAACTTATTTATAAATTAGATATTAATATTTTAGAATACCATTTATATATATAAAAAGAACAACTTACTTATAACTAAGTAAGTACATAAGAAGTTATTTATATCCAAATAAATACTTTCCTAAGCTCACGTGCCCTGCATACATGCCTAAACATTTAACTCTCCCCTTCTAAACAAAAGAAACTTTTATTAAAAGTTAATAATGATAAAAGTTTAATAAGGGTAAAACTTTTTTTAAAAAATTCAAACTTTGAAAAGCAATTTAAAATCGCTGCCTTATCAAAGGCCATGTGGCTGTCAAGTCTGCTGGTATTTAATACATGCAGCAGTAACAATTTTTAAAAAAAAGCAACAACCATTTTTATAATATAAAATAAAGCATGGTTGAATAGCCACCAAGTGATTTGGAAATCGCAGGCTCAACTGCCCATCGTACGACTGCGAATATTAGGTACGTGGGTGAAATTTTCTATTCATTTATTATTTCAAAACTTTAAAAGAAGTTCCCTCCTAATTTAGTAAATGACTATTTACTTTTAGAAAAATTCTTTAAAAATCACGCCATCTTTTTTTAAAATTTTAAGTTTATCAAAATAAAACTTTTAAGATTTATTTGCAATTATTTGTAAATTTAGTTTTATTTTATTTTAAATAAACCATTTTAAAATATATTTTCAATTTTATATATATATATATATAAAATTCAGTTTTACTTTCTTTAAAATTTCTATAATAATATCTTAAATAATTTATTATTATTATTATTTTTATTTATTTTTCTAAATATAAAGAAATACAGTTTGATAGAGAAAATAATTCTGACCATTTGAATTTCAATCAAAAATCTTTTTTTTAAATTATTTCAAACCCTATTCGAATCAAATTCTAATTTCTTCAATCTACAAAATTAGAGTTTTCTTATTACTTTTCTAATCCCTACGTATACAAAAGAAATAGACACACACCCAGTAAATTTACAACATTGAATGTTCAAAGGTTTATCATAGAGAATTTATGATTCTACTATCCACAAGCACGAAGAAGACAGGAACGAAAGTTGCATAACTCAATTAGTGATCAAAACACAAGACCCTACCTGTATCGATGCTAAACTCTGACAGCTAGATGAAAATTCTTACGCAAAATCTTCAAGCCACAACAAATTCCCTTCTTTTCCAAACCCTTCGAGTTGCTCTCCAAAACTTGTGTGTGCCCTGAAAACCTGTGTCTGAAAAACTCCCCCCAAATAATGACCCCAAAACCCTCTAATATAGAATCTAATTACCCTTTAGGATTTCTGTCACCACCAGTCTAAAATTATAATTATTTTATTTAATTAATTCATTCATGCACAATTAATTTTCTTCTTAAATTAAAATATTCTTTTATTATTCCTTCATGCACTTTAAGTGAATTGTTAAATTACTTTATTTAACTTTCCACTTTACTCTTAAGTTAATTTAATAACCTTTTAAAATCTCATGCACACTTGCTTAGAATATCTTTATTAAGTTCACATATTTTATCTTTTAATTAATCTCTTTTATTTTCAACTCATGCATAAATCATGCGAACTATAATCTTTATGATAATTAAATATCTTTTCACTTTTAAATTTCATTTTTTTAGAAACTTAATTGATAAAATATTTATTAACTTAAATAACAATAATATTTAGCATTTATTTTAAAATGCACTCTAAATATATTATTATTAAATTAAATAAATATAATCACGTTCTAAATTTAAACTTTATTTAACTTTTTTAATATATTTTTGAATGTTTTAATTTGATAAATATTTATTAACTTAAATAACAATAATATTTAGCATTTATTTAAAAATGAACTCTAAATATATTATTATTAAATTAATAAATATTATTACGTTCTAAATTTAATCTTAAAACTTTTATCTTCAATTTGATTCTTTATATTTAATTAATTTCTCAATTAATTAAATATAATTAAATATTCATAATATCATAATAATTTTCTATTAAATTAAATTATTAATTTAATCTATTAATTAGACTTAATTAATAGAAAATACATCAAACACTCACAAAACAACATACACACAAAAATACTCACGGGTTTTAAAAAGGGTAGACAGTCTGTTACGAGTCCTCCTTGCAGGACAAGTATTATAGGCTTATGGCTAGGATTGGACCTGATCATTATCTTCCCATTCTCACCATTTGAGTATTTGTAATAGGGCGTGCTCATCCTGGCAATTCAGGGAAGTCGATGCCCGGTACCTACATCCTGCATAAAAGACGAGCATGTACATGTATATAATATATCTAAACTAAACAGACAATGGCGGGGAGTGGTTCATCGTGTAGATCCCGACTAGCAGGTGACTACGACTCCCTCCCTTAACCACATCAAACACGTCAGACAGAAAGATAAAATAAACACACACACCATACACATGCAAGTATGGGGTAAGTATAATAATCACAAATCTAAGATCAAATGCGAATATATAATAATGCATCTCTATCAATACAACATAATCATCATTAAAGACACCATGTTAACATTTTTATGAAAGAAACCACATTTACTAACTAGGATCATCAAAATACCATTAACAACGCATGAATGAAATCAACTAAGCAATAATAACCGATGCATTTGTAATCAAAGTCATGAAATAATATCATAATAATGTAAATCTAGTATCTCTAAAACTAATCAATGCATAAAATTAGCCTAAGGAATTTGACAATGATAACAGAAATGCGAACTAGGGGCAGGCACTACAGAAAGGTCTGCCCTGTTAAAGGCTTACAAAGACTATTAGGTCTCACCCTATTAGAAGTGTGCTTTGCTAAAGGAATTTAAATCAAAATTAAGTAAGCACTTTGTTAGAGGATTTCAATACAACCTGTTAGGACTACTCTGTTAAGAGATTTTGACAAAAATCACTTGTTAGAAAGTCTCAGCATTGATCTTGTGGTTGGCACTTGATTGATTGATGATAGATCACCTCTAAATTGTTGTCTACTTTTTTGGTCTAATTTTTAGCATAATAACTTTTCTTAAAATCATGGTATAAAAAATTAGATGTGAGTCCTTTTATTTGATCCTAGGGTTTCAGGTTTTGGTCTTGTCTTTTTGATACCCTTTAAAATATGTGTGAAACCCTAGGTCTTACCCTTTTTAATTTTATCCTGGCATAATTTTTTTTGAAAGGGCCAAATATTCTTTTCCCACCTACTTTGAAGTCATTGTTGAGTCCTTTTTGACAAGACTTGTCCCTTCATTAGATCTTGTTTGGATCTACAGATGTCGCGTGCTCGTTATAAAAAGTTGTGAGGCTATTTACTATAGCGATATAGAGACCGTCAGAAAACTATATTATGGTACTGAAAAATGAAGTCTAGTGCTAGAGAAGTGTATCAATTTGAAAACATTATGTTCACATGTTCTGTCCCAGGGTTTTTAGCATCAGAAAGGATGCACATGGAGCAATTCACAAGTGGTGTCACCAGGACTCAAGTTTTTCCAGTGAGTCACTATGTCACAACTAGAAAATCTATGTGCCCTACTGGTAGTGACATAGCAAGTGCTCAAACTTTGAAGAAAGTGGCAAACTTTTAAAGTTGATGGTGACTATGGAATCCCCATGTAGTATCATAAATGTGCATGACTACTATTTTTGATAGCAATATTGATTGGTGAAAATTAAATTAATGTGTTATATTTTTCCATCACCAAAAGTTGGTTCTCACTAGAGGTCGCTATGTCACGACTAAAAAAATCATTCTGCCTTGCTAGTAGAGACATAGCGAATACTCAGATAACACAAATGATGACACTCTTTTGAAAGGAGTGGTAATGAGGATCCCAAGAAAGATATTTTGCAAAGTGTGCCTTTATTTCTATGATAGTTGTGTCATTTATGGTTTGTCTATGTATTTTTTTCCCAGTGCCAAATTTTTATAGGTCACTAGAAGTCTCTATGTCGCTACCAAAAAGTTAATGACTTTCACCGATAGCGAGGTAGTGACTAGTCAAAATGTTATGATATAACAACAGTTTAAAAAATGTGGGCCCCTAATGAGTTTCTTGTAAAAAATGAGTTGTGTAGACTAAATGACACGGTGGCATCCTATTAAGCATCTATACACCAAAAACTCTTAATTTGCTAGAGATCACTACATCGCTACCAAAAAAGTTAATGACTTTAACTGATAGTGAGGTAGTGGCTAGCTTGAAAAAAAATAAACATGAAAAAGTCAAGAAGGTGTGATGTCACTAGGGATTAAAATAATATGTATATGCCCACATGTTAAGCCAGCTTAGTGTCACCAAGAAATGTGGACCCACTTCCAAGTCAAAAGTCAGGTAAAGAGTTGTGATCATTTGATTAAGTTGAGATCAATGATAATCGATAACTCGCTATGGTGAATTGCTCACCCTTTATGTATAGTGAGGTAGCGAACAAGGAAAGTACACAGGGGACCCACCATTATAATAATAAGAATATACTAAAATGATTTCCATTAGATTAATATCAGATCAAGGGTTCTCGCTAACTCGCTATGATAATGTGCTCACCTTTTATGTATAGCGAGGTACCAATTCAATGACATGTGTCCTCGAGGAAAAGTGGGTCCAATTCAAAGCACCAATAGTGAAGGAAAGGTACAAGTGGAAGTATTCCATTGGCTTGACTACTAGCATGTTGAGAAGAAGGATGAGTTAGCCCCATTTTCTTCCCTAGATCATAGGATTTTTTAAAGATCAATGATGCAAATTTAAAAGGAAAGGTGATGCCACTTTGTTTTTCTATTCTGTGCATTTATGAGGAATGCAAGCTTTGCGTGTAAGAAAAATAGAGTATAATATAGGAGATTTCATCAGCTCTAGTCTCACACAAACAAAGATTTCACATTTTCTGAGCATAAGAGCCTACTGAGAATATTGTGTTAAGCTTGGCAAAAATGTGAAGCAATCTCCCACTTGTTCGTGAGCCATTGCAGAGGTTTAGAGAAGAAAAAGTTTGGAAAATCAAGTAAGTACTCATATTATAGCCTCTATAGAATTATAGTTCCTATAGATTACAATCAAGATGCCTCCTAAGAAAGCATTTTCTAGGCAAGTAAATTATAAGGATAGAAATGTTCATGACGATTTGCTAGAATTACTCCTAGAGTCCACCACCAAAAATGTACAGGTTAAGAAGTTAATTTCCTTAAACCCTAGGCTTAAGAGTGCTGATGGATTGTATGACAAAGGGAATTAGGTTAGGGATGCAAAAACTTCTCAAATTGGTCTTGTTTTGTTAAAAAATGGTTTTCAGAGAGAAATTTGTTCTCCCCAAATTCAAATGTTTGGAACTTTGATTTGGGAAAGCTAGTGGTTCCTAGTGTGTTTGTGGATAATGATTTTCTTGAGGCCATTGCAAATAATTATGACCAAACTATTAGGGTGGTGAGAAGAACTAATGGTGTGCTTCTGATCTCAATTAGTCCTGAGGAAATTAGAGAAGTTTTTTGCCTAGAGCCATTGATAGATTATCATGTGCCAATTAATCTACAAGAACTAGAAAATGAATATAAGGACGATTATGAGAGGTACATTGAGGGAACATATTAACACAATATGAACTATTCTACTAATCACTACAACCTCTAAGGAACCTTTTAAAAATAGTCTTTTCACTTTCGGAGCTATAGAAATATACATGACCTTATATCATGTTTTTGGTGAAGATGAACATGATTTCATGCCCATTAGCCTTATGTATATGATGGTTCAAATTGCTTCCTTTGGTGTAGATGTTATTTTTGACTTTGCTTCCTATTTGTTTGAAGAAATCCATACTAGTTTGGTTGGAATTGCGAAAGGAAAAGTAGAGAAAACTTTTGGCCATTATTCTCTGTTGATGCATATATTCCTATTTAAGGGAGTAACATACTTTGGTAAAGAGATGGAGTTGAATAGAGAGGAGCATGGGGAAGAAATACCAGTCTAGTTATGGAGTGTATAAATGACTTGGGATGTAGAGAAGGCTAGCTTTGTTAGGTTTGACAGGTATTTCACTTCCAAGTTGAGATGCCTCATATTAAGTGACAATCCCAAAATCCCCAAGGCACTAATGAACCTCATTAGGCCTATGGGTAACCCACATGATTTGAAAGTTTCACACAATTGGGGAGATATTAATTCTTACTTAGTTTCTACTATTTTTAGAGTTTATGGTTTTAAAGGGAGCCCTCATGTGTTTCCCTACCAAGTACCCTTAAAGGTAGGAATGGCTGAAATTTTGTGGTAGTTAGGAGGAATGGAAGAGATGTTTCTATTGAAAAGTTCACTAGGGTCAATTTTTGACACCTATACTGTGGCACACCAGTTTGTGATTACTAAAGGGGGTTGGCTCTTTTTGCATAAAATTTTGGATCAATACAAAATGGTTGTTTCCCATCCTTATTTTTTTGATACTGAGGGGTTCTATAATTAGACCTTGAGACATAGGATTAAGTTTGGATAGATAAAGCATGATTTTTATTACCCTGAGGATATTATAAGGAATGAATTCTCATTACGATAATAAGAAACCAAAAAGGAAAAATGGAGAGTTTACTCCAGAGTGCTAGAATTCATTCACTATTTTGATAAAGATTACAGTCCTTTGGATAAAGATGTCCTAGAGGCAGATAAGATTAATAAACTCATGAATTCTTTTCCTGATATCATGGAAGCAATGAATGAAAAGAAACAATTTTTTATTGATTCCTACCCTGATAGGGCTAAAGAGACCATGAGAAGTTTAGCTTTCACTCCTAATGTAGGAGCTGGTCATCTAATTGTTCAAAGGAGGCTAGGCTACAATATAATTCAAAATAGAAGAACCATTGAAGATAAGGGCAAGAAGATAGTGGGATCTACCAGTGCAGTCCTAGAAGAAAGGCCTCCTAAGCCATCCCCAAAGAGGAGAAAAATAATAAGGGAATAGGGATCCCATGATCAAGAGTATCCACCTAGTCAACCCCTCTAAGAATAGAAGGAGAACAAATCACTGGTGAGCAGGTTGAGTAGATGGGATCACAGGGAGATATTTTTATTACCTAGGCAAAGTTAGATGAGGGTAACCCTCAAGAACCTCCTCCATCAAGTTTGGATTTAACAATAGCTGACTATAGAGGTAGGGAATTGGACCCTGTGTTAGAATAGGATAGTCATCAATTTTTGGCTGATGATAGCTTTGTAAAATCTAGGGCTTTCCATCAATTTGCATGGAGGGCAAATATGAATAATTTTGAAGAAAGATGCAAAAATTTGAAAATAGAGCACCTAGAAATGGATGAAGCCTCCATCTAGAACCAAATAAAAGAAGAAATGATAAAAGAATTTTAGAATATAAGCCATGAGGAGGGAAGGAAAATGGTGAGGGCATCAAACATTTTATTGTTACCAAATTGGGACATTGTTGATGCCTTAGTTTTCAATTCTATTTCAAATAAATTGAATTTGCAAGGTCAAAGTAAAAAAGACTTCCAAGGCACTACATTTAGTGAAGATCAGATTGCATTGGTTAGTTGGTCGTTAAGCAGAGGATCTAGAGCCACATCATCACAACTAGATGAGTTTGGATTGATGGGAAGCATAACTGTAAGGAGAGTTGCTGACACATCACATGTGCAAGTAGCCCATATGAATGTGGGGACCTCTCATTTTGTCTTGGCTACTGTTGAGAGGGAGGAAAAGGAGATGTTTGAGTTGTAGATCAAGTATGAGGCACTTGTGGAAGCCTATAATAAAGAGATCTAGAAGAGGATTGAGCTAGAAAGTAAGGTGTTAGGAAGATCTTCTAGACCTAGAATAACATACCGTCATCCTCTAGTGGAACCTTTCAAATCCACCTCCCTTGTAGAAATACTATACACACCCCAAAGGCCATAATATTATACAATTGAAGATTTTGAAGAAGAAAAAAGCAAGCTGTGGGCCTTACATGTGGAGCTAAATATACAATATGAAGATAAATTAAGAAAATCTCTCATCTACCTTATAGACAAAATTGAGTGGCCATTGTTTTATGATCAGTTAGCAAGGTTAGTAAACATTTGGGAAGAATTGAAAGAAAAAGATGAGGCTTTAAAACCTATTATGAATAAGTGGGGGAAGAAAAGAAGAAGAAAAGAGGTGACATTTTTTTGTTATTCAATCCTAAGGTCATCCCATGACTAAATTGAAAGGATATATGACATTGTCACTGATCTACCAGATTTTAACAACATGAGGGTTTATTTGCAAAGAATAATAGTGGGCTATTTGAATAAGTACAAGAGCCAAAAATTTGATTTATTTCTGCATGCTATAGAAAGAAATAATAAATTGAAAAGTAAAGATGAGTGGACCAAACAATTAGATGATTTGTTTTGTTTAAGGATGAACAAAATCATAAATGAAAAAGGACATTCTTGGTGGGCCACTTCAACTAAAGAGTTGGTAAAGGTTCAGTTATTCTATGATTCTTTGAAATAGGATTTTGTTACTATTGATAATGAGGCTGAGTATGTGCTTAAAAGACAAAATGATATTTTGCAATTTAGTTGGCCAAATGATACAATGTTTGACACATGGATGGTGGATATTGCTTCTTATGAGCAATTTGAGGAAGTTGGAACAAATGAAGATGAGATACAAGATGATGAGGTACATATTATTAACAGATCAACACTAGATCTGAAAAATGAATAAGGTGAAGGTTACCAGTTAGCTCTAGTTGTAGGTATAGAAGCCTAGGATGTGGACATGACAGAGGAACAATCGAGGGTAAAAGTAATGTTGTCAGTCCAAGATGAAAACAATGAAAATCTAAGGGTAAAAATTGATTTAGAAGCACCACAAGATGACTCATCATTGGCTAGTTTAGTAGCTACATATTCTAAAGATCTGGAATAGTGGTGCAAACCAAGGAGCTAATATTTTGTAACAATGTAACATAAATAGGCCTACCAATGAATATTTTGATGCTCTTGGCATTTTGTTACACATTGTTTTGTCTTTTGTTAGCTATTTTTATTTCTAGTTTGGAAGGACACCTGTCAATCACTATTGCCCTTTGCTTGTTGCAACTCATGCCTATATAAATGAGTTTTCAAGGCAATGTGATGGTTTGTATACTTCTATATTTTTCACCTTTCAAGAAAAGTACAGTCGCTCCAGTCATGTGTAGTTATTTTTGAGCTTACTCCTAGTTATGTACTTTTCTAATAACCAATAGAAATGACAATATCAATATGAATTCATGGATTCTTCATTGAGTTTCTATTGGTTCTTGTATTAGTTAGTAGGAGGATAATACAAAAGGCTATTTACACTAGTTCCGTGTCATCATTTTCTGCCTCCATTTCATGAGTTTATAAATTTTGAGATCATTTGAACAAGGTTCATTCGATTGAATGCAATCTGGATGGGTTGTATATTGGTTTATTGTTGCTTTTAATGCAAAAGATTATGTAAATGCTTCAGTAGATCAATAGAATTCATGAGTTTATGAAAAGGATATCTCATAAGAATGGAAATAGGTAATTACAGTAGATAAATTCAATTACAAGTTAATTGAACAAGATCTCCTACTAATAGTCGACTCTTTGCCCCCATGGATAAAGCACTGGTCATATAAATATGAGGTGTTTGAGTGTAATTTCTTCTTCTACATGTCAAAACATTTTTTAAATTTAAAGTCATTTTTATTTCATTGTGTTCAAGACTATAATGCTGGTCATCATTCATTTACATTTAAATTCTGAGTCTTAGATAGTTGCTATTTCCATGAATACTTGTAAATTCTAGGAGAATTATGACCAGATCTACTTATGAGGGATGTATATAAACTTGAAAGCATTAAGGAAATTGATAAAATGTGTATGTACCTAAGGGTAGAAGATGAAAATCAGAATGAAACTAAGATAATTTTCATACAATAGTTTGTATTAGAATCATCCCTAGGTATACCCAGCTTGGTTTTGCAGAGCCTGAAGAGTAGGAAACCATCCTTGGTTTTGTTGAAGTTGGGTCCAAATGGTTTACTTATTTAATTGTTAATGGAAAATGGCTAGTCCTTAGGTTATATGAGTGTTATCATTTTTGTATTGAGTATTTTGTTGATTCAGTAGTTTTAAACACCAAGAAAATGGCAACTCTACTGGGGACACATGTTAGTATTATGATTGTCAGATCCTTTGGGGGTTACTTATGGTTTTAATGGACTTTTCTAGTGATAAACCTTGAGAATTTAAAAAGAAGAGGAATAATACCCCTCACTACTGTTGTACACTAACATGTACAATCCTTGCAAAGGTGTCTTATCTACTAAGATAGAGTTACAATCCCAAAACAAATTTTGATTGGTTGTATTCTATTTTCTAGTTTCCATTTTGACAGTCCCATGGTACTTTACTTGGTCAACAAGATTATTGCATTACTTTTCCCCTAGGTGGGTGGTGACTCAGAAAGCTTTTAACTAGTGTCAAGTTTAAGAATGTTTTTACATCATGGGAAGTGTGAAAAACATGTGGGCAAATGTGAAGAAGAACTCGGCTATTAAGTTACAAACTAATCTTCCTCCTAGAGGGAAGAAAAATTGGGCTGTGAAAGGAGCCCAGACGCAAAAGGGAAATTATTCCTAGGAGCAAATGGAAAGAGAAAATAAAATCTACCTTTCTAATGCTAAAAAGGAACCTTTCTGCAAGGGTCTTAGATCTCATCTTGGTTTATTTGATGATGATTTCTATAACACTCTTGAAATGATATGTCAAGAAAAAGTTGTGCAACTACAAGCACTTAGTCTAGAGGGTAGGACTAGTAACAATCTTTTCTAGTGTAGCACAAACCCCTTCATGTCAGATTACTCTCCCAAAAGGGAAAGACCAAAACATTTAGAGCCTAAAATTTTCAATGATGAGAAAACCTCTGGTTTTGAGTTTACTATTCCTAGCCATGATGAGAATGAAATGTTGAGCATGCAGCTTGCTAAGCAAGAAGCCATTGATAGGAAATTTCAAAAGGAAAGGGAGGAAAAGATCATGAAGGCTTACGAAGAAAAGAAAGAATTACTTAAGAGAATTGCTACTTTGAAAAAGAAGAATGAGATAGTAGCTAGTGCTTGGCTATCTAAAATTGTGGGTCAAGTTGAATAGCTTAAATTACAAGAGCAAAAGCTACTAGAGGATCAAGATCTAAACCAAGAGGGTCTTGTGATACAAGAAATCAAAAGTTATAAGACCTTGAATGTTAAACAAGATGTAGAATGTGCTATTGGTGTCCAAGATAAGGGAAAACAACAGGAAGCTAGTATTAGGATAAATGAACCAACAAAGCCCATCTAGATCCATGATTCTTTGTCACCTTTTGATGTTGAGTTATAAAAAAGGAGGAAAGAGAAGGATGCTTTGGCTAAGAAATTATAAATTGTAGAGAATGAGGCAGCCATAGCAGAGATGAATAACAAGATTAAGTTTCTAGAAAATTCTAAGAAACAATCTATATTTTCTCCTGAAGATAATGATAGAACAAATATTGCAAATTAGAATACTGCTAAATTGTCCACTTCTTCCTTGTTTTCTTCATCACAGAAAATGGATCCCAACAAATCTATTGTAGATGCTAGTACTAGTAATGCTTGTAACAATAATGAAAGAAATGTTGTTAATACTACTAAGGTTGATTTACAAAGGAGACCTATCCAGTTAGAAGGCTATAGGCAGATTTGCTTTGAAGGTATTCCTAGTTTCCCTAACCCTATCCCACAAGAAATGAGGAAAATATTGTTCAAGTTTACTAGAAATAATGCTATCACTTGTGGGGATCACTTGAGGAATTTTATTGACATGATGAGTGATTATGAGGTTGAGGCTAAAGATGTTATCATGAAGTTATTGTTCAGTCATTAACTAAAGATGGTAGAGAATGGTTCAAGAGGCTTCCTGAGTCATCCATTGTAGATTGGAAGGACATTGAATATTGTTTTAAGAACAATATTTTGATAAACAAAATCCAAGTTATATTCTCAGTGAGTTCAATAATATTAAGAAGTTGCATAATGAATCTGTTACTGAATTCAACACTAGGTTCTAGAAGAGGATATATAAGCTAATGCAAGCCATGTGAGTTGATGATAAGGTATGTATGATTACTTATTTGAATGTATTTGATGGTAAAATGACATATCAGCTTAGGGATAAGGAGCCTAGGACTTTAAGAGATGCTTTCAGAATTGCTATCAATATAGAAAACAATTTGAGGATTTCAGGGAGATTGGAGAACAAAAGAGATGACCCCAGGTTATTTGGGAGTAAGGGAAATAGAAAAGAAGAGCACAAATCTATCAGAGGAAAAAGGTAGGAGCCTAGTGAGATGAGTCAAGTCTTGAATGCTATAAAAGGTTTGAATCTTCCCTAAGGAAAAAATGATAAGAATCCCATTGAAAATAAGGTCCCTTACTAGTCCAATTTTGGTAGACAGAATAGATTGCAAAATTTCCCTTATAATACTACTTGGAAAGATGGTCACCCCAATGTTCCTCCTCCTAAAAATACTAGTAACAAGGTTACCCCTGATCCTTTATCCAAAAATTCCATAAATGTGGTAGATGAACCTAAACCCACTATTGAACCCACATGGTGTTTTGTTTGTTAGTTACCTCATGCTCTTGACTATTGTGTAGTAGCTTTGTCATTTTCTGGAAATCAAACTAAGGTAGAAGAAAATCAGGAACATGAAGAAACTAGTGATGATTTAGGATGTAAGAGTGTGATACTAAGGAAAATGTATATAACATGACATCTACTAGAGAGGAGGTGATACTAAGGAAGCCTTCTAGAAAAGAGGTTGATCAGATTATTGCTAGCATGGTAGCTCAAGTACAAACCAACCATATGGATCAGAATGTTGATAATGTTGAGGTGGCTAGTATATTTATTAAGAAAGTTAACCCTAAGAAAAGGGAAATTGTAAAGTCTAAAGAAATTATTGCCGTGAAGGTTAAAATTTCAAGTACAAAGTGGGAACCAAAAAAAGGAGGAAATCTTAAGGAGTTAGAATTCTCAAATAATTTTCCCAAGAAATTTGATGAGAAGGTATCAAAAGTGATCACTTTAAATGACAAGAATTATCAAGGTACATCTGATAAACATAATGGGAAAAAGGATATGACTATTGATAATACCTCATATTCTTCTATAGATATGCTTAATGTTCTATCACAGATCACTGTTAAAGTTCCTTTGTTCGAATTATTAAGGATCCCTAAACATAGGAATAAAGCCATAGCATGGTAAGGAAATGCTGATGTAAAGACAAAACAAGATTGCAATGAAATTCATGATCCCAAGCAAGGAAGCAAAGAAAAGGTAAAAGACAAAGAAGCTGAAGTAGTTGTGTCTCAGATTCCTCAGATGTTTTTGGATAGCTCTATTAATGAATGTTTGGGAAGTGTTAAGCCATTTTTCTTGAGCATCATAGTAAATGGTAAAATATTAAAAAATTGCATGATTGATTCTGGTGCTTCCAGTACTGTTATACCTTTTGAAATAATGAAGGAACAAGGTTTGAAAATTGGTACCAATTAGAAAAGATGTTGTGCCATGGATAAAAGAGAAGTGATAGCCATAGGTACTATTAATGCCTTACCCTATATACTGATAGCCTATCTAGACAAAGAACTTACTATGAGTGTGCTAGTTGTTGATATTCCACCTCAGTATTGTATGTTATTATCTAGAAAATGGAGTGTTGCCATGGGAGAAAGTTTACAATGTGATCTATCATTTGCTACTTTTAACATTGATGGGAACTTGATAAAGATAAATAGAGAAACAAAGAGCATATATATGATAGAATAAGACATTGAGGATGATATGAAAAACTTTGTGGATACAAATGTCAGTGCATTTAGGGCAGAGGTTCTAACTCTGAAGAAGGGCAAGCATAAATCCCAGATTGAAGTTGAAGCTGATACAAAAATAGATAAAGGAGATTTATAGACCATGTTCTTTGATGGTGATTGCTACAAAGATGGAGCAAGGGAAGGTATTTTGTTGATATCTCCAGCAGGGGTAACATACAAATTCTCCTTTACTTTAAGATTCCCTTGTACTAACAACATAGCAGAATATGAGGCCTTGTTGTTGGGACTTAGACTAGCTCATAAGAATGGGATAAAATGTTTATATGTTATAGGAGATTCTAAATTAGTTGTATCCCAAGTAAGAAATGCTTATGTGTCAAAAAAAAAAAGATTAAAAAAATACAAAAATGTTGTATGGGATATGATTGAATGTTTTGATGCATTTGGGATAATTTGGAAAGATAGGACTAATAACAAAATGGCAGACTTGTTAGCAAATATAGCAATAAAATATAATGATGTTACATTTGTTGGCATATCCAAAGTTGAGACTCAAACTAGATCCTATGTTCCTGATAATTTCCAAAATTGGCAGTGTTTGAAGATGATAAGGATATTCTAAGATTTTTGAACTGTGAGAATATGTTGTCAGGACAAGAAATTGATTGTGCAGCTTATGTAGAAAATATAAATGGAAAGGATACTATTTTTGGGCAAGATGTTGTGCAGTTAAAGAAAAATAAAATCCCAAATGGTCTAGTTGTTTTAGAAATGATTTTTGACAACCAAGATGGGTCACAAATAAACACCAGTGAATATAATGCCAAAGATCTAGAGGAGGTAAACTTGGGAACTCAGGAAACACCTAAAAAAGTATATATTGGTAAGAAATTGCCTCCTAAAATTAGGAAAGATTTGATAGACATACTAAGGAAGTATAGACATGTATTTGCATGGTCACATGATGACCTGAAAGCCTATAGGGAAGATTTTTTCAGGATGAGATCCCTTTGAAACTAGATGCTAAGCAATTTAGACAAAAACAAAGGCCAATAAATCCTACCTTGGCTCCCAAAATGCAAGAGGAATTGATCAAGTTAAGAGATGTTGGGATTATAAAGCCTATCATATTTTCCTCTTGGGTATCCAATTTAGTCCTAGTTAGGAAGAAAAATGGAGACATAAGGTTATGTGTTGACTTCAAGAATCTTAATGTATCTTCATTAAAGGATAATTATGGATTGTCAAATATGGAAGCCATGTTGCAAAGGGTTACTGGTTCTAAACTAATGTCTATGATGGATGGATTTTCAGGCTTTAATCAAGTGGTTGTTAAAGAATTAGAATAGTTCAAGACTACTTTTACTACTTTATGGGGTACTTATGTTTATGTCAGGATGCCTTTTGGGCTTACTAATGTTGGGGCTACTTTTCAAGGGGCTACTTTCCAAAGGGCTATGGATGTGTCTTTTTCTGATATTATTAATAAGTTTCTTGTTGTGTATTAGGATGATCTTACTGCTTATTCCAAGGATGAGAATGAACATTGCATACATCTAGAAAAGGTATTTATCAGATCCCTTAATTATGGTATTTCTTTGAATCTAAGGAAATGTAGTTTTGGTGTTACTGAAGGAAAGTTGTTAAGACATCTAGTTGGTAAGCATGGAGTGAGGATTGACCCTAAAAGGGTAGAAGCAATAGACAAGATTCAAAAACCCAAAAGTGTTAAAGGCATTCAATCATTCTTTGGATAAATCAACTTTCTTGGGAGATTTGTGACTACTTTTGTAGAGGTTAGTAGGCTTATATCAAAGATGCTAAAGAAAGGATTTGAGATTTAATGGGATGGTGAACCTAGCATTGCATTCCAAAAGATCAAGCTGGCTATTAAAGGTTCCCCTATTCACAAAGAACCTAATTATGATAAACCAATGCATATATTTTTCTTTGCCTCACTTCACACTATTGCTGCAGTATTGTTACAGAAAAATGAGGAAGTTTATGAACAACCCATTGCATTTTTTAGCAAATCTTTGTAGGCAGTTGAACTCAAGTATGATATAAATGAAAAATAGGCATATGCACTAGTGAAAGGAGTCAAGGCTTTTAGGTGTTACTTGATGGGAGCTACTATCATTGCTTTTGTTCCTATTGCTACTGTGAAGGATATTTTTTCACAACAAGAGGTATCTAGTAGGAGATGTAGATGGATTAATAGGATACAAGAGTTTAATATTGATATTCAAATTACCAAATTGGTTAGGGGTCAAGGTTTGGCCAAATTGATGACAAAAGCTAATTTAGAGGCAAACCAAATTAACCAACTTGATGATAGTTGTAGGGATAATCTTTATGATATGGATACCTTTGATTGGTACAAAGATGTGATCTATTATTTGAAAAACATGAAATCTCCATCAGAATTGACAGATAACCAAAAAAGATCTTTGAAGTTACAGGCCATAAGGTATGTTATAGTGCAAGGACAATTATGGTAGAGAAGTATGGAGGGGGTACTTTTAAAATGTGTAGATGAGATTGACTCTGAAAGGATTTTGAAAGAAATGCATGAAGGTGTATGTGGTGGTCATTATATGGCTAAGACCACTAGTCATAAAATTCTTAGGGCTAGTTTTTGGTGGCCAACACTCTTCAAAGATGCTTATGAATTTGTGAAAATTTGTGATACTTGACAAAGATTTAGTGTAAAGTTAAAATTCTCTAGAAATTTACCATTGAGACCAGTTGAAGTACAAGCACCATTTCAACAACGGGGAATTGATTTTATAGGTAAGATCACAAACAAATCTAGTGGTGGACATTCATGGATCTTAGTAGCTACTGATTATTTCACCAAGTGGGTTGAGGTAGTCCCTACTAAGAATGCAACAAGTAAGATAGTCATTAGTTTCATTCTAAACAACATTGTGACTAGATTTGGATGCCCATGGAAAATTGTGATTGATAATGCTATGTGTTTCAGATCTAAAGAGTATAAGAATTTTTGTAACAAGTATGGCATTACAGGTTACACATCTTTACCTTATCATTCTTAGGGGAATGGTCAGGCAAAGTCAAGTAATAAGAGTATATTAAAAATCATCAAAAGGATTCTAGGAGAAAACAAGAAGGCCTAGGATTCAAAATTTCCATTAGCTCTGTGGGTTGACAAGGTTACTATGAAAAAGGCCATTGGATGTGCCCCATTGGATTTGGTTTATGGTATACAAGCTAGACTTCCCAAAAACAACTTAAAGGAGATGTATAAGTTTGTTCAGCTCTATGAAGATGACATTGTTGATGAAATGCAACTCAAAATGGATGACATCTTACAATTAGAAGAAACAAGGAGAGAATCTTCTGTTCAAAATGCCAAGTTATAGTCACAGATGAAACACTTGTATGACAAAAGAACTACTAAGAGAAAGTTTGAAATAGGTGACATGATATTAATGTGGAATGCTAGACTACAAGATAAAGGAACGCATGGAAAATTTGACCCAATCTGGTTTGGCCCATATTGCATCTATGATACAAATGTAGAGGACTCATATTTCCTGAAGGATCTAACCGGAGATATTCTTGAATTGCTAGTTCATGGACAATTATTGAAGAGGTACTTTTCTCAAAGTATCTATTTTTCCATGAATAGTAGCTTTAGGGTTTTCTATGTTCTTGTACATTGCGTATATTTTGTAAATCCCTATAAGTTTCTCTGTACAGTCTAGTTTCTTGTTTTTGTGTTCTATTTTGTGCTTTCTAAATAAGTTGTCATTGTTGTATCAAGTATGTGGTCTACACTACCATAGATTCTGAATTCTTGCATAGACATTAGTAGTTTATCATCCCCAAACAGAGCCACTATTGGTTTGATTTTTTGCATAATAATTTTTCTTAAAATTATGGTATAAAAAAATCAGATGTGGGTCCTTTTATTTGATCCTAGGGTTTCAAGTTTTGGTCTTGTATTTTTTATACCCTTTAAAATCTGTGTGAAACCCTAAGTCTTACCCTTTTTAATTTTATCCTAGTGCAAAATCTTTTAAAAGGGTTGAATATTCTTTTTCCACTTGCTTTGAAGTCATTGTTGAGTCCTTTTTGAAAAGTCTTGTCCCTCTATTGGATCTTGTTTGGATCCATGGATGTTGTGTGCTCATTATAAAAAGTTGCGAGGCTGTTTACTATAGCGATATAGAGACCATCAAAAAACTCTATTATGGTATTGAAAAATGAGGTTTGGTGCTAGAGAAGTGTATCAATTTGAAAATGTTATGGTCACATGCTCTATCGTAGGGTTGTCAGTATTAGAAAGGATGCACATGGAGAAATTCGCCAGTGGTGTCACTAGGACTCAAGTTTTTCTGGCGAGTCGCTATGTTGCAACTAGAAAATCTATACACCCTGCCAATAGCGACATAGTGAGTGCTCAAAATTTAAATAAAGTGGAAACCTTTTCAAGTTGATGGTGACTATGGAATCCCCATGTAGTATCATTAATGTACATGACTACTATTTTAGACAATAGTATTGATTGGTGAAAATTCAATTAATGTGTTATATTTTTTCGTCACCAGAAATCAGTTCTCATCGGAGGTTGCTATGTCATGATCAGGAAATCATTGTGCCTCACTAGTAGCGACATAGTGAGTGCTCAAATAATGCAAAAGATAACACTCTTTTGAAAGGAGTGGTAATGAGGATCCCAAGAAAGATATTTTTCAAAGTGTGCCTTTATTTCTATGATAGTCATGTCATTTATGGTTTGTCTGTGTTTTTTTTCCTAGCACCAAATTTTGATGGGTCATTGAAAGTTGCTATGTCTCTGCTAGAAAGTTAATGACTTTCACCGGTAGCGACTAGTCAGAATGTTATGATGTAACAACAGTTTCAAAAAGGTGGGCCCCTAATGAGTTTCTTGTCACAAATGAGTTGTGTAGATCAAATGACATGGTGGCATCCTACTAAGCATTTATATGATGGAAACTCTTAATTTGTCAAAGATCGCTATGTCGCTACTGGAGAGTTAATGGCTTTTTCTAGTAGCAAGGTAGCGACCAGCCTGAAAAACAACAAACATGGTGAAGTCAAGGAGATATGATGCCACTAGGGATTAAAACAATATGTATATGCTAGCATATTAAGCCAGCTAAACATCACCAAGAAATGTGGACCCACTTCCAAGTTAGAATTCAAGTAAAGAGTTGTGATCGTTCGATTAAGTTGAGATCAATGATAATTGCTAACTTGCTATGGTGAGTTGCTCACCCTTTATGTATAGCAAGGTAGTGAAAAGGGAAAGTACATGGGGGACCCACCATTATAATAATAAGAATGCAATAAAATGCTTGTCATCAGATTAATATCAGATCAAGGGTTCTTGCTAACTTGCAATGGTAATGTGTTCACCCTTTACGTATAGCAAGGTAGTGATTCAGTGACACGTGTCCTCAATGAAAAGTGGGTCCAGTTCAAAGTGCCAAAAGTGAAGGAAAGGTACAAGTAGAAGTATTCCATTGGTTTGACTGCTAGTGTGTTGAGAAGAAAGATGAATCAGCCTAGTTTTCATCCCTAGATCGTAGGATTTTTAATAGATCAATGGTGCAAATTTAAAAGGAAAGGTAATGCCACTCTATTTTTCTATTCTATGCATTTATGAGGAACGAAAGCTTTGTGTGTGAGAAAAATAGAGTATAATACAGGAGATTTCATCATCTCTAGTGTCATGCAAACAAAGATTTCATATTTTCTGAGTAAAAGAGCCTACAGAGAATATTGTGTTAAGCCTGGCAAAAATGTAAAGCAATCTCCCACCTATTCATGACCCATTGTAGAGGTCTAGAGAAGAAAAAGTTTGGAAAATCAAGTAAGTACTCATATTATAACCTCTATAGCATTAGAGTTCCTATAAATTATAGTCAAGATGCCTCCTAAGAATGCATTTTCTAGGCAAGTAAATAATATGGATAGAAATGTTCATGACGATTTTCTAGAATTACTCCCAGAGTCAACCATCGAAAATGTATAGGTTAAGAAGTTAATTTCCTTAAACCCTAGGCTTAAGATTGCTGATGGCTTGTATGACAAAGGGAACTGGGTTAGGGATGCAACAACTTCTCAAATTGGTCTTATTTTGTTCAAAAAATGGTTTTCAAAGAGAAATTTGTTCTCCCCAAATTCAAATGTTTGGAACTTTGATTTGGGAAAGCTGGTGGTCCCTAGTGTATTTTTGGATTATGATTTTCTTGAAGCCATTGCAAATAATTATGACCAAGCTATTAGGTTGGTGAGAAGAACTGATCATGTGCCTTTGATCTCAATTACTCCTGAGGAAATTAGAGAGGTTTTTCACCTAGAGCCATTGATAGATTATCATGTGCCAATTAATTTGCAAGAACTAGAAAATGAATACAAGGAAAAGAAGGATGTGATTAGGTGAGGTGCATAGAGGGCACATATTGGACGATATGAACTTTGCAAATAATAATTGCATCCTTTAAGGAAACTTTTAAAAAGAGTCTTTTTGCTTCTCAAGCTATAGAAATATACAGGACCTTATGTTGCATTTTTGGTGAAGATGAATAGGATTTCATGCCCATTGGCCTTATGTATATGATGGCTAAAATTTCTTCCTTTGGTGTAGATGTTATTTTTGACTTTGCTTCCTATTTGGCTGAAGAAATTTAGACTGGTTTGGTTGGAATTGAGAAAGGAAAAGTAGAGACAACTTTGTGCCATTATTCTATGTTGATGCATATGTTCCTATTTAAGGGAGTAACATACTTTGGTAAAGAGATGGAGTTGAATAGAGAGGAGTATACGAAAGCACTACCAGTCCAATTATGGAGTGAAGATATGACTTGGGATGTAGAGAAGGCCAAATTTGTCAGGTTTGACAAGTATTTCGCTTCCAAGCTAAGATGCCTCATATTAAGTGACAATCCTAGAATCCCCAAGGCACTAATAAATCTCATTAGGCCTATGGATAACCCCCATGATTTGAAAGTTTCACATAATTGGGGAGATATTATTCCTTACTTAGTTTCTACTATTTTTAGAGTTTATGGTTTTAAAGGGAGATTTCAAGTGTTGCCCTACCAAGTACCTTTAAAGGTAGGAATGGCTAAAATTTTGTGGCAGTTAGGAGGAGTGGAAGAGATGTTTCTATTGAAAAGGTCACTGGGGTCAATTTTTCCTACTTGTACTGTGACACACCAGTTTGTGATTACTAAAGGGGGTTGGCTCTTTTTACATAAAATTTTGGATCAGTACAAAATGGTTGTTTCCCATCCCCATTGTTGTGATATTGAGGGGTTCTATAATTAGACCTCGAGACATATGATTAAGTTTGGAAAGATAAAGCATGATTTTTATTACCCTGAGGATATTATAAGGAATGAATTCTCATTACAAAAATAGGAAACCAAAAAGGAAAAATGGAGAGTTTACTCCAGAGTGCTAGAATTCATTCACTATTTTGATAAAGATTATAGTCCTTTGGATAAAGATGTCCTAGAGGTAGATAAGATTAATAAACTTATGAATGCTTTTCCTGACATCATGGAAGCAATGAATGAAAAGAAATAAATTTTTATTGATTCCTACCCTGATAGGGCTAGAGAGGCCATGAGAAGGTTAGCTTTCACTCCTAATGTAGGAGCTTGTCATCTAGTTGTTCAAAGGAGGCCAGGCTACAATATAATTTAGAATAGAAGAACCATTGAAGATAAGGGCAAGCAGATAGTGGGATCTACCAGTGCACTCCTAGAAGAAAGGCTTCCTAAGCCATCCCCAAAGAGGAGAAAAGTAGTAAGGGAAGAGGGATGCCATGATTAAGAGTGTTCACCTACTCAATCTCCATTGAGAATTGAAGGAGAATAGATCACTGGTGAGCAAGTTGAGCAGATGGGATCACAAGGAGATATTTTTATTACCTAGGCAGAGTTAGATGAGGGTAACCCTTAAGAACCTCCTCCACCAAGTTTGGATTTAAAAATAGCTAACTATAGAGGTAGGGAATTGAACCTTGTGTTAGAATAGGCAAGTCATCAATTTTTGGCTGATGATAGCTTTGTAAAATCTAGGGCTTTCATGGAGGGCAAATATGAATAATTTTGAAGAAAGATGCAAAAATTTGAAAATAGAGCATCCATAAATGGATGCAGTTTCCATCTAGAACCAAATAAAAGAAGAAATGATAAAATAATTTTAGAATATAAGCCCTGAGGAGGGAAGGAAAATGGTGAGGGCATCAAACATTTTATTGTTAGCAAATTGGGACATTGCTGATGCCTTAGTTTTCAATTTTGTTTCAAATAAATTAAATTTTCAAGATCAAAGTAAAAAGGACTTCCAAGGCATTGCATTTAGTGAAGATCATGTTGCATTGGTTAGTTGGTCATTAAGAAGAGGATCTAGAGCCACATCATCACAACTAGATGAGTCTGGATTGATGGGAAGCATAATTGTAAGGAGACACATCACATGTACAGGGCTGAGGGAGGGAAAGGAGATGTTTGAGTTGTAGAGAAAGTATGAGGCACTTGTGGAAGCCTATAATAAAGAGGTATGAAAGAGGATTGAGCTAGAAAATGAGGTGTTAGGAAGATCTTCTATACCTAGAATAACATACCATCATCCTCCAATGGAACCTTTCAAATCCACCTCCCTTGTAGAAATACCAGACACACCCCAAAGGCCAGAATATTATACAGCTAAAGATTTTGAAGAAGAAAAAAGCAAGCTGTGGGCCTTACATGTGGAGCTAAATATACAATATGAAGATAAATTAAGAAAATTTCTCATCTACCTTGTAGACAAAATTGAGTGGCTATTGTTTTATGATCAGTTAGCAAGAGCAGTAAATATTTGGGAAGAATTGAAAGCAAAAGACAAGGCTTTAAAACCTATTATGAATAAGTGGGGGAAGAAAAGGAGAAGAAAAGAGGTGACATTTTTTAGTTATTTAGTCCTAAGGTCATCCCATGACCAAATTGAAAGGATTTATGACATTGTCACTGATCTGCCAGATTTTGATAACATGAGGGTTTATTTGCAAAGAATAATAGTGGGCTATTTGAATAAAAGTACAAGAGCCAAAAATTTGATTTGTTTCTGCATGCTATAGATAGAAAGAATAAATTGAAAAGCAAAGATGAGTGGACCAAACAATTAGATGATTTTTTTTGTTTAAGGATGAACAAAATCATAAATGAAAAAGGACATGCTTGGTGGGCCACTTCAACTAAAGAGTTGGTAAAAGTTTAGTTGTTCTATGATTCTTTGAAATAGGATTTTGTTACTATTGATAACAAGGCTGAGTATGTGCTCAAAAGATAGAATGATATTTTGCAATTCAACTGGCCAAATGATATAGCTTTTGACACATGGATGGTGGATATTGCTTCTAATGAGCAATTTGAGGAAGTTGGAATAAATGAAGATGAGATATAGGATGGTGAGGTGCAGATTATTGACACATCAGCACTAGATCTAAAGAATGAAGAAGGTGAAGGTTACTAGTTAGCTCCAGTTGTAAGTATACAAGCCTAGGATGTGGACATGATAGAGGAACAATCAAGGGTAAAGTAATGTTGTTAGTTTGATGCAGGCAAGAGGGTGAATAACTAGGGCCAAAGGCACACCCAGCTATCCAAACCACCTTGCAAGAGTTAACACAGCGAAAAACACAACACAAAATACAGCACCAAGGAGAGAGAACAAGATATCTTTCTTGATTCATCAAATATTCAGCATACATGCCCAACTATAAGGCCTTCTGGGTTACAGCCAGATACAAAAAAATACAACTTCCAAATCCATCATCCAACTTTAAATTCGCATTTCCAGACACATATGCCTTCCCTTTTTTAGTCTCCCAATTCTTCCTTTAATCTAAGCCTAAGCACTCTATTTATACTTACTAAAATGGCTTACAAAAGATTCTAGAACATTATATAACAGAAAGGCCAACACAAGATTCATGATCAAAATTAAATACGCAAGTCAGCTCCCATTAAGAACCAAAACACAAACAACTCAGCATCAACTAAAAATTGGCACTCAGCATCACTCGACATCAACTAGAAACTAGCGCTCAATATCAACTAGAAATTGGAAACTCGGCATCACTCACCATCAACTGGAAACTAGCACTTGACATCAACTAGAAACTAGCAACTCGGCATCACTCGACATCAACTTGAAACTGGCACTCAACATCAATTAGAAACTGGCAACTCGACATCACTCTGTATCAACTGGCAGAATGAACAAAAGAATGACCAGGATAACAAGGAAACCTAGGATGCTCCTGCATCATAGTCCAAGATGAAAATAGTGAAAATCCAAGGGTAAAAATTGATTTAGAAGCACCACAGGATGACTCATTATTGGCTAGTTTAGTAGCTACATATTCCAAAGATCCAGAATAGTGGTGGAAAACCAAGGAGCAGTGAAATGTCCCTTTACTGGTTTTGTATGATATTTCCAACCTCTAATCAGATTTTCAAGATCAAACAACTAATATCACAAAGATCCACCAAATTTCTCAAGAAACCCCAAATCGGGTATGCCAGAAATTGTGCCAAAAGCTTCACAGCTTCACAAATTATTAATAAATCTGAAAGTGGACATTTTTACAGAAATTTCAGCAGCATAACAGCCTAAAAAATGAAATTTTCATATCCGTATAGCCTTTACACAATAGTTCTCAAATGTAGGACAAAAACTATGCTCATCGGGCTCCCGAAATTAACACAAAAATGCCCGAAAACACCACAAAAACACTAATAATCTATCTCAGTAGTTTAATCACATCCCACTACATATATTCAGCTCTATTTTAATACCTTAAAGTCTAAAATACAGTAGCAACCCAAACTGATATGAAATACTCAACTGAAAACACCAAACTCATACAAAAAACACACCCGAAAACCCACAAATCTGCACTGTTCAGCACAAAGGCAAACTCTGTATGAGCATGCACATGGAATGGCTTCAAACTCCCATCCTTAGCCTTCCTAGAAACCTGCAAAATCCCATTCTTGGGTCTCCTTGGAAACCTGTAAACTCCCATTCTTGGGTCTCCTTCTCCACAGGTTTGGCAGCCTCTGAAGAATAGCAAAGAAAAATGAGCAAAATCCAGTTCTGGAATCCACCCAAAATGCCTCCAAACCCCTTAAAAGAGGGCATAACCATAAATCACATCCAAGAGAGGTTAATGAAACATATTTTAATAATAATTTCATTTATTAGTCTAATGGTTTCCAAAGATTAACCCCCTTTTTCCGAAACTTCACTTTCTTGGGCCTGCTTGCCTTAGCAAATATTATTATTTTTTTATTATTTGAAAAGGGGACATGAAAAGTCCTCCCCTCCCAAACATTGCTTGTCCTCAAGAAATGGCTGAACAATAAACCAATCAATCCACCTGGATCCCAAATGTAGTCATGAACTATACTACTACCAATTAACACAGGCTCCTGCAATATCCTCTGCAATATGACCAAGAGGAATCCATAATCAAACTGACAATTCTAGCTCAACCAAACTCCAAAATCACCACTACCATAGTCAAAAACCCACAAGATACAAACTCTTAGAACATCAGAACCCAAGTAAAGTGGACAAATCAAACTACCAACACAATAAATACCATCAACGCATCCCACTGGCCTATACGAAATGTACAATCCAACTCTAAAACAATGGTGAATGCTCTCAAATGAAACTGTACCAAGTATGGAGAATCCACACACTGTACAACTCCTGCAGTCAACACAACTCTGCAAATCACCAGCCACTATCTCATAACCATAACTTCCATGCACTGTTGATGGTGAAAAGACATTACAAGATAAAGAGTAAGAAATGGAATCCAAACCAAATTTGCCTGCCATCAACTCCTCAAAACAAGGATCAAATGCTAACTGATGTACATACCTTGCAATATAATGTTGATTAAAAAAACCAACCTCAGTCAATGGCTCACCATGAACAAGTGATACAACCCACTGTGACTGATCACTAGCTAAGTCAAGAGATGTCATAGCCAAAGGAGTAGAATCAATAATAACACCCACTGAAGCATCACTCCCAAACTCTTGCTCTAAGTCACATATTATCAAGCTGTCAACTGCAGAACCTATCACCATGTCATGCCCATCACAACTCTCATCTTGAGGCATCAAATTGTCCCATAACTGATGATAAGCACTAGGAACCAAAGTACATCTCTGTATCATTATCTCATCAACATGGTCATCAAAGGTAAATTGATGAGCGTACCTTATAGTGTAATGCCGATAGAATGCGCCAATCTCAGTCAGTGGCTCAGACTGTAATCTAGATGAAACTAACTATAATTGATCATTAACCATGTTGGAACTAACTACTATCTTCGAAGATATCACCAAGGGAGTAGTATTACTAGTAGGAACCATGCCAACTGCTGACTCACCAACATCACACATGATCTTTGATACATCTCTAGTCTCTGTGCCATCAATACTAGAGGGCACCACCATGTCAGGCATACAACAATCTGCTACAACACCCAACTCAACTGAACCTAACTCTAGTGGGAATGAAGCTGATATGCCAATGTTAGTATCAAGAATGGATGCATCCCCATCTCCACTGTCTTTGAAAATCTCGGCCATGGACATCCTCGGATCACCAAAAACCACCACTTGTGACTGTATAGAATCAGGTAAAGACTGTAGTCTCTCTAACTCCATGGTCACCTTAGCCAAATGAAACTATGACTCCTTGAAAGCCAACTGTGTACTCTTAAGAATCTCAGAAGTCACCTCAAGCTACTCAGTAAGCTCACTCACCTCATCTTCCTTGGCCAATAATGCATCATATGCTGTACTGCCCCACTTCATAAGATAATCTCTGTTGGCTACCAACTGCATATAATCTTGTCTCAAAATCTGGATAGCCTCCCATAAAGAGTGGAACTCTGTCAAGGAAAGATAACTGCCTCCCTGCTCATCACTAGTAGGAGAACCCCATCCATAAACTGCTAACAACTGACGAGCAGCATCAAAATGCTGGCAAGTGATAGCAATGTCTTGGTCACTAACTCTCAACTAATTAGGCACATGATGGCACTGGCTTGACTGTCTCCTACAAACCTCCTCTGATGCACTGTCTAAAGGAGTATCCTCAAAGTTACTAGTCTCTAGAGTATTACCATCCATATCCTATGAATCAAATCTAAAACTCATATCAACATACAGAGTATCAAAAACATTAGCATTGCTGTCCAACTCCTCTATACCCAAGGAAACTAAGTCTTCAAAATTGCCAACTACATCCTCCTGGATGTCATCAATGCCAATATGATCCTAGGACTCATCTATACACACTGGAAAATATGAAATATCATCAACACATTCTAGCAAGTATGGTCGACTGGATATATGAACAAAGCCCAACATCAGTGTATAAAAACTAATACCAACATCAGACAAGATACTGGCACAAGAAAAGACAACACCGTGTAATCTGTTAATCAAATCCATGATAGCACCCAAACAAACACTGCTACCAAAAAGTGTTAAAGATCTCTAGTCAACTGAATCCCAAATGCCAATATAACAATCTCGAGTCCATATCCGTAAACTAGAATCAACTGGTAACTCAAGGAAACTCCTCACCTGAGTAATATGACCAATACCAACTAACTCCACATACCTGTCATGATGAGATAATGAAGTCACAATACTATCTTTGTTCACCTTCAGCTGGCTGGACAAATCATGTGAAGTACTACCAGCCTCAACCTCATGTGATGAAGCATCTAACTATGCCTGGTACTCTTTCTCAACAAATTCATGAATTCTCAATGTCTACTCATCTCTACCAGGTATCTCACCATCCTGCACAACAACATCCTCATAATCATCATCTGAACCCACTATACTGTAGTCACTGCCTGTTGTAACTATACCATCCTGAATACTCGTGGCATCACCCTGTGATGACCTGTAAAAAAATGTCTCAATTTGAGTATCAAGTTGACCATTACTATCAATCTGTGTAATATCCTTTCCCACCACCTCCTGTGGCAAAGTAGAATCTGAGACCTCTACCTGGCTATCAACTAGTTTCTCAACCTCCTCATGCAAGTTCTTGGGAATTGTGTCATCTGTCCTGTGAGAAAATCTGCCAAATAGAAATCTAGTCAACTTATCCACCTTAGCTGGGTCAGACAACATGTCATTCATTATACGGTGGTGCTCAACCAACAGTTCAGACATGTCATGGCTTATTTTCATAAGTTTATCTCAAATGTCTAAATAACCATCCTTTCTACTGTTTTGACTCTGGATATCAATTGTCCAAGATCGTGTCCTTTGAGACTTTGTACTATACCTGTCCATTATGGATAAAGTAGAGTGTAACCCCAATAGGATATAACTTCTTCAAACACCAAGAACTAACATGCAAATGATTAGAAGTAGCATGCAACCATAGATTTTGACATGCAACTGATTAGAAGCAACATGCAACCACCAAATTCACCAAGAACTAACATGCAAATGATTAGAAGTAGCATGCAACCATAAATTTTGACATGTGGCTAATTAGAAGCAACATGCAATCATAAATTATGACATGCAAGATCTGGGTAGTTGTCAAAACTGACATGCAAGATCTAGGTAGTTATCAAAATTGACATGCAAGATCTGGGTAGTTGTCAAAATTGACATGCAAACTTCTACAACCACCAAATTCACCTAGAACTAACATGAAAATGATTAGAAGTAGCATGCAACCATAAATTTTGACATGCATCTAATTAGAAGCAACATGCAACCATAAATTATGACATGCAAGATTTGGGTAGTTCTCAAAACTGAAATGCAAGATCTGCGTAGTTGTCAAAACTGACATGCAACTTCTACAAACCCTCAGGCTGGCAAGATTATGGCTCTGATACCACTAAAATGTCCCTTTACTGGTTTTTTATGATATTTCCAACCTCTAATCATATTTTCAAGATCAAACAACTAATATCACAAAGATCCACCAAATTTCTCAAGAAACCCCAAATCGGGTATGCCAGAAATTGTGCCAAAAGCTTCACAGCTTCAAAAATTATTAATAAATCTGAAAGTGGAAATTTTTACAGAAATTTCAGCAGCATAACAGCCTAAAAAATTAAATTTCCAAATCCATATAGCCTTTACACAATAGTTCTCAAATGTAGGACAAAAACTATGCTCATCAGGCTCCCAAAATTAACACAAAAATGCCCGAAAACACCACAAAAACACTAATAATCTATCTCAGTAGTTTAATCACATCCCAATACATATATTCAGCTCTATTTTAATACCTTAAAGTCTTAAATAAAACAGCAACCCAAACTTATATGAAATACTCAACTGAAAACACCAAACTCATACAAAAAATACACTCGAAAACCCACAAATCTGCACTGTTCAGCACAAAGGAAAACTCTGTATGAGCATGCGCATGGAATGGCTTCAAACTCCCATCCTTAGCCTTCCTGAAAACCTAAAAACTCCCGTTCTTGGGTCTCCCTGGAAAACTGTAAACTCCCGTTCTTAGGTCTCCTTCTCCACAGGTTTGGCAGCCTCTGAAGAATAGCAAAGAAAAATGAGCAAAATCTAGTTCTGGAATCCACCCAAAATGCCTCCAAACCCCTTAAAAGAGGGCATAAACATAACTCACGTCCAAGAGAGGTTAATGAAACATATTTTAATAATAATTTCATTTATTAGTCCAATGGTTTCCAAAGATTAACCCCCTTTTTCCGAAACTTCACTTTCTTGGGCCTGCTTGCCTTAGCAAAGATTATTATTTTTTTATTATTTGAAAAGGGGACATGACAAGTAGATATTTTGTAACAATGTAACATAATTGGGCCTACCAATGAATATTTTGATGCTCTTGGCATTCTGTTACACATTGTTTTATCTTTTGTTAGCTGTTTTTGTTTCTAGTTTGGAAGGACACCTGTCAATCACATTTGCCCTTTGCTTGTTGCAACTCATGCCTATATAAATAAGTTTTCAAGGCAATGTGATGGTCAAAATAGTTGTATATTTTTCAACTTTCAAGAAAAGTACAATCACTCTAGTCATGTGTAGTTATTTTTGAGCTTACTCTTAGTTATGTACTTTTTTGATGACAAATAGAAATGACAGTATCAGTATGAATTCATGGATTCTTCTTTGAGTTTCTATTGGTTCTTGCATTAGTCAGCAAGAGGATAATACAAAAGGGTATTTACACTAGATCTATGTCATCATTTTCAGTCTCCATTTCACAAGTTTATAAATTTTGAGATCATTTGAACTAGTTCATTCAATTGAATGCAGTCTGAATGGGTTGTATATTGGTTTATTGTTGCTTTTAATTCAAAAGATTATGTAGATTCTTTAGTAGATCAGTAGAATTCATGAGTTTATGGAGAGGATATCTCATAAGAATTGAAATAGGTGATTGCAGTTGATAAATTCAATTACAAGTTAATTAAACAAGATCTCCTACTAATAGTCGACTCTTTGCCCCCATGGATAAAGCACTAGTTATATAAATTAGAGGTGTTTGAGAGTACTTTCTACTTCTACATGTCAATTTTTTTTAAAAATTCAAAGCCATTTTTATTTCATTGTGTTAAAGACTATAATATTGGTCACCACTCATTTACATTCAAATTTTGAGTCTTAGGTAGCTACTATTTCCAAGAATACTTGTAAATTCTAGGAGAATTATGACCAGATCTACTTATGAGGGATGTATATAAACTTGAAAGCATTAAGGAAATTGATAAATTGTGTATGTACCTAATGGTAGAAGATGAAAATTAGAATGAAACTAAGGTCATTTTCATACAATAGTTTGTATTAGAATCATCCCTAGGTATACCTACCTTGGTTTTGTAGAGCCTAAATAGTAGGGAACCATCCTTGATTTTGTTTAAGTTGGGTCCAAATGGTTTACTTATGTAATTGTTAATGGGAAATGGCTAATCCTTAGGTTATATGAGTGTTATCATTTTGGTGTTGAGTATTTTGTTGATTCAGTAGTTTTAAACACCAACATACTTGATCCTTCTTAATCAGATGTGTCTTTGTTGTATACTCCTATCTTTCCTTTGTTCTACTCTAACTGATTCTACAATGTAATCTCACTTCATAACTCCTTAGCCACCATGAATGCTCTATTTGCACATGCAAATTTCTCTATACTCTGCTTCAACACCTTACACAGTCGCTAGAAAGTTTAGGGTTTTTCCTCTTAACTTTGGTGACTTAGGGTTAGGTATGAATCTATGACTATTATTCATCCATTTTTTCACTTAAACCTTCCCTTTTTTTGATTGGCTACATGTAATTATATTGAGAATCTAGTTTGAGATTCATCCTTATCTCCAAAATATCATAATTAAATCTTTAGTCAGCTCAAAAATGGTTTACATAGTTGTTTGTGCCATTACAAACAATTATGTCAAAACTGTGTCACTCGACATCTAAAGTCTTTGATGCTCAACATATACTAATCTTTCTATTGTGACTCAATATATGTATTACTTTGCATCCACTATTTACTTGGCATGCTCTAATAATATATATGTTGTGCTCGATATGTACTACTTGTTTGACATGAACTAAGTAAATAACTTAAGTGTGTTGACACTCACTTGTCAAAACCAATCTGAGATAAACACCTTGTACTCCTTATCCATATCATAACTCAACCTTTCCTCTAGGTTCTATTGTTACCTTATTTGATCAAATACTCTTCATCAATAAAACATATGAGAGTACTCAAATCATATAAGCAATTATCTTACCAACAAGTAGCAAGTTTGGCATTAGTGACAAAACAATGATTGAAACACTTTTATCATACTTGTATTAATCTTTTTTTAATAATCTCCCTCTTTGGCATTTACAAAAAACCAAATTGACCAAACTAAATCTATACAACCAAAAAAGTACCAAAAAAAAAATAATGCCTTGTATTGAAATCTCTCCCTCTATAAGTAACTTTCATCTTTTGAATAGGTTACAAAATTTTGTTCTGATAAACAAACAATCAATCAACTCATTCTTATGACTCTCTCTTGACCACTTCTTATTTATCCTTTGACATTAACTCCCTCTTTACTAGGTATTCAAGTTTCTTCTATGTTTTCTTTCATCTCCCTCTATAGTTAGGATTTCTCTTTCTCCCTCAGATTTCTTTAGATTTCTTTGTCTTTCTTCCTTTGTAGGATTTTTCCCTTAGCATCTTTACCTTTCTCCCTCTTTGACAACAATGCCAAAGACTTGTCATCTTAATATGTAGATATGAACATTTATAGTTTCTCCCCTAGTCACCTAGGTTGTGATTGATTTGAAACTCTAGATCTTTGATTACTTTAAGTAGCTCCTCAAGTAAGATCCATTACATTAATGTGTAACATATGTCAATCAACTTATTTTAATGCAAGGCACTCCTCATTCTTTTTAGATAGCCTTTGATAGGGGTATCATGTTGGAAATCTAATTGAAAAGATCATTATTGAAAACAAAGAAGATTGTTTGCAAAGAGGGAGATTGTTGGTAAAGAATGTTTTCAATCATTGTTTTGTCACTAATTTCAAATCTATTATTTGCTAGAAAGACAATCGCTTATAAGATCCAAGTACTATCACTTAGTTGATTGATAAAGAGGATTTAATTAACAAGATGTAACCAAATCACCTAAAGGAAAGGTTGAGTTGTGGTTTTGTAATTAAGTACAAGGATTAGTTAAGACAATGGTAAAATAATGTATTGATATGATATAGAGGTTGGCCACACTTATAAACATTAGAAGAATAAGTTTTAACAAGGTTGTCTACAAAGCTTAACTAAGTTCATTAGTTCATGCCGAGTAAGTTAGTTCATATCGAGAAAGTTTTTAGTTAGTGTCGAGCAAATGCAAAATCTAGTGTGTGCCAAGTGCTATAGAAGGAGTTGAGAAAACTTCAAGTGTTGAGCATTAGAAAACTTAGTGGATCTCAAGTGAGTCCATAGTAGGTGTTGAGCATTAGTAAAACATAGTTGGTGCTGATAAAACAGTATGTGCTGAGCACCATAATTTTAATAGTGTCAAGTTGCTGTGTTATTTGAAAAGTCAAAGATTTGCCAAATTTGAGCCATCAAGTTTGTTACCTTGAATTTTATGAACCAGATGGAGGATAAGGATGATGAGTTGGTGGCACAGAATTTTAACTAAACCATTTTTAGGCAAATTCAAAAGGATTCTTCATGATGTTTCTAGAAGGAACAAGATATGGGGTAGATTCATTGAATCCTACCTAATCCATTCAATCTATATGAAAGAATGGGAAGATTTAAGAAGGAAAAGCATTTTTAGACTTCTATTTAAGGAGTCTTAGGCCAAGAAGCTAGAGTGGTTGGGGTTCCAAATTTTGAAGTTGTTGAAGGATGTCAAGGAGGAGGTATTGAGAAGGAAGAGCAAAGCACAGAGACTCTGCTTTGATAAGTGGCCATATAGGAGATTGCACTAGTACATCGAGCATGAAGACTCAAGGAGATGAAACTTGAATAGAGAACAAGTTGTTAGAGCTATAGAGACTAAAAGCTAGGAAAATTGTGAAGAGTTGAATAGAGATCTGTAATCTGCAAGTTAAGTTGTGAGTTGTATCAGGTCAAAAGCCCTTTTTGTTACTTTCTAACAATTGTGTCAGCTAGGGTAAAATCTTATGGACTTAGGTTGGTTTAACAACCATTTGTAAATCCTTTAGCAAGGTGACATTCGAAGTGAATGTTCTAAAGTCCTCTAACTAGGCCCACTTCTAACAGGGTGGTTAAATCCTTTAACTAGGGTACATTTAACAATATGTTGTAGCTTTTAACAAGGTAGGCCTTTCACAGGGCATCACTTTAGAAGAGTGAGAATTGAGTAGCAAGTTAATGGCGATTTTTTCAAATTGGGTTTCCACATAAATCACTAAGTTATGTGTTGATCTTTTCATGTGTTATGCTTGCATGTTGATTTACAATAACTTGCTAAAGTAGGAAAGTTTAAGCTTGGATGTATGAATAGTTTAATGGGCTTACTTTACTTGATGAAAAAGTTTTAATTGGACATTTGGACCTTGAATAACTGATTCACCCCCCTAGTTATTCTAAAGCATTTCTAACAATTGGTATTAGAGCCATCTATTGATTTAGTTTAAAGGAACTAGAAGTAGGAAGATCAAGATGTCCAAGAGAGAAGTTCCCAAGCTCAATAGAGATAACTTCATTGCATCAATAAGTGATCATGCACAAAAGTTAATGAAGCTACATCTTGGATCGATAAGTGATCATGCACAAACCTAAATTAAAGTAGAACATGTTGATCCATCTATACCTACTTTAGAAGATTTGAAGAAAAAGAAGGAGCACAATTAGGAAATGTTGAAGATTGCCTCTGCCCTCAACAATTATCCAAGAGTTAAGGTGTGTGCCAGGAAACCAACTAACCTTTGAAGGAATAGTAGGAAGACTCACTGCATTTGAGTTATCCAATTTTGATAACTACAAACTTGAGAATCTTGAATCTTCTTTCAAGGCCAAAATATCATTGAAAGACACTAAGGAGGTGAAACCAAAGAAGAAGAAGAAAAAGGTAAAGTATGCATCTAGTGACAACAATATAGATGAAGAAGATGTGAAACAATTAGAAGCACTACTGGCTAAACGATTTCATAGAGGCAAAGGTAAATTCAAAGGTAAGATTCCTATTATTTTTTTTAATGCAATGAAGTAGGACATATTGATACAAGGTGCACATAGAAGAAGAACTATAGAGATGGCAACAAAAACAAGAACAAAAGAGAAGATGATGGCAGAGATTATAAAGATAAAGACAAAAAGTGCTACATTATTGAAGAAGAGGACTCTGACAAAAATGATGATGAGGTAGTCTATGTAGCCATGAAGGATGAGTCAGATGAAGATGAGCCAATAGCACTAGTAACATGTGTGAACAAAAATGACAAATGGATCATAGACAGTGGATGCTCACATCACATGAAAGGAGATAAAAGTAAGTTTATTACCTTTATTCAGTATGATGGAAATAGCATTAGATTTGGAAATGATGCTCCATGTCAAATCAAAGGAAAAGGTTCTATTAAATTTATAGCATGTGATAATGCATACTATGTTGAAGGATTGAACTACAATTTGTTGAGTGTATCTCAATTAGGCAATCTAGGATGCAAAGTAGAATTTGGAAACAAAACTATCAAAATCTATGACACTGATGGAAATATGATAGCAAAAGGAGAATAAACTAGAAGTAATTTGTTTTACTTGGATATGGAAGATGCAACCTATCTTATTGTTAGATTTGATGATGTTTGGTTATGGCATAAGAGGCTATGTCATGTCAACTTTGATAATCTGATTAGCATCAACAAAAAAATGAAAGTTACAGGTTTGGCTAAGTTGAATAAGCTTAAAAATACCATGTGAAAACAATGTAAACTAGGAAAGATGACTAAGTCAAGTTTCAAAAGCAAAGTCTACACTTCCAAAGAATTAGAACTACTCCATACAGACTTATGTGGCCCAATAGAAGTACAAAGCTCTCAAGGAGACAAATACATAATGTTGCTTGTGGATGACTACTCTAGGATGATGACTGCCATGTTCCTAAAACAAAAATATGATGCATTTCAAATGTTTAAGTGGCATTTGGCCAGGGTTGAGAAAGAAATAAGAAAATTTTTGAAGTGCTTGAGATCAGATAGAAGAGGAGAGTTTACATCAAAATAATTTGAGGCATTTTGCAATGACAAAGGAGTTAAAAGAAAAACATCAGCACCAAGAACTCCCCCATAGAATAACATTGTAGAAAGAAGGAATAGATCAATAATAGACTATGCTAGAACATTGATGATGGAGAAAAATGTTGCTTTGAAATACTAAAGAGAATTTGTGAGTACTATTGTGTACACCCTGAATCAAGTTCAAGTCAAGAAAGGTACAAATGCAACACCTTTTAAATTATGATATGGTCACTCACCTAATGTAAAATATTTCAAATTATTTGGTTATAAATGCTGTATTTTTAAAGATACTAGAAATGGAAAGTTTGATGCAAAGAGTGATAAAGGAATATTTCTTGGATACTCCACTAGAAGCAAAGGATATAAGTGTTTGAATAATAACACTAAAAAAATTGTGGAGACTACAAATGTAAATTTTGATGAGCATGTAGAAGTCCAAGTTGATGAATTTAAGAAATTATAAGATTATAGATCTTTTGTATACTTCTATGAAGGAATGCCTACGAAAGATGAAGTTGCCAATCATGTTAGGAATCAACAAAAAAATTTAGTATCAGCTGAGTCATAGCTAGTGACTGCCGAGCTGCATTCAGAAGCCAAGTTGCAGAATGAAAATAATGCACATTTTGATTCTAAAGTTAGTACCCATGAAAGAGCTAATAAAATACAAGATAGAGATGTACATAGTGATTTTGAAGATGAAGGATTAAACATGGAAAGAATGATAGAACAAAGACTATCTAGGTATGTGAGAAGACATCACCCTATAGAATAAATCATTGGTGACAAGGAAGCCATACCAATGAAAAGGAATATATTAAGGAATGAATCATGTCTGCTGATCAAGATTGAGCCAAAAATGATGAAAGATGCACTTGAAGATGATAATTAACATAAAGCTATGGAAGAAGAGATAGATCAAATTGAGAAGAACAAAACCTGGACTCTAGTTCTTAGATTAACTAATAAGAATGTGATCGATACAAAATGGGTCTTTAGAGACAAGCTTGATGAGAATGGTGCGATCACAAGAAATAAGGCTAGACTAGTCTACAAAGGCTATGCACAAGAAGAAGGACTAGATTATGGGGAAACATTTTCCCCTGTTGTAAGAATGAAAGGAGTGAGAACACTACTTACACATGCTGCTTACAAAGGTTTCAAAGTTTATCAAATGGATGTAAAATTTTCTTTTCTAAATAGTATACTGGAACAAGAAGTCTGCATAGAACAACTAGAGGGATTTGTTGATGACAACTACAAGGATATGGTCTACATACTACATAAAACACTCTATGGTTTGAAGCAAGCACCTAGAGCATGGTATGAGAGACTACACAAATATCTTGTGAAGATAGGATATGAGAGAACAAATGATAACAACAACCTATACATCAAGGCAGAAAAAGGTAGAGATATTCTGATATATGAAATCTTTGTTAATGATATAATATTTGGAGGAAAAGATGTCTTATGCAAAGATTTTTCTAATCAAATGAAACATGAGTTTGAGATGTCAATGTTTGGAGAAATCAAATTCTTTGTTGGATTGCATATACATCAACTAAAGCATGGCATATTTGTGACCCAATCAAAATATATCAAGGAGATACTCAAGACCTTTGGATTAGAAGACTTAAAACTAGTTAGTACACCTATGGTAATAGGACATAAGTTATCCAAGAATGATGAGTCAACTAAAGTAAATCAGACAATGTACAGATCAATGATTGGAAAGTTACAATATGTTGTGCATATTAGACCAAACATTGCATTAGCTATTGGAATAATGGCAAGATTTTTTGCTAACCCAAGAGAATATCATTTGATGGCAGTAAAAAAGATATTGAGGTACCTAAAAGGGACTGATGACTTTGGATTATATTACAAGAAGAGTGAAAAGTTTGAGTTGAAAGCCTACACTGATGTAGACTAGGGAGGTAATATTGATGATAGAAAAAACACCAGTGGAGGAGCACTTTTAGGTAAAAGATTGGTTACTTGAACCAACAAAAAGAAAAGTTGTACCTCATAGTCTATAGCAAAAGTTGAATATGTTGCTATTGCTATCAATAGCACCAATATTGTATGGATCAAACATCTATTTCAAGGTATGAAGGAAGAGATAACTAAACCTATGATACGCTATAGTGATAACACAAGTGCCATCAACATATCAAAGAATCCTATGATGCATGCTAAAACAAAGCACATTGCAATTAAGTATCACTATGTAAGAGAATTGGTGGAAGATAAGCAAGTAAGGATGGAATATGTCAGCTCAAAGGAACAAATTTCTAACATCTTCACAAAAACACTACCTAAAGATGCATTTGAGTATCTTAAAGGTAAGTTAGATCCAAGGCTATTTGAGTAACAACAGAATTGCCTTGCATCAAGCAAGTTGAATGTTAAATATTATAAATTAATGTAGAGGATACTTACTTTAGGATTTTTCCTGAAGTAATCAAAGTGATGAAGTTCCAAATTAGTCACAAGCAAGGTGATAGAGGGAGAAATTAGAGTACCTACAAATGCTACACTTGAATGTTAAGATGTTGAAATAATATATATTTGGCATTGTTGTCAAAGAGGGGGAAATAACATAAATTGATCAATGCATATAGAGGGAGAAATGATCAAGTTTACAAAATCAAATGGAAAAAGACAGAAATAGTACAAAATAAAAAATAATAGAAATTTATCAATTCATACAAAGGAAGAAATATTTTGCAGACGGAGAAATGACATAAGCACATTTAAAGGAAATACTGTGTAGAGGGAGAAATGGCATAAGCACATTTAAAGGAAAAAAATGTAAGAAGGATAGATAATAGTTAAGAAGAGTAGAACTTATCAAAGTAGCAAGCTATAGAAAAGAAAGAGTCATATAGGAATAGACATGCAAAAGAATGTTTGCAAAAAGGAAAGAGAAAGCAAACAACAACTAAGAGGGAGAAGTAGAAGCAAAGAAATTAGGATAGCAAATCAAAGACGGAGATGTAAAAACTTATGGTAACATAATTTCTTTTTGGTAGTTGATTTTTTTTTAAACCTAGTTAGCATTTTGGTAACTTAGTTGATGAGTTTGATTTGCCATCAGTGCCAAAGAGGGAGATTTTTGAAAATCTGATTGAAAAGATCATTGTTGAAAATGAAGAAGATTGTTTACAAAGAGAGAATTTTTTGATAAAGAATGCTTTCAATCATTTTTTTGTCACTAATGTAAAACCTTCTATTTGCTGGAATGACAATTGATTATAAGATCCAAGTACTATCACTTAGTTGATTGATGAAGATGATTTAATCAACAAGATGTAACAAAAGCACCTAAAGGAAAGGTTGAGTTATGGTTTTGTAATGAACTGCAAGGATCAGTTAAGACAATGGTAAAATAATGTCTTGATAATATACTCGAAGATACAGAGGTTGGCCACACGTAGAAACATTAGAAGAATAAGTTGTAACAAGGTTGTCTACAAAGCTTAACTAAGTTCATTAGTGAGTGCCAAGCAAGTTAGTTCATGCCGAGTAGATTTTTAGTTAGTGCCAAGCAAATGCAAAATCTAGTGTGTGTTGAGTGATATAGAAGGAGCCAAGCAAACTTCAGGTATCGAGCATTAGAAAACTTAGTAGATTTCGAGTGAATCTATAGTAGATGTCAAGCATCAATAAAAAATAGTTGGTGTCGAGTAACATAGTATGTGCCGAGCACCATAATTTCAATACTATCAAGCTACTACATTATTTGAAAAGTCAAAGATTTGCCAAATCTGACTTGACAAGTTTGTTACCTTGAATTTTGTGAACCAGATGGAGAATAAGGATAATGAGCTGGTGGAAATTTTTTTTAGATAAATCATTTTTAGGTGAATTTAGGAGGATTCTTCATGATGTTTCTAGAAGGAACAAGATATGGGGTAAATTCATTGATCCTACCTAATCCATTCGATCTAGAAGAAAGAGCAGGAAGATTTGAGAAGGAAAATCATTTCCAGACTTCTATTTAAGGAGTCTTAGGCCAAGAAGCTAGAGTGGTTGGGGTGCCAGATTGTGAAGTTGTTGAAGGATGTCAAGGAAGAGGTATTGCAAAGGAAGAACAGAGCACAAAGACTCTACTTCGATAAGTGGCCATATAGGAGATTGCACTGGTACATCGAGCATGAAGACTCAAGGAGATGAAGCTTGAAAGGAGAAAAAGCTATCAAAGCTGCAAAGACTGAAAGCCAAGAAAATTGTGAAGAGCTGAATAGAGGTCTAAAATTTACAAGTTAAGTTGTGAGTTGTATCAGGTCAAAAGCCCTTGTTATTACTTTCTAACAATTGTGTCAACTAGGGTAAAATCCTATGGACTTAGGTTGGTTTAACAACCATTTGTAAATCCTTTAATAGGGGGACATTCCAAGTGAATATTCTAAAGTCCTCTAACCAGGCCCACTTCTAATAGAGTAGTTAAATCCTTTAACGAGGTCACATTTAACAATGCATTATAGCCTTTAATAGGGCAGGCCTTTCATAGGGCATCACTTCAGAAGAGTGAGAATTGAGTAGCATGTTACTGGTGGTTTTTCCCAAATTGAGTTTTCACATAAATCACTATGTTATGTGTTGATATTTTCATGTGTTAATCAACTATTTTCTCTTTTGCGTTAAGATATTCCATCTTCACCTCGTTATCTTGAACTAACTCTCTCAAGTAATGATACTTGATTGCAATGTGCTTAGTATTTGTATGCATCACAAGATTATTTGATATATTTATAACACTTGTATTATCACAATAAAGTATCATAGGTTTAATGATTTCTTCCTTCATACCTTTGAGTAGTTTTTTGATCCATACAATGTTTGTACAATTTACTACAGTAACAAAATATTCAGCTTCAATAGTAGATTAAGAGATGCAATTTTGTTTCTTGCTAGTCCATATAACTAGCTTTGTACCTAAGGAAAATGCTCCTCCACTAGTGCTCTTTCTATCATCAATATTTCTAGCCCAATCAACATTCTTATAGGCTCTTAATTCAAATTTCTCATTTTTCTTATAGTATAGACCATAGACTTCTGTTTCTTTTAGATATCTCATTATTCTCTTAACTACCATCAAATGATTCTCCCTAGGTTTAGCAGAGAATTTTGCAACTATCCCAATAGATAATGCAATATCAAGTCTGTTTTGTACTACATATTGCTATTTTCCAATCATACACCTGTATAATATGTTATTCACCTCTATTGAGACATCATTCTTTAAAAATTTATGTCTTGTCACCATAGGTGTGCTTACTGGCTTGGAATCCTCCAATCCAAAAGTTTTCAATATCTCCTTAACATACTTTGACTGAGTGATGTATATACCATATTTCATATGATGTACTTGCAAACCCACAAAGAACTTGATCTCTCCAAATATAGACATCTAAAATTCTTTCTTCATTTCATTTGAAAAAGCCTTATTTAAAGTATCTTGTCCTCCAAATATGATATCATCAACAAAAATTTTAGATAGTGAAATACCTTTTCCTTCTCTATCTTCAAGTACAAATTTCTATTATCACCGATCCTCTCAAATCCAATCTTGACAAGATAATTATGAAGCCTTTCATACCATGTTGTTGGTGCTTTCTTCAAACTATATAAAGCTTTGTGTAGTCTACATACCATATTTTTGTTGTTAACATCAACAAATCTTTCTAAATGTTCTATATAAACCTCTTCCTCGAATATACCATTTAGAAATGTAAATTTAACATCCATTTGATAAACTGTGAAACCTTTGTATGTAGAGTAAGCAAGCAAAGTTCTTACTCCTTCCAGTCTTGCAACAGGGAAAATGTTTCTCCATAGTCTATTCCTTCTTCTTATGTATATCATTTACAAACTAATCTTTCCTTGTTTCTTGTGACTTCACCATTTTATCTAACTTGTTTCTATATACCCACTTGGTACCAATCACATTTTTTTCTTTTGGTCTAGGAACTAGAGTCCATGGCTTATTTTTCTCAATTTGATCAGTCATTTCTTCCAATATGGCTTTACTCTAGTCTACATCTTCTAAGACATTTTTTAGCGTTTTAGGTTCTTGCATGCTGTAAAAATATCTATCATTTATCAACTTGTTCCTTTTCATTGGTCTAGCATCTTTATCTCCAATTGATTTGTGTAGCAAGGTGATGTCTCTTGACACACTTAGACAATCTTGGTTCAACTTTGGTTTCTTTATTTGGTCTCTCAACTTTTGAATCACTATGTACATGTCTATCATGTGGTTCAACATATCTTTCATGTACACTAATCTCAAAATTAGAATGTGCCTCAACTTTCTTTTGTAACTATACACTTGAATGTAACTCGGTTCCTAAATGCAACTCGACATTCATAGTATGCGACTTGGCAATCATTGAAACTTGTTGTTGGTTTGCAACTTGGTTTACAACATCTTCATTAGCAGGCATACCTTTATTAAAGTATAAAAATGATTTTTATTCTTTTAGTTCCTTCATAGGTTTAGCCTCATATACTTTTTTATATTCATCAAATTTCACATTTGCACTTTCCACAACTTTGTTAGTGTTAGTATTTAAACACTTATAAGCTTTACTTCTTGTGGAATAACCAAAGAATATACTTGGTTCAATTTTTGCATCCAATTTATCATTCATGAAATCTTTGAGAATATAACACTTGCTTCCAAATACCTTAAAATATTTTGCATTGGGTGAGTATCCATACCATAGTTCAAAAGGTGTTGAATGAGTACCTTTCTTAACTTGCACACATTCAAGGTATATACATCTATACTTACAACTTTTCTCTAATATTTTAAAGCAACATTTTTCTCCATCATGAGTGTCCTAGCATAGTCCATTATAGATCTATTCATTCTTTCAAAAATTCCATTTTGTCGAGGGGTCCTAGGAGCATATGTCTGTCTTTTGATTCCTTTGTCATTACAAAACATCTTAAACTCATTTGATATAAATTTTCCTCCTCTATTAAATCTCAAACATTTTAGACTTTTACTTGTTTCCTTCTCAAATCTTGCTATGTACCACTTAAACATTTGGAAAGGTTCATATTTCTATTTTAGAAACATAACTATCATCATTCTAGAATAATCATTAACAAGTAGCATATTGTAGTTATCTACTTTGCATCTTTTCACTTCAATTGGTCTACACAAGTTAGCATGATTAATCTCTAATATTCCTTTAGAGGTATGAGTCTTACTCTTAAAACTTGACTTTGTCATTTTTCCAAATTGATATTGTTTGCAAATTATATTGTCAACTTTCTTCAACTTAGACAAACCTGTAACTCTATTCATGTTACTGATACTAACCAAGTTATCAAAATTAACATGACATAACCTCTTGTGCCATAGTCACACATCATCAAATTCTACAATTAAACAAGTAGCATCCTCTATATCAAGGTAGAATAAATTACCTCTAGTTTGATCACCCTTTCCAATTAGTTTTCCATCAGCATCATATATCTTAGCAATCTTGTTTTCAAATTCAATCTTACAACCCAAATTATTCAGTTGTGACATACTCAACAAATTATAGTTAAATCCTTCAACATAGTAAGCATTTTCACATAAAATATTTTCTATGAGTTTAATAGAACCTTTTCCTTGTATCGTAATAAACTTACTTTTATCTCTAGTCATGTGATGTGAACACACACTATCAATGATCCATCTGCCATTCTTGTTCACACAAGACACTAGTACAATTGCCTCATCCTCATTTGATTCAGCCTTTATTGCAACATGCACCACTTCATCATCATGGTCGTCAAATCCATCTTTTATTTTCTCTTTAGCAATGTAGCAAGACTTCTTGCCTTTGTCTCTATAATCTTTGTTGTTTTCATCTCTTCTACTTTTGTACTTGTCTCCACCTCTGTAATTCTTTTTCTCTAGACATGTAACAACAATATGACCAACCTCATTGCAATTGAAACACATGATATGTGACTTACCTTTGAATTTTCCTTTACCTCTATAAAATCTTCTTGCTAGTAGTGTTTCATGTTGATCTACATCTTCCTCATCTGTATTCCTATCATTGGACACATATCTTACCTTTTTCTTCTTCTTCTCATTAGGTTCCTTTAATGAAAACTTACCTTGGAAAATAGATTCAACATTTTAAAGTTTGTAATTATCAAAATTATATAGCTCAAAAGTAGTTAGCGTACCTACCGAACCTTCAAGAGTCAGATCATTTTCTAGCATACATCTCAATTCTTGTATTGCCGAAACTATAATAGCATAGATGGGCAACAATGTTCTCAAAACTTTTCTTAGTACAATATCATCATCTATTTTACTAGTAGTTCTTCTTGTTTCATTAACAACATCTTTTGTCGTAGAGTAATATTGAGCAATACTCTCACCGTCTTGCATTCTCATATCATCGAATTTACCTCTAAGACTTTCAGCTTTGACTCTTGCAACTTTTTTGTCACCTCTATAGATAGTGTGTAGAGCATCCCATATTTTCTTTTCATTGTCACAACCCTTGATATCATCAAACTTGGCATGGATTAGGGCAAAGGAAATCTCCAATATTGCCTAGTTGTGTTCTTTCTTCTTTTTTAGATCTTCAATAGTTAGGACTCTAGTAGGATCAACATGCTTAACAACAATGGTAGATTGTGCATGCTCTCCAAGACCTCCTTGGTGTAGCTTCATCGAACTTTTTCATGCAAGAAAGTTATTTCTATTAAGCTTGGGTACCTCTCTTTTTGACATCTTGATCTTTTTGCTTCTAGCTTGGGGGGGTGAATCAGTTATCCAAGGTCCAAGTGTACAATTAAAAATTTTCACAACTTAGTGAACCCATATCTATAAAACATTTTCTTCATGCATGCATCCATTAGGTCATATAATCAATTAAACTTGTAGGTTGCTATCAAATCAGCTTTGCAGAAATGTAAACATGAAACATAACAAATTCAATAAAACATTTGACATAATGATTAACATGGAAACACAATTTGGCAAAATCCACTAATAACATGCTACTCGTTCTCACTCTTCTAAAGTGATGCCTTGTGAAAGGCCAACCCTATTAAAGGTTATAATGCACACTATTAAATGTGACTTGGTTAAAGGATTTCAATCATCCTATTAGAAGTGAGCATGATTAGAGGACTTTAGATCATTCACTTGGAATGTCACCCAGTTAAAGGATTTACAAATCACTGTTAAGTCAACCTTAATCCAAAGGATTTACCCTAGACCAGTACAATGATTAGAAAGTAACAATAAGGCTTGATTTGATAACAACTTACAACACACTTGCAAATTACAGATCTTTATTTTCAATCCTCAATTCTACTTGGCTTTCACACACTTCAGCTTTGATAGCTTGTGCACCCTTCAAGCATCCATACCCTTAAGCCTTCTTGATTTTCTTGCCAATGTAGTCTCTTCTCTTAGGTCACTAAATGAAGAAATACCTTAGATTCCTTGTCTTCCTTAGGTTCTTGCACATGACAATCTTTTCTTTTGACCAACCATCTTTATAAATATAGAACTAAGATATTTTTCCGTTCATCCTCCATTTTCCATTTTAGTTTTAGGTTAGATTAGGTAGGATTTAATGAATCTACCCATCATTTCATTTCATTCCCTTCTAGAAACTTCTCCTTCAATTCTCTTTGAATTCACCTCAAAATGGTTCATCTTGAATTTTGTAGCCCCAGCTTATCAAGCATATCTTCCACATGGTTCACACAATCCAAGAAATTAAACTTGTCGACTCAAATTCATCAAATTCTTGATCTTTCTCATAATGCTGACCATCAACATTAACTTGCTTTTGATGCTCAGTACATACTACATTGCTCGACATCCTCTATCAAAACACTCAACACAAACTAAAGTTTACTAGTGCTTGGCATCAACTAAACTTTACTTGGCTTACATTGTATCACTTAGCTTACACTAAAATTGAATTTTCTTAGCTCCAATTGATTTTCTACTCAACTTACACTAACTTTTCTCAGTACCTACTATGCAGAATGGTAAGCTTGGCAGACATACTTCATTTAACTTGTTCTTTTGAACTTAATCCATGTAACCATCCTTTGCAACTTTAAGCATATTATCAATGCACTATAATATCACTGTCTTAACTAATCCTTGTACTCCTTTTCCATATCACAACTCAACCTTTCCTCTAGGTGCTATTGTTACCTCATTTGATCAAATCATCTTCATCAATAAAACAAATGATAATACTCAAATCATATAAGCAATTTTCTTATGAGCAAGTAGCAAGTTTGACATTAGTGACAAAATAATGATTGAAAAATATTTATCATACTTGTATTAATCTATTTTCAATAGATATATCCTTGAAGTATGGCAACTTGTACAATATCCATAATCATTTTACGCCACTTTCATTACATGGATCATACTTACTACCAATAATCCCATGATTCTCAATAAATAACATTCTTTTTTATCCATTCTCAATAATATAATCACTTGCTATTAATAATGGTGCTTGATGCATCTCTTCTTGACCACTAAAATATGTTTTTTATTTTGTTTTGCTGTGGTATGGATGGTCCATTTTAAGGTAAGCATGATGTCCACAATAAAAACACTTGTGCAAAATTTTTGAGTGTCTCACATAATCCTTAAAATTGCAAGTAGGACATCCATGCTATCCATGAATAGAGAGACCAAATAGTGTGCCATATGCCAGAAGGTCATGAATTACAAATAATAAGGAAGCTATTAAAGTGAATCTGATTGAATGACCACTTGCTAAAGATTGAATTGTTTCAATTTCTTTCCACAATTCCATTACCTCATCATATAATGGCTCTAGATAAGCATCTATTGTTTTTGAACTCACACTTTTCTTTCCTAGTATAATCAATGTTAACATTAAGAAAAAATAATTAGTTGCTAACCATTTAGGAAAATTATAATTTATTAGAAACATAGGCCAAGTTGATCATTTAGTGATTTGATATGAAAATGGGTTCACCCCATCTAGAGCCAAACCCAACCTTATATTATGAGGATCTTGAGAAAAATTAGGCCACCTATTATCAAATTCCATCCATGTCTTAAAATCAAGAACATGTCTTTATTTTCCATCAGTGCTCTTATTTTTATCATGCCATTGTATAAGTTCAGCTATCTCTCTACATCTATACATTCTGAGTAACCTAGAATTATTGGAAAGTGTCAAAGAACCTTTCTAAGAACTATTTCTGATTTCTATCCTTGTCTTTACCTAGCTTTGTGACATTTTGGACACTCACTCTCATTTTCAAGAGTTTTTTGAAATAATACACAACCATTCACACTTGTGTGGATGTTCTTGTATGCTAAGTTGAGCTTGCTAGTTTGATTTTTACATTAACTTCATTTTGTTGGCAATGTAGAATCATCCAGAAACAATGAACTTAATAATGCTAATAATTGATCTACACTGTCATTTGTCCAACCACACACAACTTGCAAGTTAAGAATTTGAAGGATTGTTGTCAAATGACTTAACTAGCAATTAGCATACATGATATTTAGAACATTATCCATTGACTTTCCCAATCATCATTTAGACCCTCATCCAATTCTATCCACTTCAAACCCTTTGTTAAATATTTCTTCCTCTTCATCTATATCTTTTACCTCTTCATCTTTGTTTTGTGCCACTTTGTATATGTTTGTCATGTCTTCATCTCTCACTGAAATCTATCATATCCTTATAATAATTATTAGCTCAAGGGCTTATGCTACCATGACCATACCTAATCATGTGATTATAAATCACATTCCTTTTTTCACTTTTTCACCAAGACATATTTTACATGGACATGGATATTTGTCCATGTTCCCCTCATTGGCTATTATTTCATCATATGCATGATATTGACCTATAGTCAACCTTTAATGCCAATCCATCTGTAATGATATGAATCCCAATATTAATTTAGTTTCTGATTTAAAAAAGACACACAACTCTCAAAATGGAGATGAAAAATTATTGTTGAAATTACTCACTTTTAGTTGAGAGCATAATAAAAAGAAGATGGAATTATGATTTTTCCTAAATATATATCTTACATTTATTTGGCATTAACTTAAATAGAATGAAATATGCATATTTTTTGTTTCAAATTAACTCTAAGTTTTTTACAGCATGCCTCATTGACTTCAAATTCTTTACAATGAACTTTTATTTCCTTACCCGCCTTTGTAAAAGTCTCCAAGTCCTATCCAAACAAGATTTATCTCCCATGCAAGATCTTCAAAACTTGTCCATGATAATAAAAAGTTTAATAGCTATGATGAGGGTAATAAAATACAATGTGAATGCAAAAGTGAAAATAATTTCCATATAGGCAAGACGAGGCCTAAAGGGCTAATTTGGGATTAATTGAGAAAATTCATTGAATTAGACTACTTAGGAGAAATATATAGAGATCATTTCTTAGAGATCATTACTTAGGAGAAAACTTATCTTTTGACTATGCTTGAAGATGCCAAGGAATACAATTAGATGTTTAATGCTTATTTAATTTAAAAACAATAGACTCGTAGAAGGTTGAAAAATAACCTAAACACACTAAGACCATATTTTATCTCTTAGATACATAAGGATCAACATATATAGATCCCAAATTCTTGCATTAAAACTTTTAGAAGAAGAATCCTTCAGATTTGACATTGAATTGTTTATATGTAGTAGCAACATCAATGTTTACAATAGTAGCTTGATGTTTTGGTTTTGATAAACAATCTTTGGCATAAAATATGAAATGACACCAACAATAGAAAAAATTTAACAAGAGAATGAGAACCATCAATTGAGAAACTAAATGGTCCATACAATTGATGATGATATGTTCTAGTAGAAATATAAGGAACCGCATAGGTTGCCAACAATTTCATAACACCTGATGGTGCCAAATAGGCACTCATAACAAATAGGAATAATACATGTGCAATAATCTACAATCGACATATCCTCAATGAAAAAAGGTAACATATGATTCCAAATAAATTTCCATTGACTGAAGTCAAATCAAAACATGATATAAAAAGATGAGTTTTCCAATAGATAACATAACCAATCTAGTTATGAAGGAGCTCTCTCAAAACTACCTTAAAACATTTACACTCCTCAAAAAAAGTAGTCATTGAATACGAGGAAGCAAAAGAGGTTGGTAAATAGCAAAAAAAAATGAAATGAAATAAATGATACTTGAAATTCTTCTTTTTTTGTTTTCTTCCATGGTGATGACCTTGGGCCTTTATCTAACTCTTATAGCCCATCTTTTGATATGCCATGGGAGATCCTCCTCCATGACTTATACCATGGTTGTAATTCAACAGTCAACACTCAAGCTTTATGGTGTAGGAGCACCCATGGGACAAAGGGTCTAAGGAGTACTTGTCCTTCATTTTTTAAATTCAACATGTAATAAAGTCTATGAGACCATTTTGTGGTCAAATGTAATGTCATTGATTAAATTGTAAGGCCTCATATCCAATAGGTAACTTGTACTAGTTGGTCAAACCAATGAAAATGAACTGTAAAAACAATAAACAACAAAGTTGGAGTTATATTTAGGTTAACAATCATAGTGATAGAGATAAGAGGGACACATTGATACTTAAACAAGAATTAAGGTGCATAGAGAAAAACATGATTACTGGTCTAAAGGGATAACATAGATTATACACATATTATATGTTCTATGGAGCTTGTACTTGTATTCAAATGTGTATGCAATTTCTACTCCCATGAAGACTTTGTAGTTATTTCTATTTTTTTGTCTAGATAAATAAAATGAATTTTTTTTTGCCTTACAGCAAGATGTGTTTCTATTTTTTCTATCCAGAGAACTTGGCCAGCAACAAAAATGACTATATTTCCTATTCCCAAGAGTTCTTAGCCATTATCTAAAAATAATAATAATAATCATTTCTTCTATTGTAAATAATATTAGTAAAACATGAGAAAATATTTTCTCCAATATTGGATCATTTTCTTCTCAATTAACTCGGGATATTAATTTCTTATATGGTGCACCATTTCTGAGCTTCCGGGGAAAATAAAAGTGCTAGAATAAGGCAATCAAATTGTTGTTTTAACTAGAAAAATCCAATTGATCAATGAAATCCCAAAATCCAATTCCTTAATATTATCAAAATGATAACCATTTAGATGATTTGTATTGTAGCATCTAACAAAGAATTCAACACCAATCAAAATATCCATAATGATTTACATACAAAAAGTACAACTGTTACAACTTCAAATGCAATCTTTTTTTTTGTACATAATGATTTGTGATTTGAGACCTTGAATATTTCAATAAAATGTGCTCCATTAGAAAAATCACCCATCAATGTGATAAAAATATTTGAAGAAAATTCTTGAAATTACCTTCCCAAAGTAGGGAAACAACTTCCTCCTAGAATGAAATGATGACTAGATCATTTTTATGCTTCATTCTTCTATAATCTCCTTATTGTCAAACCTCATTCTTTCTTGGAAGGTATGAACTAGATGCTTTGGAAAATCCACATTAGCATACCCAGTGATCAATAGGGAATATTATGGTATTTTTAGTTTAAAAGGTTTTCAAGTTAGTCCAATGGTCAAAAGGATATAAAATGATATAAAATGGTCATATATGTTGTAAAAGTCCTAAGAGTCTATATTCATATGTTTAGGGAGTTAAATTTGGTTGTTGATCATCTAGAATGACATCTTGATACAAATCAAGTTCTCTTTACTCCATTCAATGCAAAAATATTTATCAAATTTACAAAGGGTTGGATACAAAGAGTAAGTATGGGATCATGCAATAGGAGTTCTTATAATACAAGAAGTTGGGGGTGTTGTGACTGATGCTAGAGGATCTCCCCTTGACTTTTTAAAGAGGATTTACCTAAAGGGACTTGATAGAGGAATCATTTCCTGTTGTGGTCTCCAAATTCATGAGAAAATAATTGCAGCAGTTGATGCAAGTTGGAATTCTTCCAGTTTGTGACCTATGCATTTCTATATATGGAATATGCTATGGACATGGTTCTATAAAATAGATTACTTCCATTTCTTGAAAATATAATACATAGTTAAATGATCTTATTTTCTTGATGGCAAAAACACATTTTCCTTACCAGAGAAGTTACACTGCTATATTCTGTGTGATATCGATTAAGGATGGGTTATGTGTTTCCATGACTATTTTGTTCAAGTAGCCATCAATTGAAATGAAAATTTTACATTTTAGGTTGATGTGGAGTATGTTATTACATAGATAGGACATGATTGCTTTTCTCCAATGGACATATTTATTTGATGCCTTGAATGTCTTACTTGAGGAGATGGATGATATTTTTCAGTGAGCATGATGGTGGGTATTAATTACTATGAGATTTTCAGATGGGGTCATGCCTAAAAAAATAATCCTCTCTGCTAATAGATTTAACTTTAGATAGACCTCCACCAAAAGAATGAAATATGCAAGAAGAAGCCATTTTTTCACCAACGAACATTCTTAGCATCATGAGTCTGTTAGTGTTTCCATTCATAGAGTTTTTTTTTCACTTACTTTTTGAAAAATCTATCAGTACTTGTGGACCAATTATTTGTAGTTACTTTTAGCATGCAATGTCTAAAGATTAGTGAGCCATATCTGTTTTATTTTCGTTATGGATAAATCTCACTAAATCTTGGTAATTGCTTGAAAGAATTAGACCTAAAGAGAAATTAATGTTGATGAGGCTTCAATAGCCGTTACTGATACAATAAAATAAAAATTATAAAGAGAAGAGAAAGTTAAGGCAATAAAATTTTTTTTTTCCAATATTTGTCTTAAAATATATCATTTTGTAATAGTGTTTTAGTAGCCTCCTACATGGATTCACAGTCTAATAATATAGCTTTAAAAGTCACATGTATGGGATAGGTGACCTCTCATGAAGTCATGTGATTCACCTTGTGAGAATCACCTAGGTCAAATGAGTGTTGAGTGTTCTGTTAATTATCATAAGAGATGGGTTTGTGTAAACCACTATTCATGAAACATGGGTCAATGAGTTTGATTAAAAAAAACTATCCACCTACTTATCAAACAATGAATACTACCAAAATTAGTATCTAGTATATTATAGAGCTATGCTTTAATAAATATTATTTCTAATAAAATGTAGGTATTATTTTATTTTGATGTATTATAGATATTAATTCTAGAAATAAAACAAACATAAGTACATGTAGACTTGGGGTGAGTTCCTTTGCATGGAGGGAGAAGTTTACTTTTTCTACATGGATATCATTTCTAGAGGGTGCACTTGAATTTTTTATTTGCATGAGTTCAAATTTTGACAATGGGCTAATACACATGAAGGGGTTACATGTAGACTTGGAGTTCCTTTTTAGTAGAAAAAGGGTTCTTTTGTTTCTTGTATGTTAATGGTGATAATAGTGAACTTGGAATCACTCTTTGCGAACTAAGACCATGGGACTTTTTGTCAAGTAGTAAGGATTTGGGGTCAATGCTCCTAGTGGAGTTCTATCATTTTTATTATTTGTTGGTAATGCCCTTGCAATAGCATCTATCTATGTTTAATAGTTTAGATGATTAATTATTTAGTAGTTTTTGTTTAGGTGACTATATATTAGTGACTGATAATCATTTAGTAGTCTATGTGGTCATTTATTTATTTAGTTAAGCTTTTGTTTTTACCAAGTGACAAAATTAGTCACTTATTTAGTCACCTATAACTATAAATTACAAAGAAATAATGGAATATGATTAGTTTTAGTCACTTGACTAAATTTTTTGGTGGTGTGACTAAAATTTTTAGTCATGTAGTCACATAGTTTCCAAAATGTACTAGTGAATAATATGACATTTTGTAAAATTACAGTTACATAAATTTTTATACAAAATGTTTACCTACAATAAAGAAGGAGTGGGAGAAACATCACTACCTTTGTCATCTAATGGATTGGCCATGTCACCTTGTGACAAAGAAAATATAAAAAAAAACATAAGCATAATGAATGGAATAGTTGACTTAGCAAAAAAACTTATTAATAAAATGGTATACGGTCTATTGGAGTTATTAATTGGTACTAATTAGTTTAAATATTACATATATAGTGCTTACAAGTCCCATGATAGTAACTTTCTTTGTATCTATGTTATTCAAATTGTAATCTATTTTTTGTTATTGGTAATATTGGTTTGTATTAATATTGATAAAGAGAGTACATTATATTGATATGGCATCAAGGGTTACATTTTTAGCTGCCCTTCCCCTTACATATACCATTAGGTAAATATAACACCAAAAAGAGTATTAACACTCTAAAAGTAAATACACCTACCCATACATTATCCAAACTATAACCCAAAAAATAGTGCCACCACCTCCATCATCAACTACACCTTGAACCAATTGGCCACTTCCTCACGTGCAAATGTTGGGGTAGCATGATCATCCTCCACTAATAGTCCTTGCCCCATCCTACGATGCTTTCCCTTGCCTTTTCCCTCCTCTGGTAGAAAAGAAGCATCAATCCACATCCCCTCTTTAGTTGACAGCCCTTCATTCAACTAAGATAAGTGATGATGGAGCTATGTGATATATCCTCTCATTAACACAAAAATAAGTGTTAATTGGAGGTAATTCCTTGGGTACCCATTCTTTCTAAAGATGTGTGCACCTCGAGGGAACCTTGATATTTCCCTTTGCCTCATCATCATAAGAACATGACCCTACTTGAGCAAGGAAAAATTGCATGTGATTATTGAATTTTCTTCTAATCTTTTGACCTCTAGTTTCTCTCTCTTTTGTAGACCTACTACATGTATCACTATCCTCTTTTGTTCACACATTTCCCTCACTTGAGGAAGATAAATATGATAGATACCTATTTGGTGGAACCTATAGCCCATAAAATGAGAGATATAGTTGAAGGAGTGAAATATTTTTCTATAAAATGAGGCTAATATTGATAAAGTTGGCCTAAAGTTAATGTTGAAGGTAAAGAGAAAGCAAGCATGTAATAAACTTATAACTCTTGGTCCATGTCACTATGTGTGATCCTTGTCAAAGGCATATAGTTTCCTGCATATGGAAATAATTTATCTTAAGTTAGTAACAAATTACATGATACATGAGAAATTTGAAATGGTCAGATCTCTAGTAGGTGGGAATCTGGAAGGAGGAAACTTAGTGGTAGGGATGAACCCTAGAGAGATAGGGTATTGGAAAGTAGGGATTTTGATTGGTTTTGTAGGGTTTGATGGATCCCTAGAAGAAAAATATAAACTATCGAGATCCTACTTTACAAGATATGGGGACAGGAATGTTCTTATAGCTCTCCTACCCAACTATCATGTGCTCAAAAGGGACCTATTACAGGAAAGGATTTTTTTGGAGAGTTTGGACAAGAATGTAAATATACACATGACAGAGGACCAGATGAAGGAGAAATTTGTAGGCAATTAATAGAAGTGGTCTTCTTTTTTTGTGACAAGACCTGGAGGAAAATTATCTTTTCCTTTGATTACATTGAAATCCTACTAGGAGAAAGGTGAGTTTCAAATATTTATTCTAGATTTAATTGTTGATTAGTCCATCTTGACTATGGATTTTACTCTAGTTGGTAAATTTTTGGTGGCTAGGTTTGATATTGATGCTTTGAGAAATATGATCAAAAGAAAAAGAGTTATCCATGCTCAAGCTGACATTGCACTTATGATGAATGGTTTCTTTTCCTTTTTTTTTACTTGTAAGGAAGATTTAAACATTGTGCTTTGTGGTGGAACTTGGTCCTTTGGTAATAGTACTCTTACGATTAAAAAATGGGAGCCATATATGGATCTATCTGATGCCTTCTTCCTTAAAACTCTGGTATGGGTAAGACTTCCTGGCTTACCCTTGGAGTTCTAGCATGAAGATATCTTCAAAGGAATTGATGGATCTTTTGGTGAACTTGTTGCTATTGACAATGTCATAGCTTCAAAATCAAAACTTTAGTTTGCTAGAATCTATGTGAAAGTTGCCCATTTGATGACCCTTCTTCTAGGTAAAAGGATGCAAGAGATCATCTTCAAAGATCTTCCAAATGCTTGTTTTGTTTGTTAAAAATAGGGTCATTGGGCAAAAAATTGCCCTTTGAAAAGTAAAAATCAACCTAAGTTGGCTAAAGTGGAGAAGAGAAATAATATAAGATCCATAAATGGGCATGGAAACCTAAAGTAATACCTGAGAGGGTGATTGATAAATCAATACATGAGGAGGTGATTGAGGACAAAGATATCCTTGATAATCAAGATTCAAGTAAGCAGATAGAACTAGAAGATATTTACAATGTGCAAGTTAAAGAGAATATTGTAGATCCAATGAATTAGTTGGTTATCTATTAAAAAAATGAGTTAGAATGGGAAGACTTCAAAGATTTAGAAGAGGCAGAGGAAGGACAGATTCTTGAGGAAAGGAGTCGTACACTAGCTTTAGAGAATATACAAGTTGATGAACCTCAATTTCAAGAGCTTCCCATTTGTCAAGAGATTATTTCCTTTGAGAGTGTCCTTGAATCCAAAGGAATGGATGTGAATTCAGATAAGAAAGAACCTAAACAGAAACAAACTCAAAGGAAGAAAACAAAGAAGAAAGGTAACACTTTATCTAAAGTAGTGGAGATTCAAAGTAGTAAATTGGAAATGTGTTTTCCAAAACTAAAACTGAATGTTGGTACTCTAGAGAAACTTGGTAGGAAAACATCTAAAAAAACTAGAGAAAGTGAAAGTTTACAGAATATTGCTGATGGGAAACATGCAACTATTGTGGATTTTACCCCTAAAAAATTATGATGAATATTATTACTTGGAATATTAGGGGGTTGAATAGTACTCATAAATTAGATATTGTTTGAAATTTTGTTAAAGAGCACAAACCAGATGTTTTAGTGCTCCAAGAAACCAAAATGGATAAAGAGAAAGCTAGAAAGCTTAAATCTTTTAATAATTATTGTATTATGGCTAGTAGCTCTAAAGGAGCCTCGAGGGGAACAATGATTATGTAGAAGCTATCTTTTTTCTCAGGTACCTTGTTGAATGCTAATAAACATTTTATGGTGGTCAAGATAACATGTATTGCCCAGAATAATGAATGATATATTGTTAATGTGTATGCACCTAACATCAAGAGTGCAAGAAAAAAGCTATGGGCTACTCTTTCTAGCATAAAGAGTAATGATTACTATGGTAGATGGATTTTCTTGGGGGATTTTAATGTTTTTCTTTATGATCATAAAAAAAGAGGGAAATGCCAGTCAGTTGGATGGTAGATTGGATTTTATGGATTTTATAAACAAGGAATATTTAATGGATTTAGATCTTCTTGGGATCAATTTCACATGGAGTAACAAAAGAGTTGGTGATGAATGTATCCAAGCTTGCTTGGATAGAGTTCTTATATCTCCAGATTGGACTAAAGATTTTGTGTGTAATTTAAGGACTATCCAAAAGATTAGTTCAGACCATTTTCCTTTGATTTCCACACCTGAGACAATCCATAACTGAAAGAATTTTCCTTTTAGATTTGAGTAAATGTGGTTGCAGGATCCATAGTTCAAAGATTTGTTGGATGAATGGTGGAACATAAATATTAAAGGAACAAGTCTATTTTGTGTGGCTTCTAAACTCAGAAATGTTAAAAAGAAAGTTAAAGTTTGGAATAAAAGATGTTTTGGGAACATTTTTTATAACAAATCCAATATTAAAGAGGATTTGCAAACCATCCAAGAAAGAATTTATAGGGAAAGGTACTCTATGGATTTAGTGATGGAAGAAAATGAGAAGATGGTGGAGTATTATGATATTGTTACTAAAGAAGAGATTTACTAGAGGTAGAGATCTAGATCTATTTGGCTAGATGAAGGTGACATAAATACAAAAAAAATTCATTTATCTACTTTAAAACATAGAGCTAAATCTCAAATTTTAAGTCTTAATAAAGGAAATACGAAGTTAATTGAAGAAAAGGAAATTTCAGAGGAAATGGTTTCCTTTTTCTCTTCTTTGATGTCCTCAAATCCTAGAATTGATTTGACTCATTAGGCTGAGTTGTTGGATGTTATTCCTTCATTGATTATTGAATAGAAAAATAAAATTATGTGTCCTATCCCTAAGGAAGAGGAAACTTATCAAGTTGTTTGCTCGTTGGGAGGGGATAAGTCACCAAGGCCAGATGGTTTTCCTATATATTTTTTTCAAAAAGAATGGAAACTAGTTGGAAAAGATGTGTGTGATGTTGTTAAAGAATTTTTTGGGGCTAAAAGGATGTTGAAGGAAATTAATTCAACTTTCATATGTCTTATTCCAAAGAAGGTTGGTGTATATTCTCTCAATCAATTTAGGCGTTGTAGTCTCTGTAATTCATTTTATAAAATTATTTCAAAAGTCCTAATTTTGAGGTTGTTGCTTCTACTTCCTTCTCTTATTTTTTAGAAACATAATAGTTTTATTCTTGGTAGAAAAATCCTTAATTCTATTATCTCTATGCATGAGAATATCCACCCTTTATCTATTTGTAATAATTAGGGCTTTATGATAAAAGTTGATATTGCTAAAGCCTATGGTAAAGTAGAATGCTCCTTTCTTCATAAGATCTTATTATCTTTTGGTTTTAGTGTCAATGTGGTTAAGTTAATTATGCAGATGATCTCAACTACTTTAGTTGTTGTTCTGGTTAATGGGTGTTCCTCAAAATTCTTTAAACCATCTAGGGGATTGAGATAGGGAGATCCTTTATCTCCTATCATCTTCACTATTATGGCTGATTGTTTGGATAGATATATTGGGAAATTGGTGAGTCAAGCTGGAAAAATTACTCTTCTCAAGGCTTGCCTCCAAAGTATTCCTACGTATTCTTTGAGTCTTTTTAGAATTTTGGCTAAATATGCTGATACTATTGAAAAAATACAAAGGAACTTCCTCTGGTCTAGTTATGAGGATAAGAAGAGAATGGCTTTAATTTCTTGGGATCAAATTTGTAAGCCTAAGATGGATGGTAGTTTGGGGATTGGGTTTGTCAGGAGTATGAATAAAGCTCTTCTTGCTAAGCAGGGTTAGGGAGTTTATCATGACAATAAGGAGTGGAGTTATATTTGAAAACATAAATATCTCTTTGATGCTCCTTCTTTGTCTAATTTTCTTTCTTATCCTAATTTTTTATCTCCTTATACTATTTGGGGAGTTTTTTAGGGAACTAAAAATATTTTAATCAAAGGATGTATTTGGAAAGTGGGTAATGGGTAGAAGATTAGGTTTTGGGATGATGTGTGGATTTTGGATCATCCTCTGATTGAGGATTTTGAGGATAGAACTCTTGTTGACAAATGTAAATAGACTTCTAGTATTTTTGTGGAGAATTACTGGGTTAATAATGAATGGGTTAACCTTGTTGAATGCAATATGATTTTTTATAGTATACAGTTAATCTTGAATGCTTTCAGCCTATATCCTCATATTGAAGATAAAATGGTTTGGGGATTTTAACCAAGAGGTTATTTTAAAGTCTCTTCTATTTAGAATTGAGGAAAAGGGAATTAGACCTTTATGGACTAAAGAATGGATTAAATTTCTTACTCCTAAAATTAACATTTTTTCTAGATCTTATTTCAAAACAAAATTTTAACCTTGGACAATTTGCAAAAAAGAAGGGTTTATGTGGTCAATAGATGTTTCCTATGTGAAAGGGATTCTGAAGATAGGAATCATATTTTCTTAAATTGCAATTATAGTTAAAAAGTGTGGAGTTATATCCTTATCTACTAGAATTTAGATTTGGTTCACCAGAATAATATTGATCAATGCTTCTAGAGTTGGACATTTCCTTCTAAGGAGGTTAATATTGTTTTTCTATGGAAAATTACTCTACCCCATCTATGGTGAAAAATCTAGAAAGAAATAAATAATAGAATTTTTAGAGACAAAGAAATTCTTGAGTGGGTTCTTGGTCATAGTATAATTAGAGCTATCAAGAAAAACTTGAATTCTCATAGAAAACTGAGTGATGATATCCAAATCAATAAACCTATGTAGACTAAAGGCTATAAAATCAAAATTGATGATCAGAGGTAGAATTTAAAATGGGAATCTCCTCCTATGGGTTGGATTAAGGGTAACTTTGATGGTGTTGCTAAAGGAAATCCTTGCAAATATGGTTGCGAAGGGGTTTTGAGGGACCATACTAGTAGAATTGTTGATGCTATTTCCAACCTTATAGGGATTTCTACTAGCCACAAAGCTGAAGCTATGAAAATGCTACATACTATGAGGTTGGCAGTGGATTTTTGTTATCAAAATCTTTGGATGGAATGAGATTCACTTAACATTATTAACATGCTTAGTAACAAGAGTCTAATTACTTGGACCATTGAGGGAAGTATAATGGAAATCAAAAACCTTATTAATAAATTTGATAATTTTATATTCTCTCATATTTTTCAAGAGGGTAATTTTGTTGCTGATTGGATTGCCAACCAAGCTATCTAGAGGGAAAGCAAGATAAGGTGGCAAGTTGACCTAAGCAAGGATGTGGAGCTGATGGTGATAGTTAATTATGATAGGACACATGCTAAAGAGAAGGAAATATTTCCTAAGATTAGAAAATTTATGAAGAGGAGTGATGAGTATATGGAGGATAGTTTGAGATTCCCTAGGAATTGCTTGTGCACTATTATGACTTGTGTTTGGCACATAAGTAAGGTTAATAGCTCATTGGTAATCTTCAAAACTTTATTACTTTTTTTGGTTTTCACTACTCTGGTGATTTGTAGGGGAAAACAAGTTTTTGAGATAGGAGGGGAACCTAGAAAGCAAGAGCTGAGCAATTGCAAGGTTTATAAGGCAAAGGTATTTCTGTGGGAGATTCTACAAAAAGGTAAAGTGATGGCCTACATTGAGAGACTCTGTGGGTATAAACCTCACATCACAACTTTCTTCTTTAAAAAATGGTTTGAATATAGGATCACTTTGCATGGGGTCATGGTAAAATTGATTGAATAATTTATTGCTAAGATTATAGGGCTTCCAATGGAATGGATTAAATTCAACAAAGAGACTAGTATCTCCAATGCAACTTTCAAGAAATTTCCAAAGACGAAAGAGGAAGAGAAGAATTTGGAGAAAAATGGTGACTTTTATGAACTGAAACAAATAAAGGTAATCTAGAGGGATGTGTTGTCATGTATCTGTGAGTATTTTATTCTTGATGGTAGGGCTAAGAGAGTCCATAAATTTCACTTTGTTCTCCTAAATTATTTTAGGCACAAAGATAGGATTTCCTTTCCATTTTTTCTAAAAATTTTCTTCAAAGCCTATATGCTCATAGGAAGAAAGAGTCATGTTCTATGCTTCACAAAGGTTTAATATTACTTATTGAAAGATTTTATAAAAGTAAGGCTATAAAGCCCTCTTCAGTTCTAGAGAAGAGGAAAGGGTCTACTAATGATCCCCATTCTAAGAGAATAAAGGTTGAAGAAGGGACTAATGGTAGCAAGAAGGTTTTAAAATGGGAAAGGACTAAGAAAAATGTTGAGGAAATCCTAAAATCTGAGAATTCTAATAATGATGAGAACATATAAATGGGGGAACTTAGTTCTAACCTAGATGGTTACTCTATTAAAGACAATGAAGAGAGTAGTAAGGATAGAAATTTTGATTCAAATTTTGGGTCATAAGCCCTCGGGGAGGATGAAGAAAAATAGATTGATCACCCTTATATGAAGAGTAATGTCAATGAGGAGAAAATGAAGGAGGATTCTCAAAAGGAAAATGAAGATAAAAGCCTTGTCGGTAAGCACAAAAACCAGAGTAAAGAAGAAAAAGAGGAGGGGAGGGAGAATTTGGATATTAATACTAAGACTTAGATTAATGTTGTGACTACCTATGGTTGGTTTGGATCCTAGGGCTACAGTAGACGAGAGGCATGACTCTCAGGATGGTAAAATTTCCTTTCTTCACATTGCTAAGCTTAAGAAGAGACTTCCCTCTGGGGTGATTCTTGGTTTTCTAATGAAATAATGGTTCTAAAGAAGAAAATGGGGATTATGCAGAAGGAATTGGATGTTGAACACACTAAGATAGCTTAGATGGAAGTGCAAATTGGTAACATTTCTAAAAATTTGAAAGAATATGAGTAGGAGTTTCATTACTTAATTAAGGAAAGTGGTCAAAAAATGGAATAGGTCACTTCTAGTCTATGTGTTGTGGTGTCCAATCTAGGTAAGAAGAGTAATGAGGAGATAATGTCTCTTGGTAATTCAAGGATGGGGAGTCTAGGAGGTCCTAGTATGAGAACCAGGAAAAGCATAAGGAAAAAGGTTGTTGAGGCTCTTGAGGCTCCTGTTCTTACTCTGGTTGATATAATCTAGATTATTGTAGAAGGAGATAAAGAGGTGGTGAACATTATCAAGGAGCTATTGTAGGTGCTTCTTATGGAGCTATGTGCTAGTTGTTGATTTGGGCAATTTTTCTAGTTTCTACTTTTTGCTTTCCAACTTATTTAAACTCTAGGTTCCAGGAAAACCTAGTTGCTTTTTATGGTTTAAAATTTTGGTTTTAGGTCCCTGTAAAACCTAATTTTTTCATTTTAAACTTTAGTTTTTAGGTCCTTGTAAAACCTAGTGGTGCTTTAATGTTTATTTTTAGTTTTTTGTAAAGGGTTTCAAGTCCCTTGAAAACTTACTTTTACCTTAATCTAAAAACAAATTACATGATACTTATGCTAAAAATTACATAGGAGATAAAATGAACAATATGCATATATCATAATCATTGTATACTTTTTAATTCATTACCTTTACAAAAAAAATATTATAAGTAATTAGCATCAAGAATTGAGCACTGTAACAAATATTTGCACCTAATACATTTCCATTGATCATGTCATTGATCATCTTTTTCATCCATCTCATCATCATTTTCACCATCATCATCAAAATTGTCACAATGACCATCATCATCATTATGATCATCACTATGACCATCATTTTTGTCATCGTCATTATCACCATCACCATCACCATCACCACAATCACCATCACCATCATCATCATCATCATCATTGCCACCACCACCACTGCCACCACCACCATCATCATCATCACCACCACCACCACCATCATCAATGTCATCACCATCATCATGAACATCTTTGCCACCATCATTATCATCTCCTTCTTCATCTTTACCATCATCATCATCTACTTCATCTTCCACTTCTTTGGTATCTTCTTCTTCAATCACATTATACTTTATTAGTCTTCCTCTTGGATTGTGTCTAATGACAAATGACCAACCCTATTTATGTGAAACATTAAAGTAAAACACTTGCTCACATTGGCTTGGAAGAACATAGGGCTCATTTCCAAGTAGCTCAAATGACCTTGTATTAATCATTGTAAATTCATTATCATGTTCAATAACAATTCTATTAGGATCATTTTGATTTAGTCATAGCCTGTACCATTTGACAATGAATATAACTAGTTTGAAGGAATTAAATTCACACTGAATTATATCATCCAAAATGTCATAGCATCTATTTTTTAGATTGTTGAGGATGCATCTCATTTCTAGATGAAATATTGGTGACCTCAAAGACTATAGTTATCCCAAAATCACAAGCTCTCCTAGTGTCTTCCACCTTTTTTATTCAAAATTCATGGTCATTGTAGTACATATCTTTGTGGTGCTTGACCTATTATTTTTCAAACATGTCAAAATTATGCATCCATCCATGAGTTGATATTAAACAAATGGGTCATGATAGATTAAACTATATATACCTTTCCATCTCTTAAACCATTTTCTAGATCAATTACCATTGGCATAATACTAAAATCTCTACTATGATGAGCTTCTTTAACAAATGAAGCAACACTTTCCTTAATGAGTGACCATTTTGTTGAGATCATTCAATCCATACCATCATCTAGTCAAGATTGTTTGCATTATACAAATGAAGTGTATCCCACTCATGAGAAACTATATGAAATAAATAGACCAGTTGGAAAAAACTTATAATGATGATGGATAAGAATTAATTAACTACAATAAAATCTTATAATTAACTCTCACTTTTGTCAATCTACCTTTCCCCATCAAGTACCTACCTTTGAATCTATTAATGGAGTTGGGGTCCCAAATGCGATCTACATGGATATTTGATACAAACTTGGGAAGATATTCAATAATGTATACCATGGTCTGGTATACCATATATCCCTCAAACATGGAACCCTTAAGATGTGCTCTTTGTCGAACCAAGTCCTTCAAAAAATTTAATCACCTCTCAACCATCCACATTGACCTAGTTGGTATAGGTCCACACAATTCAATCTCATCAACTATATGTATGAGGTAGTGTTTGCGTGCATTTAAAAAAGCTAAAGGTAGACACTTTTTCATCTCACACAAAAGCTGAGAAATTTTTCTCTTCTAATGCTTTATGTATTTTTTTACCAATTTCTTCAGATGACAACCACCTAGAAGATATTCATCACGTAAAAAGATATTAAGGAGACTCTACGATAAATTATAGAAAAAGAAGCAAAAAACACAAAAATAATATCTATACAACAAATCTAACAAATAGCACTTCTAATCTCATGTATTTCCCAAGATCATATATAACATATTTGACACTGATGTTGTCAAAGTTGTGTGGGAGAGATAGGGGTAGAAAGTATACTGCAATAAAAATAAAATAATCTTTTCAATATATTATAAAATACAACAATGAAAAGTATATGATGTTTTACAAATTTATTGTAACTAGAGAAGAACATGACTTACCTTGACGAAGGTATGCCAATCATGTATTTTGAACCTTGACCCAAAATTGTCTTTCTTTGATATGAGACTGCTTATGTTTGTGAAAAATCCTATGGGAAATTTAGTTTTTTTATGGCTTCAAATATGGTATCAGTTTTCTAGTGCATTAATAACCAAGGAATGAAACTTGTATAAATTTAGTTTCCATTGATATTTGATTCAAGGAAAAAATTAAATGCATGATTGGATTCATCAATGTCATTTCAAGTTTTGACCAATTTTTCTTTGTCATGATTTCCATCCAATATTTTTCATAGTGTCTTTGTTACATTCTTTCCAATATGCATAGTATCACATAATTGTATGATTAGGAGGTGCTTGTAGTAGGACAACCTACTAAATTATCTAGGATAGATTTTAAGTCCTTTTGAAAGTTTTGCATCAATGCCTTGACAACCTTCACAAACATCAATTACATCATTACTAAACAAAAGATAGTGTCCAAATTCTAATTTCATATAAAAATAAACCTACATCATATGGAATGACATTACCTCAATGATTCATTCTATTATATTCAAACTTCCATATGTCATGTGTCATTCTTCATGGCTTTGATGTTGTCTCTTCTTTCCCATTGAAAAGATATTTTTTGGTAATTTGATACTTATGATTTTTGTGGAGGAAGTGTCTATACTCATCGAATACCTACTTTCCTAAACTTTTTGAATGATGAAATTTCATCTTTGGACCATAAATTAGATATGAAAATTTTCCCTTTGTCTAAAGACCTACAAGATTGTGTATAATTGGATGACATGTGTACTAGAAGATTCATATTTTCAATTATCATGTGAAACTTCAACATACAATGAAAATGTGTTAGCACTATTACATACCAAAAATATGCAATAACTATTTTACATACCACAAAAATGTGTTAGTCTAGGGGCATCATGTATTGTCCATACAAGCATTGCACAAAATTGAAATTTCTTTCACAAATTGGTCTAGAGATGTACATAGTGACCCCATTCCATAACTCCAAAAAATCATCAATCAAGAGCTCAATATATACATTCATATCTTTTACTTGGTGCTTACCTAGTTGAACAAACATTAAAAAAACATAATTATTATGGTCATTTTGATATTGTGTTTATAAATTAATTTAGATGACTATTAAATGGAAAAATATTTGGTATAACCATTACCAACATTATGTGCTCCCTCTTTATGAACATCCAAAGAGGAATGTTATTGTTTAAAACAAAAACAAGCTAGACTAAGTAAATAGATCTCATCTCTCCAAATGGATTGACATCGTCTACTGCTAATGAAAGCTTTAGATTATGAGGATCTTCTTTAAATAATGACTGCCTATCTTCTATGTCCTCAAATGAAAAACCATCTGGAGGCATTCACATAATATCATCTTGACTTCTATTACGTGCATGGTAATCCATAAATTGTGCCAAGCTAGTGTACATACATAATCATTACAAACGTGGAATAATGTGAATGTATAAAGAACCTTGAGAGGAACCTTTTGATTATTTGATCTAATTGATATCTACTAATGTGACAATTAGGGAATTGTGTTGCAAATTAATGTTGTTTATGATATATAATATGATCATTGGGACATGCATGTATTGTTTGATATTCCATTCCAATATCTTTCATAATGGCCAATAATTCTTGGTAAGAGAAAGATAGAATATTTGATGGTAGTAACAAACACTCACCTATCAACCTATAGAAAAAAAATTTTAGTATAAAGAAAATTAATTGTATACACTAACATAGAAGATGACAAAAATGACAGTATACCTTACGTACATGAGATTTCTACATTGGATATATCATTCATAACCTTGAAGTTTACCAATAGCAATACAACAGAGAGAAGTGTTGTTTGGGAGCCTTTGTATAGGGGCTCGTATAACTTTTAAATCATAGATATATCAAGGTTCTCTTCATCATCATCATCGTTAGATGTGCTACTATCATCATCTTCATCATCTTCATCAATTGTGTCAATAACATCTTCTTCAATCCTATTCTCTTGCACATTATCAGTTGTGCCAATACCAACATCTTCAATTGTGTTCTTTGTCTCAGGATCATCTTTTTCTATGGGAGCATTACCTTCTACTAGTTGGAAATCCACATTCACCAAAGGACCAAAATCCTTTCCCCCTTCAATGTGATCATGTTGCTTACAATGTCTCTGAGCTGTTGTGATTAGAATTCTTCAATTCTTTAAGCCCTTACATTTTTTGCAAGGACAATAACATTTTCCATCATCTTTTCTTTTGAATTGAGACCAAAATCTAGCAATTGTCACCTTACTTTGTTCTAGGTTCATATTGTTAGGCATGAACTTTCTTTACATGAAAAAAATTGGGCCATAAACTTATATCAAATATAAACATACAAGCATTAGTAGTATCTTGTATATAATTGAAAATAATTAAATAATTAAATATTACTATCTCTTCAGTAAGGGTTGCATCTAAATAAATCAAATGAATTATACAATTTAAATATATATACATATATATATTGATAAGAAAAAATGGTATATTTAAACTAAATAGGTGTAGAATATTCTCTTAACACAAATGCAATATTTTTCATGAGGCTAATTAATGGTTCAAAATTGATGTCTTGGGATAATTTGTGTTGGTGGGGTTTCCTTGGTTTCTATATGTGTATTTTGTGTCATCACAATGAGGATTGTGTTTCTCATTTTTTCCTTTGACAATCTTTGTCTACAAAGATTTGGCATTTCTAGTGGGGAGTTAGTTACTAGGCTTGAGTTAGTTATTAAACTTGTTGGTGTCTCCTTTTTAGTTGAGCTTTGGATCTACTAGGGTAAGCCTCTCATTTAAAATGTCTTTATAGATTGTGAAAATGTGATTGATGTGAATGTGAGTCAATTAAATAATCCTACAACCTATATCATGCACAACATAATTGGTTAAGAAGGAAGCCTCAATGTTTTGTATCTTATCCATTAGGTTGATAATCAAAAAAAAAATTCTCTTAAAGCCCTCCTATAGAAACCATCATTTCTGTTTTTAACATGATCCTAGAGGATTAAGTCCATAAAAAATCCAACACAACAAACTTTATCACTATTTATTGGTTTTCTAGAAAACTGAAGAAAGTAGCATCAATGCCATAAAAAATCAAGAAACATCTTTTTTTTTGGCCAAAAATGTCCAGCATTGTGATAGTTCTTGCAATCAAAAGTTTAAGTTAAAGAAGTATTAAAAAAATCAATGCTTAATTTTTTATGGTGAATATTGATATGAGTTTTTTTCAAGTTGGTGAGCCATACTTGATACTAGTGTTTTGGAAATCATGATATATATCCTCATCAATTATTGAATCGACAGGACAAATCAATTAAAAGCTATGAACCTCAAAAGTCCATTTATTACAACTATATTGAATGTTTTCGACTCCAAATAGGAACTTTTCTCTATTACTTGAATTTTTGTTATTGCAATGTTTAGGGTTCTTTGCTTAAAATGTTGGAAATGTTCATCCCATATTATTCCAAACACAAATATGTCATCCAAATAGACCAAAATAAGGGATAGCGAAAGGCCTAAATATGTCATTGGTAATTCTAACAGCTTAAACATCACACACTAAGGCTTGATTCTTAGGTTAAAAGTGTTAAATAGTCAAAGTTGACTTACTTTATCCAACCTTGATATTTTTTCTTAGTGTGTGGTGTTTAAGAGTGGCCTTTGTCATCCCCAAGGAAGTGGTAGAGACATTGGTCAACCAAAAAGGTACTTCTATCCATTCAAATATTTCATCTTTGGATTTGAGAGTAATTTATGTGACATCTGAATGGTATGTATAACTGGCCCTGCCTCTTTCAATTGAATCATTATCAATAGAAAATTTCTATATTGAGATATTAAATTCCCACACCAAATTTTTTAATAATGATAGAATATTTTGGGATATTAAATGCCTACATCATATTTTGTAGTAATGACCATGTGTATTTAATATAGGACATTCCCAAGCTCACTAATACTTTCATTACCCAATTTCATAACATATCACATTTCCTAGACTTGTAGATGTTGTGATGTGTGTACAGGTATGGTTGTCCCAAAAATACAACACACATGCATCCAATAGTGATACCCCATAGATCTCCTCATCATTGAATGGTTTGATGCAATTTAAGATAATAATTTAGTATTTTCTTACCCATATATCTCACCCTTGGCTTGCTCAACCTACTTTCAAAAGTAAAATGTAAAGAATTTAAAACTAACTAAATCTATAAGATAAATAAACATTGTGCATGCTTGTAAGGTGATATTTTACTAGTATAAAAAGTCACATATATCATTAGTGATCTACTCACTATCTTTTTTCTCAAAAGTGTATGTAGGAAGTAGATATTAGATTTCTCCTACAATCCATGTGCTTTTACATTAGTGGTGTAGGGGCTAAGAACTCTCTACCTTGTTATACTAATGGATTTTATAGTTTTCACACCACTAACCAATGCATTTGTATGTCATTTTGGTGCTCTTGTTTAATATTTTAAGTGAGGGGAGAAGCTCTTGTTGATCTAATTCTCAAAAAAAAGGAGCTACCTTCCTCTTTCAATTATTCAAGGCTTTCAAATACTCATTTTTTATTTCTTAATTGAATTTCTTTTCAATATTTGTTTCATGTCTGTGGTTGGTTCCTAGCATCTCAACACTTTAAAACTCCATCTAATTTAGATATCAATTTGGCCCAGTATTGTACTTAAAACCTAAATAATTTTTCTATATGTTGCATGCTGACCTTTGTGGAAGTATTGGGGTACTCCTAGATATACTATCATTTTTTTTTTCTGAGGTGGCTACCATTACATATATGTGTCACTATGTAATATACAAATTTGAATAGATTTGAATAGTAATATAATAAATTCAGCACCCACATGATGAGGGGAAGAAAATTTGACTAGAAAAAAATTGTAATAGAATTTGTTTGTTTAATACACTTTAGGACACATATATACATAGGGATATATTACTTTGAAGATGTCAACATATCCAATTTCCATGGTGGTAACCAGCTCATACTAGTGCATGAAAAAATGAAAAAGACTCTTTAATAGAAATAGTATCTAAAAAATCCTTTAGGTTTTGCAACACAAAATATCATCATCCCAAATTTGATGGTGAATCCACATCACTACCAAAAACCCCCATTGAACCATGCTAGCAAGTTACACATGCATGGGTATTGTGATCAATCTTCTAAATGAAGATCCTTTATGTCTACACACAATATTAAGATTTAAAGCCACCAACAAAAAACAAGAACAAATTCTATGATACCACATCATCACTTTGAAAAGTCCAAAATATTCATAAATAACTCAGATAGAAAGATTTTCACCATATATGTCTTCCATAAATAATACATAGCTCATAAATAACAATATATCTCATCAATAACAACATTTAGATCTTCCACCATGTCTGTACATAATAAGAACATGTAGTCTCCTCTATTTGATTAAAAAAAAAAAAACCAAGACACCAATTTGTGCATGAAATATAGTTTTGATGTGCATGTTGTGCAAAATAATGGTATTATCAACAATTAAACAAAAGGCTATATTGAGGTGGGACTGACGATCATTTCCACTATATGACATTTTGTTGTTATCCATAGTATTTAGAGGATCAATATCCCTCTGAAGTCATTTCCAAGTGATGGAGAATGGCCCTCTAGACCTTCTAAATAACCAAGACAATGCTCCTTTAATAGATTCTTTCCTATCAAAATGAATTAGTATCCACTTATTATGACTATGATTGTATTAGAGATAGTTGTAAGCAACAACCATAGATTAGGAATTTGTGGCAACATTTTTTTTCCTTGCATTGTAAAATGAAACACTAGTCCCATTATAGTTCAATTCAACCATTGAGTAAATTTGGAAAAATAAACCTATCACCAATCGATTGAGACCAAGAGGACTTGTCACACTTTGAAAAATATTACCAATTATCACACTAGGGCCTAGTAGAACTTTTATTAGATAGATCCATGTATTGTAAAACAAAAGTCATTTGATTGAAGAAATGTATTTGTAAACCCTCATGGTTAAGGATTTGAAATTTTTTGTTCATTTATCCAAATTGGACCATTTGAAAATTTTCATCATTCAGATTTTAGTAGTATTTTGAAGACTCTTTCAAATGCATTTGGCTTTAGATCTAAAATTTGTGTCTTTAACTAATTAGGATTGAAGATTTCAATGATTCAAGGGGTTTAAATAGGATTAAGGAAAGTAACCTTCATTTCTTAGTCAATCCCAACTTCAACAGTGAAAGGTGAGCAAGCGTCATAAGGGAAATTAAAGTGCCTTTGTGGGAACCTAGACCTCATCTACTATGTATCATCCAAAGCTAAACCTAGTCTACTTGATGTTGCATAAAAAAATCTACCCCGTGCTGGCACTTAACCATTTCTCCCACTCCTGCCCATGCATAGCTAGCTAAGATAGAATGAAATGAAATGAGATTCACTTTTATTTCTATATCCCATGTTGGTCAAAATTTTGACATTAAACTTTACAAAGGTCAAAATTTTGATCTTTTTGGGACATATATAAAAATAAAAATAAAAAATCATAAGCCAAAGTGGATTTTGGTCAAAAATCAAAGGCAAATGTACTAGTGAGTAATGCTTTCGATCTAGCATAACATGAGATGTGGATGATATATAGAGGGGGGGCATGATTCTAGATTATGTAATCTAGAATAGCAGGCTCCACTTAGACCTTGATGGATCATTCATGTGATCGATCATGTTACATATATAACAGATAATAAATGGTGGAATATCCATCTATGATCATGTTATGTAACATTCATGCAAGTCAAGTTGATAGGAATGATCCTCTAAACCAGTAATAATACAACTAAAAACTACGAAATTACATTATACGAATGCAAGTCATCATTATAAATATACCTAGGTAACATTGCATACAAAACCAATTCAAAATAAAATACATGAGTTGTTAAGATGCCAAATAATCTATAGATGCATTTTTTAATAACTATCACATTAACTATACGTTCAATAATGGAACATATGCCTAATTGACAACAATGTTGGCTAAATCTTAAACATCCTTGATTGCCCAAATTATTTTAAGTTGTCTACTTTTACAATTTTAACTAGATAGCCACAATGAGGAAGTTGTTATGAACATTCTAAATTCATGTTTTAAATAATTGTTACTATAAAATAATATACTTCATAAAAAAGTAACATACAAAAAAATACATTATTTTTTTTTGTAATAAAATGTTGCACTCTTGCCTGGCCTTATTTTTTCTTATTTCTTATGTGAATCCTTCCCCTCAAACATTCATTGACATTTCCTAAATTATTTAGAAGTACAATATAGGTTGAGAAAATTATGGAACAATAGATTCAATATATGTCTTCTTCACGTAAAAAATATTTGCAATGGTTGGAGTAGAATGTTAGCAAATTCAACAAATACACTTCTTAACTCCTTTGGATAACAAGTAATTTTTATCTAATGGAGTTAAATACTCCCAGTGTAATAATTTCATAGCTAAACTACACTAGGACTACATTACTATAGAACGCTATGACAAATGACAAAAAAAATTAGATGGTACACCTACACTAATCCCAACTACTTATTTTTTTAAGTCTTTAATTATAGAAGTCAAGAGTAATGGAAAGGACCAAGGAAGAAAGTTATGATAGACTCAATTTTAATAATGAAAGTCTACCTCTTTTTAATAAAGAAATTGTGAAAGACATGATGCCCAATTTGACTAGATGCACATGACTTGAAGCACGAGAGAGAGAGAGAGAGAGAGAGAGAGAGAGAGAGAGAGAGAGAGAGAGAGAGAGAGAGAGAGAGCCCATGATGGGTTGATCATATGGAGAGGATCATTGGCTAAAGGGGGATATCAATATCTTAAGCATTGTATGCTCAATTTCATTTCTCTTTTAGCACAAGCACAAATTAAAAATATTTTAGACTTTGCAAGCTTTAAACAAAATTGTATTATTTATAATTTTCATTTTGTGGATATCCTCCAATATGGGTTTAAGTAGACAATATTAAGCTATTCTTGAAACTATGAAAATTTCAATAAAGTGGAACATATCCCAAAAATTCTATAATGTGATTGTCCTAAAATATAAATTTTTACTAAACATAGCCCTTCTTTTATTTAGACCCTATCAACCCATCCCCATGGACTTGTAAAGAATCCACATTTTTTCATACACTTATTATAGCCTTGCAGACTCTAAACATTTTTCACATGACCTCCATAGTCCCTTAACTCATATCAAACTAACTTTGAATCAACAATATTAAATTAGACTCCTTACTATAAATTTGTGAGAGTGAAATCTTTGAGACAATCACCTTTTTTAGGCATCATTATGCTCGCATTCCCTTCCTATTGCTTAGGGAAATTATATTATTTTATTTCACATCTGTCTTAATCTTAAGAATCATTACCAATGATAGTAAATGTAGAATGGAACTTTAGACAATGTCCAATCATTAGGCATAAGTCTTTGGAGTGCTTACACCAACAGTAGAGGAGAGGGAAGGTTGAGGTGCTATAGAATTTGAAGATGATTATAAGCAAGAAGTTGCCAAGTTGACATTAGAAATTGAAGAACTTTTTAGTGGATATGAACTAAAGGATCTAGTCACAATTAAAGATGATACTGACACCCCTCTATCTAATTCTAATGTACTAATTGAAGAGGAAATTAAAGATTTAACATATAATTCAAATATTTAAAATACTTAAGCCATCTTTCTCAGATTTCACTTATCAATATCAACAACATCTGCTCAAGCAATCTCCTTTAGCTTCACATCCACTCTCACACACTTGTGTTCACCTTTGTGTGCCTCTAATCCACCTATCTCTATATGTGCCTCTCTCTCTCTCTCTCTCTCTCTCTCTCTCTCTCTCTCTCTCTCTCTCTCTCTCTCTCTCTCTCTCTCTCTCTATTTTAGTTCATCTCTATACCTCCTTAAATAGGTAATTCTTTCTTTACCATTTTTCATGATCACTATAGATCTTAGGGTTTACAACCAAGTTCAACATGATTCATTGTATATGTCCGTCTTCTTGATCTTTCTATAGGAACTTCTTTGTAATCTATCTAGTAGGTCTTTACCTAATCCTCATCTTGAATTTAATGATCCAACTCATCAATCTTATCTTTTACATGGTTTACATCTCCTAAGAAATCAATTGAGTTGGATGGGATTTACAATTTCCTCAAATTCATTCTCAACATTGTTACTCGAAAATCACTAAGTTCTGACACTTGGTCATCACTTAATCATTTGGTCACTATTAATTGGCATTGACTATCTTGCTCAATCAATATTAATGCTCGATCAAAACTAAAATTTCTTTGCACTAGCTGTGGCTCGGTTGACACTAGCATCACTCGGCATTCCTTAACCTTTTACTCCATTTCTCGGCTTAGCTTAGCTTTCTTGATATAAATAATTACTTTGTCTCATCAAAGTCTATCTAATCAAATATACATTGTAGCTTCCTTTTCATAGCTCAACCTTTTCTCTAGGTGCTCTTGTTATGAACAATTTCTCAAATCCTCATCATCAATCAAATAGATATGACATTTAGATTAGGTAGCAATATGTCTTATCAATAGATTTGACATCAAAGAAAAAAAAAAAAAAATTTCAATTGTATGTTTCTAACAATCTCCCTCTTTGGCTTTGATGGAAACATCTCTACATCTCAATATTAGCAATATCTTAATGTATTGAATGTATCTCACTTTGTTACCATATAATCCAAAATATTTCACTATCATTATGATTCTCTTTACTAATTTTTTCGCTCTAAAATAATAGATCTTCCTCTTTGTATATCTTTCTCTCTGAGTATATCTCTTCTTCTTTATCTATTTCTTTGTATATTCTCCCTCTTTTGGTTATACTCACTCTTCTCTGGTATACCTCTCCCTCTTTTCATATTTCTTCTTTCATATATTCCTCCTCTTTGACAACAATGCGAAAGACACTAAGTTCCTTAGCTTCAAGCTCTTCATACATATGAATTATTTATATTTTGCATGTCTGGCTAATTCTATCATTTGTCTATGACTAATATGTTATGTTGTACTTGACTATCTACCTTAGGCATTTCCCAAAGTAGAGCTATATTGCATCAACGTGTAACATATTTTAATTAGAATATTTGATGCAATGCACCTTGTCTGCTTAGGTAGCTTTTTTTAGGGGAATCACCCCTAATCAACCTCTAAGATATTCATGAGCATCATTAGGTAAGGCTTTTGTGAATATGTCAACAACTTTTTCTTTGGTGTGCACATATTCTACCTTCACTTATTTGTCTTGAACTAGTTCCCTCAGGTAGTGATACTTGATAGCAATATGCTTTGTCTTAGTGTGCATCACTAGATTCTTTGCATTAATAGCACTCATGTTATCACAATTATATTTTTTTTGGAAAAGGGATAAAAATTTATTCAGTCAAATCTAGATTACAAAGAAAAGGCCAGAGGCCCACAACAACACTATATATTCTTATCTTCAAAAATTAGCTAGTCAATAATCTCCCAATATTCTTGAGGTGACTCATCCCTTCCATTAATATCTCAACTATCCACATTATCCAAAGCCCACTTTGCCAAACAATCTACACCTCTATTCCATTCACAAGGGATATGACAAAAGGAGACAGAGTCCAAGGAACTACATAAGATCAGTATTTGTCTAGCCAAAGAGGCTAATCTCTAATTAACACTCTCCACGCTCTGGTTATTCAATATATCAACAACAATCTGTTAGTTAGACTCACATATGATCTTTTTCCAGCCTAAAGGACATCCTCTCTCCACAGCAATCTTAATAGCAAGGGCCTCCATCAGATTATTAGAATGTTGACCCTTATAAATGGACTACATAAAAACCACACCACCATCATTACCTCTACTTATAGCTCCAATACCAACATGACCAAGATTTCCCTGAGAAGACCATCAATATTAATCTTCAAGAACCTAGCTAGGGGAGGGGACCATCACCCATCCCTACAAACACATTGCTTGCCATGGCATGGCCATTTTCCAAGAGTGCATCCCTGATTACTGCCATCCAAGCTCAAATTCCTCACAATATTTTGTTCCCCAGGATCTATACTTTCAGACATGTCACACTTAGCAAAAATAGTCTCCTAAAACTTACTAAGAATCTTCCTCCACAACTATACGCTATCTAACTTAGAGTCACAAAGATCATGCAATTCCTCTCCAACCAAAGGTTCCAGAGAATAAAAATTGGCCCAACTATCTAGGCACTTTGCAAGAAAGAAGTCTTCATTGGAGGTCTACCCAAACTTTCCCCAAAGTCAATGAGAGAAGTTGCATGAATACAGCCATGACTCCAAGCCTCCCACCATCTATGCCAAATTTCCTTTGAAAAGGGGTAGAGAAAAAATAAGTGAGAGATACACTCCTCATTATGTGAACATAAGGAACAAATAGAAGGTCCCTGAAAGCCTCTTTTACGAAGATCCTCCCATGTAAGACATTTCTTTTGGGCCAGGAACCATAAGAAGAAATTACATTTGGACCAAGAAAAGTTATTCCAAACCTTCTTCCACCAGTGCACTTTAGCTGCACCATGTAGGTTCCTATCTAGCACGACATAGCCTTTAGCCAAAAAGAATTTTCCTTCTGGACTAGGATCCCAAGCCAGAACATCCCTTCCCTTAAGAGAGCTACAAAACTTGTTCTCCAACACTTGAGCAAGAAGAGTGCAATCCTCATTAGAGCCACTGACAGGCCACTCTTAAAAATTCTTCTAGAAAATCACCTCTACCTACCCCAAATACTTGACTGTCTTAAAATGCTCCACCTTAAACCAGCTGGCATTAGTGAAAATGTGACAAAGAGGCTAAATCAGGGGAAAGCTAGAGGTCATGGGTGGATGGCCATCCCAAGAATCCTGCCAAAATAGAGCATCTGAGCCTCCATTACAAATCCAAAAGAGGCCTTTCTTAAGGGTATTCTAAACACAAGAACCTTTACCCAAAAAAGAAAGGCATGGCACATCTGAACTATCCACACTAGGAAAATACTTGTGAGTAAGAATCTTGGCCGAATCTGAGTGTTGATTGTTGCACCACCTCCAATACAGCTTAGCAGCTAGAGTCATGACAAAAAGTGCCATAAACCTAAGACCTAGGCCCCCAACATACTTTGGCCTATAGACACACTCCCACTTAACTAAAATCCACTTCGATGAGAGAAGGGTACCAGACCAAAGAAACTGTCGAGAAAGAGCATCAAAATCTCTTACAAAGGTAGAAGGGGGAACTTGCACACAACACCTATAAATAGGGAGAGACTGCACCATAGTCCTAAGAAGAATCACTTTGTTAGCAAAAGAAAGCCACCTATAAGTCCAATGTTTGACTTTACTCTGAAATTTATCCAAAATCCCCTTCCAATACACTCTATACTAAGATCCCAAAACCAAGGGCACTCCAAGGTATAACAAGGGAAGAGAACCAATATGAAATCTGAGGATCCTAGAAATCCTATTTTGAATAGGTTGAGGTGTATTGAAGAATAAAATGGAAGATTTTTCCTCATTAATACATTAACCTGAAGCCTTCAGATAAATGTCTAAGGCTCTCATGAAATCTATAGCTTCACTAACTCCATGCCCATCAACATAGTATCATCCACAAACTGAAGGTGAGAATTGGAAGGAAGAGAGTCATTCCAGCTCCAACCTTGAATAAGCCTTCCCCCCCAACTTGAGATTTAATAAATCTTCCAAGACCCTCTACCATGATAATGAATAAATAAGGAGATAAAGGATCCCCTTACTGAAGTCCTTGAGAAGCACTAAACAAATTTGATGGTTCCCCATTTATAATGACAGAAAAGGAAGAGGAGGTCACACAACTTCGAATCTAATTAACCCATTCCTTAGCAAAGCCAAATTCCAAGAGAACATTTTGTAAGAATTTCCAGCTCACCTGATCATAAGCTTTAGTCATGTCAAGCTTCATGAACATAGCCCTCTCCTTCAAATTAGCCATAGAATGAATAGCTTCTATTGCAACCACAACACCATCCAAAATTTTTCTTCCCTCAACAAAACCCCCTTGCTCTGGGGAGATCAGAGTGCTGAAGAGTAGCTTACATCTCTCTGCAATCAGCTTGGTGATGATCTTATAGACAACATTACAAAGTGCAATAGATCTAAAATGAGCCAACTGATTAGTCCCCTCCTGCTTAGGTATGAGAACCAAAAAAGTAGAATCCATGGACTTGAGCATCTGCTTATTCCTATGAGACTCTTGTACCACCTCAAGGAGATCTAACTTAATTATTTCCCAAAATTCCTAAAAGAACTCAATCAAAAATCCATCAGGGCCTGGAGCCATACCTTTTTCATGTTAAACACCACTGTCTCCACTTTAGATAGTAGAATAGGATGTAAAAGGGCCTCATTCATCTCCATAGAGACTAGGTGAGGAATTCAATCCAAGATTGCCCTCTCCTCAGCCCTAGCATCAAGATCCTCCTTAGAAAAGAGATTTGAAAAATAGTTGATTATTGTCCTAGAAATTTCAACATTGGAAGAAAGATGAATTCCTTCAAGCGAGACCAAGGAGGAAAGAGAATTCCCCTATCTCCGAGTCTTGACCGAGTTATGAAAGAATACAGTGTTCCTATCCCCCACCTGAAGCCAGTCAATATAGGATTTTTGCTTCCAAAAGATCTCCTCTCGAAGCTCCCACTCTTCTAATCCTTTAAGAGCCAAGGACTCTACTTCATTTAGATCTAAGGTCCTCCCTTGGTCCTAAATCAGCTAAGTGATGTTGTCTAACTTAGCCTGAGCATCTATCCTTGGAGCCTGTAGGTTCCCAAAACATTGTTTATTCCACTTCTTAAACTTGTACTTAACATGCTGAAGTCTTTTGCAGAAAGTAAACATTGGCGTCCCATGGGTAGGCATCCCCTCATACCACCAACCCATTATAAGAGCCTGCAAAGATTGATCTCTTAACCACATTAACTAAAATTTAAAAGAAGGATTCTTGGTGACTCCATAAGCAATACTCGAGAGCTTGATAGGCCAATGATCAAAGCCTCTCTAATCCAAAATTTCTAAATTAGTGATCAACCTGTTGTTCATCCAATAATAGGAAACCAAAAATCTATCTAGCCTTTCTGCGATAGCCTCAACACCACACCTCCTATTATTCCATGTAAAGACACCATTAGTTGGCTTCACATCAATGAGATTCAAGGAGTCAATCATATCCCTGAAAAGATTTATAGAGGTGTCCAACCTAGCTACTCCTCCACATTTTTCATCTAAGCTAGTAATAGAGTTAAAATCTCTAGCCAAGATCCATCAAAGAAATGGGTACATGGTTGTAGCTAATATAAGCCCAAAGATTTGACTTTCCTAAAATATTAGTAGGAGCATAAATATTAGATAGAAGGCACCTTTCCCCAATCGCCAAATAGGATGCAACCAAAGAGATGGAGGATCGACTAGAAATCCACCATAAAGGAAGAAATTTTCTTAGTTTCCAAAAGCAAGCAACCCCACCTGAACTATTTCGAGCTCCCACCCCCTACCAATTGCCTTGGGGCCAAATATGCAAAGTGCAATTGGCCAAACCATCCACTGTAAGCTTAGTTTCCTGAATAAAAACCACATTAGGTAATTGAGAATCAATAAATCTATGAAAAAGCTTTTATCTAGGGATGTTGTTCAACCCCTGTACATTCCATGATAAAATAATCATTTATGGGGGTGGGTGAAATGGGAATTAATGGGTTTCACAAACCCAAACTCAACCAAAGTATCCCCTATAATCTTGACCCTCTCTTGATGGGTCTTTTTGCCACTCCTTGATAGTTTCTCTAGAGACCCCTTTTTAAAGGATTCCTACTATAACATTAAAGTAGGATGGGCTTTGCCACCCTTGGCAAAATTTGAGGCCCCCTTAGGAGCAGGGGGCTCTGGAACCACCTTAATTGAACTCATCATAACTTGTGATCCCTGGGGCTCCTTGGTATCCTGAACCTAAGGAGGTAGATCCATATCAATCTATACACTCTAAGGATCCTTTCGCAATAGTAACTGATCCTCCCCCTTTTCCTCTTCTTCCTAAACTTCATGCAGACCCTTATCCCTAGAAAAAATCTCAACTAGAATACCTTCCTCATGTACTAGGTCTTCAAGAACATCAAATATGTTTAAAGTACCATCTTTATGTCTCTCCTACTAGGTTTTCTTCTTACCCTTGCCTTTGTTCCAAGTTTTAACCTGAGTAAAGCCCTCATTATTCGTAGGTCCAATAGATGTAGGAGCCTTCCCCTTGTCCCCCTTAAGAGGTCTAGAGGCTTAAATCTAGGACATTTGTGGAGCAAGTGACCATATTCATGGAAAATTTGACATTTGAAAGGGAGAGTCTCATAATCCAGCTATTGGATCCAGGTAGAGGATCCCAAGCATATTTCCATAGAATCTGGTAATGGATTAGTTAAATCTACCTCAACACAAATACGAGCATAAGAAATTACCTTACAATCATGAGTTTGTGTAGCCACTCCCACAAGTTTTCCAAGAAGTAATGAGATTGAATGAAGAATATCATCCCTCCAAACCTCCAACGGAAGCCTTAGCAAATGAACCCACATAGGGACCCGTGATGGAATCTCTTTGACTGAATTGAAGCCCATGTGCCAAGGCTTGATGAAAATCCCATCCTAGTTAAAGAAGTAAGGGCCTCCTTCAAATGCCCTATTCCTATCTGCCATGCAAGAGAAGATAACCAAGAAGTAATTATTCACTACCAAAATGATCTCCATATCACCTTCGGGGTTCCAAACCTGATGTGCCTAGGAATCCAACATAGGTAAGGAGAGACAAAGACCCAAACATTTGCAGATAAGGGCATGATTCTACTTGTATTCAACATCCTTTAAAATCTACTCAAGTTGAATACCAGAATAGGTCGATCTTTAGATCTTTCCAAACATCCATTTACTTTTTTAATTTGAGGCATCCCATTTGAGGATGAGACCCCATCTCCCATTATAGATTTACTCATATGATTTTGACTATTAGCATGTGCTGAAGACAATGGGTCAGCCATCTCCATATCCTAAGAGGCAATTTGAGATAACTGGAAACCTTGATTCTCCATGGGGTAGGCTCAACAATCCCAACAGTAAAAATTGGGGTAGGAACCCCAAAATCTCTAATCTCATACCAAATTCCTGACCAATAATGATGCAAACAAACCAAAATGCAAAAAAGCTTATACCCCCACCATAAAATGGACCCGCCTATTCGTCAACCCCACGTAGTGCCAAAGGGACCCCATGCATGTAGTGGACGCAGGCCAAGACCGAGAGGAGGAGTAGGAGAATGATGCTAAGGTGTGCCAAAACATAGGCCCCAATGCACGACAACCCAAGCTCTCAATGGGAATACATGCAGTGCCATCCATGGCTCACCATCACGAACTAATCTCAATATGTCTATACTCATGTTATCACAATAGATAACTAGTAGATCTATGATTTCTTCTTTTATACCTTTCAGTAATTAATTTATCCACATAATGTTTGAACAACTCACTACATATGTCACATACTCAGCTTTAGATATTGATTAGGAAATTCAATTTTTTTTTTTGCTTGTCCATGACACCAATCTATTTCCTAGAAATAATACACCTCTACTAGTGCTTTTTCTAGTCATCAATATTTCCTACCCAATCTAAGGCAGTGAATAGTTTCAATTCAAAACTATCACTTCTCTTGTAATACAATCCATAGTCTTTTGTACCTTTTAGATATCTCACTATCCTTTTCACTGCCATCATGTGAATCTCCTTAGGATTTGTTGAGAATCTACAAACTATCCCAACTTCTAAAGCAATATCACATCTACTATGAACAACATATTGTGATTTTCCAATCATGGCTCTATATAAGGTCTGGTTAACATAAAAAAATTCATCATTCTTAGATAGCTTATGTCCTATAGACATAGGTGTGCTCACTAGTCTTGAATCTTCTATTCCAAAAGTCCTTAGTATCTCCTCGATATATTTGGATTATATAATGAAAATACCAAACTTTATTTGGCATACTTGTAATCCAACAAAGAATTTGATTTCACCAAACATAGACATTTCAAATTCCTTCTTCATTTCATCAGCAAATGATTTGAATAATGCTTCTATTCCTCCAAATATAATATCATCAACAAATATTTTAGATAGTAGTACTTCATTATTCTTACCATTCTTCAAATACAAATTACTATTATCATTTTTCCTTTCAAAACCAATCTTCACCAAATAATTATGTAATCTTTCATACCATGCTCTTGGGGCTTGTTTCAATTCATAAAGGGATTTTTTTAGTTTACATACCATGTTCTTCTTGTATGGATCTACAAATCCTTTGGGTTGTTCAATGTACACTTCTTTCTCAAGTACACTATTCAAAAATGTAGATTTGACATCGATTTGATATATCTTGAAATTCTTGTAGGCTGAATATGCAAGAAGAGTTCTGACTCCTTCAATTATTTCTACAAGAGAAAAAGTTTCTCCGTAATCAACTAGTCTTGCCTTGTTTCTTGTTACTTCACCATTTTCATTGAGTTTGTTTCTAAAAACCCACTTTTTTCCAATGACATTTTTTTCTTTAGGTCTTGGCACTAAAGTCCAAGCATTGTTCTTCTCAATCTATTCAATTTTCTCGTTCATTTCTTGAATCTAATTTTGATTGTCTAAAGTATCTTTTACTATTTTGGCTTAAATTCACAAACTAAGCATGAGTCATCTTTGAATATCTTTCTTGTCATAACATTTGATTCAACATCACCAATAATTTGTTCAAGTTTGTGATGTATTCTTACAAAATTTGCTAGCATAGGTGATTTACTTCTCTGTTCTTCTATAGGTTCATCTTAGAAAATAATATCAAGCACATTTGCTCTTTCTTATTTAGGTTCTAGTTCATATTCTACATGCTTGACATTCTCTATCTGATGGTCAACATTGCCTTTTTGTGACTCAACATCTTCAATCTATTGCTTAGCACTTACTCTCTGCTACTTGGGAATTTGTTGCTCTTTATCATTTCTTTTCTATTGGGATGATTTTCTTTTTCAATTGGAGTGTTGGGTGCATTATCATTCATATAGATGAATGTATTGTAGTCTTTGGGTTCTTATTTACATGCATTTTTACTTCTTTCAACAAACTCATTAATTTTTACATTTGCACTTTCCATAACTTTGTTAGTGTTAGAGTTCAAATACTTGTAAGATTTTCTCTTGGTGGAATATCCTAGGAATATACCTTCATCACTCTTTTCATAAAGGTTTTCATTCCTATTATCTTTAAGCATATAACATCTACTTCCAAATATTTTGAAATATGTCACATTAGGAGAATATCCATACCATAGTTCAAAAGGTGTAGCATTTGTACCTTTCTTCACTTGTACTCTATTCCAGGCATAGACAATAGAACTAACAAGGTTTTGTTTATGCAGAGGCAAAAATGCACTTTTATTAATTAATTTAAAATTTATGTATAACAATTTTATGAATTTTAATTTATTAAAAAATACCAAAAAATTGGTTATGCAAGTGCATTTTGGCCCCTCCATAGCCAAAACCTGCTAACATCTTCTATCCAATATTGCTTTGATACACTCTTCTCCATCATCAATGTTCTTACACGGTCCATTATTGATTTGTTTCTCCTTTTAGTTATCTCATTCTGAGGAGGGGTCCTTGGTGCTAACATATTTCTTCTAATTCCTCTATCATTGTAGAATGTATTAAATTCATCTGAAATGAATTCACCACCTCTGTCAGATCTCAAGCACTTTAGACTCTTCCCTATTTCTTTTTCAACTCTAGCTAAATACCACTTGAATAACTGAAAAACATTAAATTTATCTTTAATGAACATTGCAGTCATCATCACAGAGTAATCATCAACAAATAGAATGAAATACTTATTTCCACAATAGATTTGAAAATCAATAGGTCCACATAGGTTAGTATGAACCAATTCCAAAATATCACTAGCTATGTATGTTTTTCTCTTAAAACTAGACTTTTTCATTTTTCCCAATTGACATTATTTACACATAGCATTATCAAGCTTCTTTAGTGTAGGAAATCCTCTTACTTTCTTCATTTTACTTATATTAATGAAATTGTCAAAGTTTACATGACATAACCTCTTGTACCATAACTAAGCATCTTCTTGTTGTGCAAACAAACATGTCTCTTTAGATAAATCTAGATATAACAAGTTACCTCTTATTGTTAGTATTGCTTCTGGATTAGATTCTGTTGAATTTTTTTTTCCAACACAATCTAATCCAGAAGCAATACTAACAATTTTAATGGATTGTGGAAATCTGATCTCTTTGAAGTTACCTCTTATCTAATCACTGCTTCCAATAAACTTATCATCAACATCATGTATCTCGACCTTCCTATTGTCCAATTCAACTCTGTAACCTAATTTGTTCAATTGTAAAACACTCAACATATTATAGTTAAGTCCTTCAACCCAGTAAACATTGTCACATTTTATCTTGTAAATTAGTTGAATAGTACATTTACCTTTACAACATATGGAATATCATTTTACCGAATTTAACACATCCACCTTTTTAAGGACCAATATCCTCAAATTTATCTTTATCAGCAGTCATATAATTTGAACATCCACTATCAATTATCCATCTGTCACTTTTGTTTACATAAGAGATTGATGTAGTTTTCACATCTTCATCAAAATCTTCTTTCATAGCAACATAAACAACTCCAACATCATTAATTTTAGATTCATTATCATTCTATTGTTTAGTAATATAACAAGATTTCTTACCTTTTTCATCTTTTTTTCTTTTGTAGTCTCTGTCATCTCTTCTTCCTTTGTACTTGTTTTCCTTTCTTTCATCCTTATCCTCTCTATCAAGACACCTAGGAGCAATATGATAGATTTTATTGCATGAAAAATAGATAATAGGTAGTTTACCTTTGTATTTAACTTTTCCTATTACAAATAATTTTACAATGAGGGCTTCAAGTTCATCAATCCCATCATCAGAACTATCACTATCACTTTTCACATGTTTTCCTTTCCTTTTGCTAAGGACCAATTGTGACTTAAAGGAAGATTCAATAGTAGCATGTGTCTAGTTATTAAAGTTAAACATCTTAAAAGTAGTTAGTCTACCAATTACACCTTCCAAGGTCAAAGTTTTACCTAGTGTGCACCTCAATTCTTAAATTATAGACACTCTAATGGCATAAATAGGGAGTAGAGTCCTCAATACCTTTCTTATCATAGTTTCATCTTTGATTTCTCCATTTTCACTATGAATAACATTAACAACTTCTCTGACTCTTGTGTAGTATTAATGCATTATATTATCACCTTCCATCATTCTCATGCCATTAAATTTACCTCTTAGGCTCCCTGATTTGGCTCTCAAGACATTTTCATCACTTGCACATATACTTTTTAATTTGACCCACATTTTCTTTGCACTATCATAGTATTTTAAGTCATTAAACTTAGCATAGCTTAGGGATGAGGCAATATCCAATATTGTTTGATTATGTTCTTACTTTTTCTTTAGTTGATCATTTGTCAAAGGGGAAGTTGTTATCTTCACATATTCATTGTCCACAAAATTGATAACAACATCACTAATACTAGATATATACAACCTCATTAAGGTTTTCCATGTAGGAAAGTTCTCCTTGTTCAACTTTGGTACATCTCTCTTATGAGTCATGATCTTTGGCTTTAAGTACCTTCAAAAATTTATCTATAAGCACTAAGCTCTAATACCAATTGTTAGAAATATTTAGAATAAATGAGAGGGGGGAATGAATTAGTTACTCAAGGTCCATAAGTACCACTTGAACAATTAAACATAAAACACTCATTATTCTTCTTATCCTATTGTTGCTCGGTCTCTACTATATCGATAAATAAAATTATTATCCCAAAAATAACATAATTTGTTGAATATAAAATGTAAAGCATATAAACCATTCCACATAAGATTTGACAGTAGGATTTTATGTGGAAATCTAGTTAGGAAAAAACCACCAGCAACATGTCACCACTTTTTCACTCTTTTGAAGTGAGCTCTATTAGGAGTCATCCTTGTTAAAGGTTTACAATACACACTGTTAAATGTGACTTTGTTAGAGGATTTAATCACCCTTTTTAGAGTGGCCTTGTCAGAGGAATTTGATCATTCCATTTATAATGTCACCTTGTTAAAGGATTCACATAGACTATTAAGTCCTTAAAATGATTTTTAGGTCAACCTTTGTTTAAAGGATTTCAATACAAATTATTTACAAAAATTAGAAAGAAATAGTAGGGTTTTTATCTATATGATTACAACTCTCTTTGCAAGTTCAAATCACTAATTGGTTCATGTGTTGATTCACTAATAAGCTCTCTAATAGCATCCCTATTTGTAGTTCACTTGGAAACCCTTCAAGAAATCAATCTTCTCCTTTCCAAAACACTTAAGCCATCTTACTTAGATTTCACTTATCAATATGAACAACACCTGTGCAATCAATCTCCTTTAGCTTCAAACCCAATCTCACACACTTGTGTTCACCTTTGTGTGCCTCCTACCCACCTTTCTCTATACATGCTCTCTCTCTCTCTCTCTTTCAGTTTAGCTTGATACCTCATTAAATAGGTAATTATTTCTTTGTCATTTTTCATGATCGTCGTATATCTTAGGGTTTATGATCAGGTTCAACATGATTCATTGTATCTATCCACCTTCTTGAACTTCCTCTAGAAACTTCTCTAGAATCTATCTATTGGGTCTTTACCTAATCCTCACCTTGAATTTAATGATCCAACTCATCAATCTTATCTTCAAAATGATTTACATCTCCCAAGTAATCAATTGAGTTAGATGGGATTCACAATTTAGTCAAATTCATTTACAACATTGTTACTTGGCAATCACTAAGTTTTGACACTCAATCATCACTTAATCACTTGGTCAGTGTAAAAATTTTGGCCTAGCATTGACTATCTTGCTTAGTTAATATTGATGCTCGGTCAAAACTAGATTTTATTAGCACTAGCTATGGCTTGGTTTACACTAGCATCACTCAACATTCCTTAAACTTTTACTCTATTTCTTGGCTTAGCTTAACTTTCTTGAACAATCACTTTGTCTTATCAAAGTCTATCTAATGAAATCTCCATCATAGGTTCCTTGTCATAACTCAACCTTAGGACTAGGTACTTTTGTTATGACCAATTTCTTAAATCCTCATCATCAATCAAATAGATAAGACATTTAGATTATGTAGCAATATGTCTTATCAATAGATTTGACATCAATGAAAAAACAAGAATTGTTTCAATTATAAGTTTCCAACACATCATTCACAAGTAAAACCCTATGTGGTATTGCAGATAGTGCATATACCTTATCCATTTGTGTGGTAATTTTGGGTATAATTTATACTTTGGCTTTTCATACTATCGAGTTACTATATGTATGAATTTATGTAATTTCATTATGCATCATGTATTATGCAATTATCGACTTCATTTCATTTTATTCTAGGAACTAATATAAAAATTCCAATGATAATATAGTTCCTTACCTCCTTATGTGATTTAGTTAGAGGTGGAAGTTTAACCTAATCCATTGGATGAGGTGTCCCCATTTTTTGCACTAGATGTCTCATTTACTTCTATCTTACTTAAGGACTTCTTGTTCATATGTTCATGAACTTCATCTACACCGATTTTTCCTTTACCTTTAGAATTTTCATTATTTGGTGTTGAAACTCAGTCTCTAGATTTTTTTCTTAGATGACTAACCTTATGACAATTATAACGTGTTATGCCAATGTTTCTCTAGTTTCCAAATCTACCTCTCAAATGTAATCTCATGCATTTTGCACCAATATGACAATACTTCCTACATGTAGTACAAGAATACCATGTGTTTTAATCCTAATTAATAGCATTAATCTTCTTCCTTGGTTTTTATTTAGATTTCATCTTTGATCTACAATCTTAAGACTTGTGTCCAAACTTATTTCCAATTCCATGATTTGAATTGAGTAGTTGGTCTATCATATCAAACTAATTTTGTGTTAATATTGAGATCTCTTCATCTTTTGCATCTACACTTGCAAAAATTTGCCTCTTATCTTTCTCCATAATTTTTTTTTCATCCTCAAATTTTCTCTTTTATTTCATTACTTAATCACACACTCTTGTAGATTTCACATCTTGTTCCCTTTTTAGTGATTTGACCTACTCAGTAAGATTGTGGTTGTTCTTCAATAGATCAATAATGGAAGCATTAGATTCATTAGACATGTTTCCATTAGATAGTTCTTCTATAACTTGCTCTTGATAGGTTGTCTCATTGGTTTCAAGGGAAATTAAGTTTCCCCTATTTCATAACTACTTCAAAATTTTCTTCAATTCACTAATTTGATTCATGGCCATCTGTAATTCCAATATCTGATTCTTAATGGTCATATTCAATCTATACTTCTCCATAACTTGGATCTTTACTCTCAAGTAGTAAAACCTTTAAAAGATAACATAGATCTGATACCAATTGTTGGAATACAAGATAGATATGATGTTGACTTGGGGGGGGGGGGGGGTGTGAATGAGCATGCTCTAAAACTTTCACACTCAATCAAATTTAGTCCTTTCTTAGCCTCCTCTGTTACTCAGTAATAATTGTTCTTTCATCACAAACTAACATAACTTATTTAGCATTCACAATATAAAACATATAAGCTTATAAGATACAACACATAACACAATTATTTGGTATTGAGGAAACCCTTAGTTAGAGGGAAAACTATGGTGGGGATGGTACCCACAAATCCATCACTACTATAGTAAGAGGTTTCCTTGTTAGGGCTATAATATTTTTTTCACTTCAAGTGACTTACTTAGATAAGAGTATAGAATGATATTTGTAAGGATTTACCTTTTACAAGGATTTTACAACACTCATCAAGTGTTACTCAGTTAAGAGATTTACATGTAAGACTATTAATTCCACCTTTCTCAAGGATTTAGTAAACTACTACAGTGATTAGAAAGTAGCATCAAATGACCTATATTAGCAACTTACTTTTTTTTATTAGATTCCTCTTCTACTCATTTATTATCACCTTCTTATGATAGATTTGAAATTCCTTCCTTTATTGTCCTTAATTCTTATCATAGTTAAGTATTGTTTCTTTAAATCCTTACTTGACAATATTCACCTCCTTCACAAAAATATCCTCAATCATACCATCAGTAACAAAAAATTTAGATTGTTCTTCACTGCTCCTTTTATAGTATTATTTTTTTGTTTTTCACTTTGACCTAATTAGGGTTTTAAAACCTTCTAGGATAGTCCTTTAATAATGATCAATAGTTCTAGAATCATCCATTCCTTCCTTCCTTTTCATCTTTTTTTTCATTGGTTGGTGTTTCCTTGGAATCATCAACAATCACTTCACATTCTTCAATAAAATATTATCAAATATTCATCTCAATTATTGTAAACCATTTTTACTGCTTGGTGTAGTCATGTCACATTAAATTCTATGCAAATTCAATTTTTGATGTCCTCTTTATGTCACTTGGTAAATACAATATTCATTCATGCTGACAGTTGGTGTAGACTCTTCTCAGTGACTACTGACTTGCTCGACATAGCTTTTATCTTGCCTTGGGTAAAAAAAATTCTTTGTGGACATAGGATCACTAGAGCTTAGGTTTAACTATAGTTTTATTTGATCATTGATTGGGCACTATAGTAACTCAGTTACTATACACATTTTGACACTAACTAACAACAAAATACTCAACAGTATTGACAAAAATATGAAGACACATTTACTATGCATGGGTCTATGTTATTGGTTGATTAGAAAAAAATTTAAAGGATGTGATTTAAGAAGATGGTATTGAAGGTTGTGATGAAACTACAAAAGAAATATTCATGTTTAATATGTTTGCGAGAGAAGCATTATTATCAACTCTTCCTAAAATTGAATTTGCTCAAGTAAAATCTTTAAGACTTTCTCAAGAAATTTGGGAAGCTTTGCAAAGTACATTTGAAGTTGATAATCATGCTCAAAAGGTTAGATTATAGAATTGGATATTCTTATTTCAAGATGCTAAAATTATGGAAGATGTATCTATAAGAAGTTACTATGGTAGAATAGAAGAGATCGTTACAGGTATTAAGACTTGTGGAGGTGAGCAATATGAAGATGAAGTTGTATGGAAAATATTAAAGACTTTGACACCTGCATGTAGATAGATAATAGATAATACAAATGATAAAATAATTTATTCCCTTGACAAATAATTTTACAAGAGAGACTCTTCTTGGAAGACTACAGTCAATTTAAATATGGATGAGACTAAGTGGAGAATTTTCTAGACTTGAAACAATTTTTAGTACATTAAGTGGTCAAGGTCTATATTGACAAGGAGTGCAAGTACAAGGGGAGATTACAAAAATAGTAGCTAAACAAATGTTGAAGAAGAGAAGAAGATTGGGGAACGAATAGCCCTGCTTATTGTCGAGAAATTTAGCCTCAAAATGAATTGAAGCCAATTCTATACATAATATATGTTAATATATATGTGTTAATGAAAATCTAATATATGAAAGTCTAATCTAATATGTACATACATATATACATGCATACATACATACATATATATATATTATCACCATCAACATATATATTTACATATATCATATATCAAAAGTATTATTGAAAACATGATAAGCATTGACATTATTAAGGACTGAATATTGATTAAGTATCGACCATCATTGATAATCATATTATTTTGAATTGGCAATCAAAAGTGATATCAAATGTGACCATGTAGGGTCATGCTCCTACATAGCATGAGCCACGTAGGGTCATGCCCCTACATAGCATGAGCCACATAGGGTCATGCCCCTATGTGGGCATGTTGCTCAATATATTAATACCTTTGAAGATTGTTGAAGAGAATCAATTACAAGGCAATGTGAATCACAGTCTTCGACTCAAAAAAATTAGTTCACTATAAATTTCAAATTTGGTATGCAATATATTCTTAGTATAGTTTGAAATATATCTACTCTCACTGAAGTTCATAGTTATTGTTATCAGCATAATCAAATTGCCAAAGAAAATCAATCAAATATATATCAGAATTCTCAAAAGGGAAATTGAATAATACTTTAATCAATACAATATTTCTCCCAATATAAGTTAGTTTAGTCTCGACTAAATCTATATGTTTTTCCTTAACACTTGCAAAGAGAGAACCTAAAGGTAGAAAGATATTTAAGGTTTGTAGGGTTGTACTTGTAATAAATGTGGTAATTATTCTTCTATATGTCCTAAGAGAGTAAAGAAGTGTAAGAAGCCCTATAAATCAATAATGCCTAAGTATTTCCTTTTTTATAATGATGAGGAATTTCATGCTAGACTAGAATATTCCTTGAGTAAAAGTGACAATGAGAATGATGAAATAGGATTCATTGCTATTAATAAAGAAAGCCCTGAAAAAGAAGAAGTTAGAGAAGAAAAAGAATTAGTATCATAAGTTGAAAAGAGGAAATATGATTGGATTATAAATAATGGTTGTTCCCATCACTTGACTATAGATATGAATTGTTTTTTTGAATTCAATATATATGATGGTGGAAGAGTTAGAGTAAAAAATAATGCATCGTGGCATATAAAAGGAAAAGGATCTATTATAGTTGATGGAGAGACTAACACTGATGATTTCTACTTTTTGGATTGTTTAAAACATAATCTTTTGAGCATTAGACAACTAGTAGAAAAGGGATATCAATTTCAATTTATAGAGAAGACTTGCATTATCAAAGATAAATATGGTACATTTATTGGTACTGGTATAGGTAAAAGAGGTAATGTATTTCATTTTATTCAAACAAAGATTACATGTTTAGTTTCTAAAGTGGATGATAGTTGGTTATGGCATAAGATATTTTGTCATATCAAATCTCATAGCATAGTAAAGGCTAGTACTACATTTACAGTTATGCATTTCCCTAAGATTGTGAAACCTAATAACATGATGTGTAAGGAATGTTTTATGGAAAAATAGAAGAAAATATCATTTCCAAGCAATAAATTTACTACATCTATGGAGGTAGACAGTGTGCACACATATTTAAGTAGTCCTATAAAGAGAATAACATTCTATGGTGAAAGGTATTTTATGAATCTTGTCGATGATTGTATTAGAATGATGCAGGTAACATTTCTTAGAGAAAAATATAAAGATTTTGATAAATGTAAGATATTTAAGAGTAGTGGTGAGAATGAATATGTTTTGAAGATTAGATTTTGGAGATCTAATAGAGGAGGAGAGTTTACTTCAAATGAGTTTAGCATTTTTTTTGAAGATAATGGTATAAAGATGCATCTTTCAACCCCTAAGACACTTGAACAAAATGGGTTAGTAGAAAGGAGAAACATAACAATGACAAAGGCAGTAAGAGAAATGATTTTTTATAATAATGTATCTAAGATCTTTTGGAGATAACTAGTAAATATAGTAGTATACACTGTGAATGAAACACAAATCCAATAAAACACTAGTAAGATGCCTTACGAACTTTGGTTTGGACACACACCTTCTATGAAGTATTTCAGAATTTTTGGAAGTAAATGTTACATTAATAGAGATGACTATGTTGGAAAGTTTGATTCAAGAAGTGATGAAAGTATGTTCCTTGGATATTCATTGAAAATTAAGGCATACAGTTGTTTTAATCATAGAAATAGACTATTGTTGAGATCACAAATGTGAGAGTTGATAAAAAGTTTATAATTTAGGAAAGGATACTTGAATATAATTATGATGAAGAAACTAATCCAAGGCTTGACAAAGAAAAAGTTAAGTAGGAATTATTTTATGAGACTCACACTAATTTGCAGACTAAAATTCAAAGCAAAGTACAAAGAGAAGAACAAATAGAGGAACCTAGATATAACATAGAGATGAAATCAGAATAGAAGCCATGACACCTAATAGAATTTTGAAAAAGAACTACCCTACTAAATAGATTGTTGGAAGAAGAGATAGGGGAGTTATGAAATGAAACAAGGTACAAGAAGAACTATGTTGAATTTCTCAAGTTTAACCTAAGAGTGTTATTGAAACTTGGAAAGATGATTATTGGATTAAAGCTATGAAAGAAGAATTAGAGAAGATTGAGAAGAAGAAAAAATGGGAATTGGTTCCTAGACCTAAGGATAAGAATATTATTGGAACTAAATGGGTATTAAGAAACAAGATGAATGAAAAAGGTGAAGTTGTAAGAAATAGAGAAAGGTTGATTAGTAAAAGTTATTCACAACAAAGAGAATTTGACTTTGAAGACTTTTTTGCACTTTTTGTTAGATTAGAAGTAGTAAGAATATTTTTGCATATGTAGCTAATAAGAACTTTGTTAGATGAATGTAAAATCAACTTTTATAAATGGAGAACTTGAAGAAGAGGTATACATTGAGAAAACTAATGGTTTTCCTTTGAAATATGAAAATGATATGGTTTATAGATTGAAGAAGGTGTTGTATGGACTAAAATAAGCTCCTAGAGCTTGGTATGAAAGATTGGATAAATACTTGAAAATTTTAGGATTTGTGAAGGTAATGTTGACAACAACTTGTATCTAAGAAAAGATGAAAAAGGAGTACTAATATTTTTATTATTTGTGGATGACATTTTTTTGGAGGTAATGATGAAGAAAGTATGGTATTTTCATAGGAAATGGAGAAATAATTTGAGATGAGTATGATTGGTGAGATGAGGTATTTCTTGGGATTACAAATTGTAAATGATAATGATGGTATTTTCATATCACAAGCTAAGTATCTTAAAGACTTATTGAAGAGATTTGGTTTGGAAATTTATAAACTATTGAGCTATCATTATGCATGATGCTAAATAATAATTATTCTTGTGAATTCCTCTCTTGAAAAGTCGATCTTGTGAATCAACTCCAAGGTTTTGGGTTGTCTCACAATGTACTAAAATCCACCCAATTGAAGATAAATGTGATTGTTCATGAGGAGGCCTTTGCTAGTTTTTTTTGATCCTATATGAGATATAGAATATGTTTGCTGTTTCAAAATATGCACACAAAAGAACTATGTTTTTGTATTTTTAATTTTTTTAATGAATGCAATCTAACAATGCAACTAGAATGAAGTCCTATTCTAACAAAGGAGTTAGTAAAGAAAATAACATGAAATTGAAATCCTAATAGGCATAAGCTATGGAAAATGACACGTCTGTGAGTTAAAATTTTAAAGAAATTGGTAGATAACCAATGAAAGAAGGAGTAGCACTTCCTCGATTCCACTAATGCAATCGTGGGTGAAAAACTTAGTGATCATATAATGTTTCACCCTTCATCAAATTGCAAGGCAATAAAATATGCACTCATGTGAGACAAAAAGTTATGCAAGCACAATTTGATGATTTCTTCTCAAGCTAGTTACATAAGTGGAATTTGTAAAACCATAAAAAACACTAGAATTAAAAGATCACACAACTAGAAACAAAGAAATAAAATTTTGGCTCAATCACAATTCCATGAACATAATTCACAAAAATATGACACACTTAGACAATAATCACTACACTCCAAATGCGAGCACCAAAAGCATAATTTTATTGCAAAATAATGGTGGCCCTTATTACATATTACAATGGAGTATTTATAAGAAATTGTCTCCTAAATTTTTTTTGAGAGTGAGAGATATCTTCATGCAATAAAATGCTTTTAATTTAATAAAACAAATTAATTATATACAAACTAACAATCTAACTAGTGCTAAGCAGGATTCCATCCATTTTTTACTCATTAATTGGATGCATGAGCCTTTACATGTCAAAAACAAATAATTTATGAGAGGAGAAAGAATGAGAAAGCTTTCAGTGGAAGTGGAAGTGTCTCAAAATTTTATTGTGTGAAAAGTGAAATTTTGGCTTTTGGATTTTGTTCCCCTTCATCCCAGAGCTATGTATGGATATTTTCCCTTGAATTTTTCTATAATTTGAATAATCTTTTTCACATCTGATAAATCTAAAGCCTCATACTTATCTTTAACTTTTTGTCTATAGTTGTCTATCTCAATTCGAGTCTCAGCAAAATCCTCGATTTTGGTATCCAACTCTAATAGGGCTTCCTCTATTCTAAAATCCAGCCAAATGTCTTTATCATTAGCAGCTTCCTCAAAAATCTTCTTGAAATTCTCCACTACTACCTCTATAGGCAATGATTTCTTCTATTCCTCATCTTCAAAAATCTCTAAGCATGCATTGCTATAATGCCTCTCTGCTTCCAAAATTTTCTCTCGGGCTTGGTCCTTGAGCCGATGGATCTTTGCATGTAATTTTTCCATTACTTTATTACTATCCACAATCTTCTCTATCCAATTATCAATCAAATCTAATTCCTCCACTGTATATAATTTTACCATAATCTTGTACCTTGTTCCTTTAAGGCTTGCAAAACTTCTAAGTCCTTGCTCCAATCTCTTACTTCATCTAGTATGCTGAAATCCTGCTTCAAAATTGCCATCATTTTTTTCACATTCTCTTGTGTAGCGTGCAGTAACCTTAGATTTCCTTGGATGATCAAAATGACCACCTCTTCAAAACTTTCCTGCCACTACTGATAGGATTTCAAAAATGGGTCCAAGTGTACACCTCCCCCTTCTCTGAGTATAGCATTTAACATCTCCTTAGGGTGCTCATGATCTAGGGGAAAGACAACTTTGGCTAGATATACTCTTAGGATTTCATTTTTCCTTCAAAGTGCATGGAGTTTTGCCTCTTCTTGTTCCATGTTCCTAAAAACCTCCTTAATCTCCATAGTCACCATTAATCTAGTTGTATCCAAGGTGGGCCTCCCAAGCATGACCTCTTTGATTTGATAATCTTGTGCACTGAGGCATTCTGTATCTATATTAGCATGAGGGACGTCCACTTGTGCAAACAAATCCTGATCTCGAGTAATATTGGAAAAATGCCAATGGTCTTGCTTCATGTGTTGGAGACTTAAGTTTGTTTAGGACCTCAACCAATTCAATGAGATCCTCCTCGTCGGCATGGAATTTTGGCTTTGTACTCCTCATTATTTCTTTCTTGAGCCATCTTGGGACTCATCCAACTGAAGACCTACCTCTCAAGGATGAAGGAGTATGTTCAGCTACCTCATTTCCCTTATCACTCCTCCCCAAAGTTCTTTCCCTTTGTGAGGGATCTTATTCTATAGTCTCCATCTCTATAGACCTTGTAGTTTGCACCTAAGTGTCTTGGGAGGATAGTTGATAATGTTCTACCATTTGTCCCTCCTTTGACACTTCATTGGTTGCCATTTGATGTGGCTCCTCTTCTTGTGAAGGTTCCTTTTGAACCTATTCTTCTTCTTAACTTTGAGGTAGAGGAGTAACTGAGCCTTTATCTACCACTATGACTTGTGGTGGAGATGGGGGAGTAAGATCAGGACCCTATGACTCTGGCGGCATCTGCATCTAGTCTTCCTATTGGGGTTCACCTATAGGGGTATCCCTAATCTTATCCCCAACCAATTTTCTTCCTACAGGCATGAAATCAAAATCTAACATTTTGAATATGTCATTTCCCTTCACATCATGCTCATCCACCCATTTTTGTACTTCATCTTTTGAAGAAGAGACTTCCAAGAGTTCCTCAGGGGTGGATGGTGGTGTTACTATGAAACTTCTTCTCCTTTGTTGTTATGTGGCTCTAGCTAGCTGGGTTCTTCCTTGTAAAGGCACATGTTCCTCTTCATCTTCCTCTTCTTCCTCCTTTTCTTCCTTAGGAATAGTTTTTGAGACAAATGGGCAAGGAACCATTCTTTTAGTCACCATTTGCCTCTTCTTCATACAGATCTTAATCCTTTTCTATTGCATGGAGGCAGAAGGGGATGCTGGTTCTGCTTGTGGAGGAGGGATAGAGACTTGTTGAGTTTCTTCCTTTATCTAGCTTAGGGAAACTAGAGGCAACTGAGGATCCGACATGACTTACACAACTGCAATATCTTATGACTCTTGTACATTTGTTTCCTACTACTAAGGAGGTGCTTGTCCTTTACCCTCTTTTGTTTTGGCCCATTGAGAAGAACTCCTCTTTCTTTTTCCCTTTCCTTTCCTCTCTGAAGGGTGATGGCATCCAATTGGTGGTCAAATTGGTATACTTTTTTTGGCCTCATAAGAGACTAGGCCACAAAGGTAGGAATGGTAACTTTCTTTCCTCTACCTTTCTCTGGGTGGGCTTGCACATGAAAAATCATAGTGTCAAGTATTGGATCTAGTTGAAAGGGTTTCTTGATCTAATCCTTTGACATCCAGATGAGTCTTCTCAATAAGATAGGATGACTGAATGATATCTGTAGCTTCTTTCATGTGCTCCCTATACCACCTTTCTATTGCCTCATAAGAGAGTCTAATGAACTGATCCAGCCTAGGGAGATGAAATACCCTTTCAATGTTATCTGATCAAAGGTCAAGAACAACTTCTCTAGTTACACTCTTCACCACCCTTTCCTCAGGAGCAAAGTATTGTGCTAGTGTCATGATGATCTCAGATGACTATACTAATGTCAAATCTAAAGCTATATTCACTAACCCTAATCAGATTAATGTTGAAATAAAGTTGATCTTTCTAAAGGCTTGTTGCAAATCCTTAAGAAGTCTCCCAAGTTAGTGTGTTCAAAATCTGTATCTTTGATTTTTGCATAATTGTCCTAGAATCTTGAATTTGAAGGGACACATTGGAACTTGAACACCACATGCTTTGGTGCCATTTTATCGTGTAGATGAGGATGCCATTATATTTTCTTGCCAAAAGAAAGATGTCCATTAGTTCAAAGCCAATAATGGGAAGATTATAATAAAATTTAGTCTCATCTCAAACAAAACTCAAAAATTAAATGCATGAAAACACCCCCAATACCTTGTTATTTCTCAAAAGAAAGAAAAAAAAAAGGTGTACACTAGTGCAACAGACCAGGTTTGTAGGTGCACACCTCATTTTTTGGCATTTTTCAATGTGTTTTAAGGGTGTGCACTTGTGCACTAGATCAGGTGCACAAAGGCACACCCTTATCTTTTTTGCATCTTTTGAGTGTGAAGTGGAGGGTTTGGATATGAGGTGCACGAGAGCGCACCAGATTGAGTGTGCATCACACATCACACACCCCTTTTGTTTTACATATGCTAGCACTTTGCAAAATGTGAAGTTGGGTTTGTGTTCTTATTGCAAAGGAGAGGGTGTAGGAGTGCATCAAATCAGGTGCACCACTGCGCACCCACATTTAGTTTCTTCAAAAGATTTTGGGTTTTTCTTATGTGGAGGAGGTTGGGGTTACATAGGAGTGTACTAGGTTTAGTGCGCTACTGCCCCCCCCATAATACATTTAGGTTTTGCCTTTTTTCTTTCAAATATGTGAAGGGGGTGCATAGTTGCACACTAAGTCAGGCATGCAATTGTGCATCCTTGTGTGCTCATTTTCATTTCATGTGTTTGGAAATGTGAGTTGGGAGCAAAAGGTGAAAGCACACCTGATTAGGTGCACAAAAGTAGAGTACAAAGGACTTTGTTAGATTTGCAATGCAGGAAAGATGCGAGAGCTCATGAAGCTGCGGATGCAAAGGATCAAGAAGACAAAGTAAGGGAAATGAAAGGGGGATGGGGTTTATATAACCTTACCCCCCTTTGGTGGTGTGTAAGTGCAACCCTACACATCTATGCAAGTGTGCACTTACACATCACCAAAGGGTGACATGCTACTATGCACCAGATTAGGTGCACAATTTTTTTTTTTGGCTTTCCAATTTCTTGACTTTTTTGATTTTTGATTTTTTTCACTATTTTGATTTTTTGATTTTCATGACTTTTTGAAATGACATCCTTTCAAAAATTTGATTCCTTAGTAAGATCTTGAGACATGATTCTAGGGACTAGGTAAGACCCCATTAATCTTCTCAGATCCCAGATTAGGAACCTTGGATCCAAAAGAACTAAGTAGGGGGTCCCCATTCCTACTAGGAAATGGGGCATGCATTGTGAAACCACAAAAAATAGCCTTAAAAAAAGGAATAAATGATAGAGACATTTCTTCATCAGAAAAAATTCTTTCAACATGTGTGAAACACCAACCGAACTTCGAACATTTTGAGTGTATTTCGAATGACTTTGCAATTAGAACTTCAAGATCCAATACCTTCAAGCTCAATGTGTGATTCATGTGCTCATTCCATTCAAAATCTCAAGATGCAATCCATTTAAGTTTTCTAACAACTCAAAAGCAATATTCCACCCTTCCTAGCTCATTCATTAAGAATCTTCACGAAGGTTGTTTATGGATCGCTTGCTTGACCAGATGAGAGAATCAGTTCGAGGGCTCTTAGTTGGGTGTCACTTTTTTTAATGTTCTAGCACATTTTGAATAATTGCTCCATGTAGTTCACTATTAATAAAACAAAATTTTGGTATAGGATACTTCACTTTGAATTGTATCTTTTTGCCACTTCAGATCTTTTAGAATCCCTCAGTCTTAACACTGTCCTTTTCTTTTTATTTTTTCTTTTCTTTCTTTTCTTTTTTCTTTATTTTGTATCCTGACTACACTTAGGTTGTGTAGCTAGGACATCAGTGTCATTTTTTGGATTCAATCCTTCATGAACATCCCTTGCATTCCTCTTTTGGAACTTTTAGAAACTCTCACACTAAACAATGATCTTAGCAACCCCTCGAGAAGATCCCTCTTGTTTGAACCAATTAGGGTTTAGATCATCCCTTGCCATCTTCAACCTTAATTTGACAACACCTAAGAAAATTTATTCTTAAGTTTGCAAGGTTTTGACAACTCATTGGTTTAGAACCCTAAATTTAAGACTAAAAGTCTTCTTATTTCTATAAGCAACATTCATTGCTCAATTGATATAAGAAACATAATCATCACAATGTTTTGACAAAGAAATATCTCTTCCTAAAATTGAAACCAAAGAGTAGTTAGCAAAATATCTTGAGATAAAATCTCAAGTGCACCTTATCCCCTAGGACTGACACGACTTTGAAAGTAAACACGCGACTAAAAACAAACACACAACTAAAAGGAAACACACTTGCACAATATAAACACACTTGCAAAAATAACACCTAACTAATTGTAGAAATAGAATCTAACTAAGTGCAGAAATAAAACCTAACTTCTTTTTTTTGGCTCTTTCAAGCCTCAAAATAATGCTTCAAGAATTTCCCATTTACTAGCAAGGGAAGAAATTCTCATTGTAAGGAACTGAGCCTAAAAGTATTTTCTCTAAGAACTTCCACGATTTGATAAGGACCATTCCACAAGTGTTGAAACTTGGTATGGCTACCCAATCTTTCTTTTTCCTTATCCCAAAGTAGAACAAGGTCAAAAATCTTGAAGGATTTTGTCGTGGCTCTCTTGTAGAACCACCTCTTCACAATAGCTTGATGTTTAGCCATATGCTCCAATGCAACTATTCATTTTTTGTCCATCTCTAGAGGATTAATCAATCTGATTTGTACTTTGTTAGCATCTTTAGCGTATTCACTTGTGAATTTCAAAACAGGAATCCTGAGGTTAAGTGGGAACATTGGTTCTTTTCCATAAACAAGAAAGTACAGAGAAGTCCCCAAAGAATTTTTTACTCTTACTTGATCTATCCATAGGGCATATTTTAGTTACATATGCCAATCTTTAGGGTTCTCCTTCAACAGTCATCTTATGATTGTGATCAAGTTCTTGTTCATAGATTCTGCTACCCCATTTCCTTGTGGGAAGTAATTCAAAGAGAATTTGATAATAACCTTATTCTTAAATGTCCATTGAGTCAAAAATGATGTGAAAGTGAATCTATTATCATGCACAAGGGAAAATGGCATTCTAAATCTAGTAACAATGTGTTCCTCCAAGAAGTCTGTAAGCACTTTAGCGGTGCAATTTCTAAATGTTTCTACTTCTGTCCACCGTGTATAGTAATTTGTAGCTATGAGAATAAATTTGTGTCCAGTTGATGATGGTGGATTGATCGGACCAATAAAATCCAGCCCCCACTTTGTGAAGGGGTGCACCTCGTACACTGGCTGTAATGGCATCATCGAGTGCCTTTCTCTATTGGCACTAGTATGGCAGATACGACAAGAACGTACATGCTCAAAAGTGTCTTTGAATATTGTGGGCCAAAAATAACCCAATCTTAAAATCATATGAGTATTTTCTTCTACTAAACCATGTCCTATACCATACTTTTCATTAAAAAAATTAAGACTTCCTTTGCTTCCTCATAGCCTAAGCATTTTAGATAGATCCCTTCATAATTCCTATTATACAACTTTCTATCACGTAACATGTAGGAATCATATTTCATTTTGAGTCCCCTATGTTGTGAACTATTCATCCAATTGGGGCATTGGTCCTATAGAAGATAATAAATAATATGCAAATACCAAATGTCCGTCACCACACCTTGACCAATATCAACTTGAGATACAATCATTTTATTCTGATCATCTTTGTTTGTTTCATTGTCAAAATTAAATTCCTTTTCATTTCCATCCTGGTTATTAGCAATAATCTTTGATAACCCTTGACCTCTAACTAATCTGATAGGTTGAATTTCTAGATCAAATTCTTGAAGTATGGCCATCCATTTCCCTCATCTTTCACCAAGTTCATTCTACATCAAAAGCATCTTTACTACTAGATCAAGTACAATTGTGTACACCTTACTTCTTAGTATGTAGTGACAAAAATTCTTCACTGCCTTGATTAACTTGAAAGAATATTTGTCAAGGTTTGAATAATTCAACTTGACATTCTTCAGAGGGAAACTCATAAAAGTGATTGGTCTTTCATCTTCCTTTTGTTTCTTTTACGTTAGTATTCTAGGACACAAATGTTTTAAAGCAAAAGAATATATCATGAAAGGTAATTTGTAATCAGGACTCACAAGTATGAGGGCCATGGAAATGGCCACTTTGGTATCCTTAAATGATTTTTTAATTTCTAGAACCCATTCCTTTTTAGCTCCCTTTTTGAGTAAATCATTAAGGGGATGAACTATTTTTGCAAATGAACTTATGAATTTTTGCACAAAATTTATCTTTTCGAAGAAAGACTTGAGTTATTTTCAACTATGGGGAGGTGACAACTTTAGAATAGCTTTGATTCTATTAGGATCGATGGAGATCCCAACTTCAGAAATGATATGATCTAGGAGTTTTCTTTTAGTGACTCCAAATGAACATTTCTTGGGATTGAGGGATATGTCATACCTACGACACCTATTGAATACCCACCTTAAATCAGCAATGTGAGTGCTTCGATCTTTTGAAAAGATAGTTAAATCATTTGGGTAGATGACTATAGACTTATTTACCAATCCCTTAAAATCTTCATCCATGGCTCGCTGAAATGTGGCCCCTGTGTTAATCAGCCCAAAGTGCATTCTTCTGTAGGAAAAAGTTACCCATTTAGTTGTAAAAGTTATCTTTAGTCGATCCTCTTCATCGACCATCACTTGGTTGTATCCCAAATATCCATCCAGGAATGACATCATCATTGAACCATTTACAATTTGTAAGACTTCATTTAGTGAGGGCAATGGGTAATTGTCCTTTTGACATGCCAAGTTCAAATTGCAAAAATATACGCAAAGTTGAATCTCTCCAATCTTCTTTCATACAGGAACTAAATTTGCTAACTATGTAGAGTGACGCACAAGGAAAATAATTTTTGTATCCAGCAATTTCTTGACTTCCTTCATTATCAGAGGCTCAAGGATGGGATTGATGGGTCTTTGCCTTTTTCAGAAAGGTTTTGCATCAGGTTTGAGTGGAATATCATGCATAATGATCGAAGGATCATACATCTTCAGATCCTCGTAACTCCTACCGATGACATCCTTATATTCTGTGAGTAGTCTGAGCATGTCTTCCCTTTCCTTTAAACTACATTCATTCCCAATCCTTACCATCTTAAAATCTTCTTCAGTTCCTAAATTGTATGAATATAATTCATCAGTCCCCTTTTCTTCAATGATTCTTTTGTTAAGTGTTGATCCATCATGATCAAAGATACATTCTAATTCAACCATTCCCTTTGGGGTAGTATTGGTTTTTAGATTAAGAATCTTGTCTTTATCTTCAAGCTCGTCACCCTCAAGTTTGTCATCCAGGGTGTCATCAATCTCTTGTCCCTTAAAGTGGCCACTGCACATAATAAATTCTAGAATATGTTGATCATCCTAAAAAACTTGGAATTTTGTAATATTGTCAACAATAGATAGAGTGACCACCAATTCTCCTAAAAATATTTTCAACTTTTTTCTTTCAACTGGTTGTCATGCACTTACTGAAATGGCGAGAGCATCAACTACCATGTTTTTTCTTCTTGGGATGGATTTTATGTTTAAAGCTTTGAAGTCATCTAGTAGATCCCACACTCTTTTTCTATAAGCCAATAACCTCTTATCATTATAGGAGTATATTTATTTCACTTGTCGTATGGCTAATTGAGAATCTCCTTCAATTATGAGAGTTGTGACTCCTTTCCCCAGTGCAAAGAGAAGTCCTCAAATTAATACTTCATATTCTGCAGCATTGTTAGTACATCTAAACTATAATCAATATGTTGCATAGAAAGACTTACCTTTTGGGTTGACTAATTCAATAGCTACACTGGCTCCCAAGTTGCACTTGGAGCCATCAAAGTGGAGTGTCCAAATTGGATCTTCTCTAGTTTTTTTGACTTTATGCTTGTTAATCCTTAACTTCTCTTTCACTTGATCATTGAACAACTATTTCTTAGGAGCCCATTGTAACTTCCCCATGGTGGACTAGATGGTTCCCTTTTGTAACTTATGGATAGAGGAAGTATTTGTTTATCTTGCTTATCTTGAATTTCCCCTATTAGTTCTTTGATTTCCTCAACTTTAGATTCAGGATAAATGACTACTAAAGTCCAACCTTGACCTTTCACATATCACCTTCTTCTCTAAACTTTAATCATCCCTGGGGGAAGAGAAGAAAAACCTCCACCGTCTAAAGAGGTATCACTATATGATAAATCTAGATCTTCAATTTCTTCTTCAATCTTCTCTACCGACTCAGTTGAGTTCATATGAGTTTGATTTCCCACGAGTCCATTTTCTAGAATTTGATTATCCTTGTCTTGCATGATGTGTGTTAACACCTTTGCAACTACTTCTTGACACGATAAGCATTCAAATTCTGAGTGACTTACTTTTTCCAACTAACAAAATCCTGGGAGGAGGAGGATATTGGGATTAGCCTCCTCTCCTAAACATTGTAAATTAGCTACCATATTGTTTATGAATTGTGTCATATTTTTTCTCTTTGAGACTAACATCTTGAGTTCTTTATCTTGATTCCCGAATGCTTTAGTTGGAATTGCATCAAATACCATCACATTGTATAAACCTTGTAAGAATGCTATCTCATTCAGGGCATTGTACTTTGTAATCAACATTTTTAGTTTGGGTTCTACATCTATTTTGATCTGATTGTTTAACCCTTTCCATGTCAACCAAAATTGAGTGAAATCTGTAGAAGACCATCCCCTTAGACATTTCATCCATTCTTTGCTCAGAAGTAACCCATATGTTTTTGGGATATCAACCACATGTATATCAATAACATCCTAAATTTGTGGGTCAACTATTAATTGTATCTCCATATATTTTAATACACCTATGACTTTTACCTCTACTTTGTCCCATTGTATCACTACTCAGTTGGAGGGTTGAGGACTAACCCCCAACCTTTGGGCTATTGATAATGGCATGATTTTACATGAAGCTCTAGAATCAATAAGGAAATTGTGAAGATTCTTTCCATATATCCTAATTCTAAGAAAAAATGGGGGTACCTCAAACTTGTCTTTGAACATAGTAGGCATCACTTTTGTAGCATTCACTTGTTGAGATATTGTCTTTTGAGGAATAGTACTCGTATTATGGGAAACCTTTGTATGATCCAAAGTCTTCATAAGGGCTTCTTGCTAGTGTGGACAATTTTGTAACATGTTAAACATGGAAATATTGGCCTTAGTTCTTTTTAGGTCCTCTACTACACAATACTTTTCAGTAGACCAAGAAAGATTCTTCAATATTGTTGATACATTCACTTGATTTTGATTTTGTTGTCCTCCATACGGTGGTCTTGTTGGTGCCAGATTGTTACTTGCTCTTGGATCATGTGGAGTTGGTTGTAAAGCTAGATAAATTCTATCTGTCAAAGGTTCCTTTCTACTTCTGAGATTGTATGTATTTTGATTATCATTGTAGAAGGCAAACATCTCATCATGCTAAAGATTTGGTTCTTGGCTAAATGGGAATGAGAACTCCTCACTCACTAGTTGTTCCACTTGTACATTTTGTGCAGAATCATAAGATTCCAATAGCATAGCATTGAATTGTATAAGAGGAGCATTTTCATTTACATGTGAGCTTTGATTCACCTCTTAATTTCTATTATAGTACAAACCATCATTGTTAGATACATTTTGACTATTGTCATATTGATTAATATCTGCATACTCAATGTTGTTGTTGTTTTCATCGGTAGGAATGCTTTCATTATTGGACAAGTGTTCTATTGTCAATTTTACCTTTGGAAGCCATTGTTATGGTTAGGAGGGTTGAAGTTGTTCCCTCCATTATTTTTTCCTGCATTGTTGTTGTTATTGTTCCCATTGAAATTCCTGTTATAATTCTAGGCAAAATTATTCTTATAGGGACCAACATTGTTTCTTTGAAAATTGTTAGTCTTTCCTTGTGACAATCTAAGATGCATCAACTCATTTTTCATTTGTGACATGGTCTTTTTCATTTGACCAAATTTTGAAATGAAGTTATTATCTGCTTCCATGAGAATTGTTGCCTTCTGCTCAAAGAAAGTAGTTTTCGAAAGCTCATATCCTAGATATGTTAGCTCACGGTTCTATGGAGTGGGTGCCTACTATAATGGAACTAGGTTCATAGGTATGAATTGTCTAAGAACTATGGGCACTCCAATAGGATGCATTGGTATTGTAGTGATAGCTAGCACTGGAAGCATCATTCCTCCTCCATTAGGATTGGCTTGTTTAGTGAATGTGATTGCTTCTACGAAAACTTTTTCTAATGTATCAATATTTGTTGGAGGAAGTCTTCTCAGAAAGATAGCAATAAGAGGATCCATAGCATTTAGATAAATCTAAATAGCAGCTTCAACTAATATAGTATACAAAATCTCCAACTTGAGGTATGCCATGTGAAAGCAGTAGTTGAAGCATAAAATTGTCTTAACTGGGTCCCTTATAATTGATATGAATTGTTGATGTATCACAACTGGGTTGATGAAGGTTTTGAATTGTTCCAAAAATAATATTTTGAAAGTATCCCAATCTCCAATACATCTTGGTGGCAAATCAACGTATGAATTAAAGGAAATTTCCCCCAAAGAATAGGGAAATAAACAAAGAACCACATCCTCATTGACAATCTACTTTTAGTTGCAAATTTCTTTGAATGCCTTGATGTGATCTTCGAAAATTCATGTTTCTTCATAAATGAACCTTGGGAAAAACTTTTCAAGATTCTTAGGGAGGTCATGAAGTGCACCTCTCAAGTTGATTGGTGAGTCCATACCATTTGCAAAAAAGGCCATTGGAGGATTTGGTGGACCTAAAGGTGGTTGGAATGGTGGTGGAACTGTTGGAATATGTAGGTATCCAATCAGTGGTTGAAGTGGTGGTAAAGTAGAAGAAGATGATGAAATGTTTAATGGAAGTGGTTGGATTCAAGATATCCCTTTGTCACTGTGTAGTTTACGAAAGTGGGTTAGCTCAAGAAACTCATGTGTACTTAGTGAATATCTCAACGCTCACTAAAATGGGGATTCTGGATCAAAACCCTCCAATTTGTATCAATTCTGGAAAAAGTGCACCTTCACATAAGTACACTTTTTCACCAATCAAGTGCAACATAGAATTTGTGTACCTATGTAGCTATGGATTTGCAGACCTGTGCACTTGGATTTCTCAAAAAGTCAAAAAAAAATTTGAACTTGTAGAAAACATAGATTTTTTCAAGAGTACATAATTTCAAAATTTTGGAAAATTTTCATTCTTTTCCAAGAATCAAAATTGTGGCCCTCATTCTAGCGCCACTTCTATTGAGCTATCATTATGCACAATGCTAAATGATAGGAATTCTTGAAAATTTCTATCTTGAAAAGTCGATCTTGTGAATCAACTCCAAGGTTCTGGGTTGTCTCACGATGTACTAAAATCTCCTCAGTTGAAGATAAATGTGATTGTTTGCGAGGAGGCCTTTGCTAGTTCATTTTGATCTCAAATGAGATATAGAATCTGTTCATTGTTTCAAAATATGCATACAAAAGAGCTATGTTTTTGTATTTTTAATTTTTTTTGCTATAAATGCAATCTAACAATGCAACTAGAATGAAGTCCTATTCTAAAAAAGGGGTTAGTAAAGAAAATAACATAACTTTTAAAGTGAACAAAATAAAATTGAAATCCTAACAGACATAAACTATGGAAAATGACATGTCTATGAGTTAAACTTTCAAAGAAATTGGTAGGTAACCAATGAAAGAAGGCGCAGTGCTTCCTCGATTCCATTGATGTAATCATCGGTGAGAAACTTAGTGATCATATAGTGTTTCACCCTTCATTAAATTGTAAGGCCACAAAAAGTGCGCTCATGTGAGACAAAAAGTTATGCAAGCACAATTCGATGGTTTCTTCTCAAGCTAGTTACATCAGCAAAATTCATAAAACTATAGCAAACACCAAAATTAAAAGATTGCACAACTACAAACAAAGCAATAAACTTTTGGCTCAATCACAATTCCATGAACATAATTCACAAAAAAATGACACACTTAGACAATAATCACTACACTCCAAATGCGAGCACCAAAAGCATAATTTTATTGAAAAATAATGGCAGCCCTTATTACATATTGCAATGAAGTATTTATAAGAAATTGTCTCCTCAATTTGTGTTGAGAGTGAGAGATATCTTCATGCAATAAAGTGCTTTTAATTTAAGAAAACAAACTAATTATATACAAACTAACAATCTAACTAGTGCTAAGCAGAACTTCATCCATTTTTTATTCATTAATTGGATGCATGAGCCTTTACATGTCAAAAAAAAGAATTTATGAGAGGAGAAAGAATGAGAAAGCTTTCAGTGGAAGTGGAAGTGTCTAGAAGTGCTAAAAATGGAAGTTGATCCTTCACTAGGTGTCTATTGGAGTTAAACTACCGTCAAAATATGTTTAAGATGCAGGGAAAGCTCTATTTTTGGAACTGGTAGTTAATTATCAGTGGAACTTCTAGAAATGTGGACCTGCAAAGATGTGGACTTGCGCACCTCAATAGGGCCCAAAATCTCAAAATTTTATCGAATGTCAAAATTGAAATTCTAGCTTCTAGGTTTTGTTCCCCTTCATCCTAGAGCTATGTCTAGATGTTTGCCCTTGAATTTCTCTATAATCTCAATAATTTTTTCCTCATCTGGTAAATCTAAAGCCTCATACTTGTCTTTAAATTTCTATCTATATTTTTCTACCTAAAATTGAGTCTTAGCAAAATCCTCGAGTTTGGTACCTAACTCTAATAGGGCTTCCTCTATTCTAAAAGCCTGTTGGATGTCTTCATCATTAGCAATTTCCTCAAAAATATTCTTCAAATTGTCCACTACTACCTCTATAGGAAATAACTTCTCCTATCTCCTTGGGGTGCTTGTGATCTAGGGGACTGAAAACTTTGGCTAGATATCCTCTTAGGATTCCATTTTTCCTTCAAAGTGTACAAAGTTCTACCTCTTCCTATTCCATGTTCCTAAAAACCTCCTTAATCCCCATAGTCACAATTAATCAAGCTATATCCAAGGTGGGCCTCCCAAGCATGACCTCTTTGATTTGATAATCGTGTGCACCAGGGCTTTATGTATCTATATCAACAGGAGGGATGACCACTTGTACAAACAAATGCTGATCCTAGGTACTATTAACAAATGCCAACAGTCTTTCTTCATGTGCTAGGAACTCAAGTTTTTTCAAGACCTCAACCAATTCAATGAGATCCTCCTTGTAAGCATAGAATTGTGGCTTTGTGCTCCTCATTATTTCTTTTTTGAGCCATCTTGGGACTCATTAAGCTAAAGATCTACCTCTCTAAGATGAAGGAGTATGTTTGGCTACCTCCTTTCCCTTTGTGAGGGCTCTTCTTCTATAGTCTCCATCTCTGTAGACCCTGTAGTTTGCACCTTGATGTCTTGGGATACTGGTTGAGAATATTGTACCATTTGTCCCTCCTTTGACACTTCATCAGTCACCATTTGTTGTGGCTCCTCTTCTTGTGAAGGTTCCTTTTGAACTTGTTCTTCTTCTAAACTTTGAGGTGGAGGAGTAACTAAGCCTTTATCTACCACCGTGACTTGTGGTGGAGATGGGGGAGTAAGATCAAGACCTTGTGAGTCTGGTGGCATATGCATCCAATCTTCCTATTGGGGTTCACCTATAGGGGTATCCATGATCTAATCCCCAACCAATTATGTTCCTATGGGCATGAAATCAAAATCTGACATTTTGAATATGTCATTGCCCTCCACATTATGCTCATCCACCCATTGATTTACTTTGTCTTCTAAAGAAGAGACTTCCAAGGGTTCCTCTGGGGTGGATGGAAATGTTACTGTGGAACTTCTTCTCCTTTTCTATTCTACGGCTCTAGCTAGTAGAGTTATTCCCTGTAAAGGCACATGTTCCTCTTCATCTTCCTCTTCTTCCTCCTCTTCTTCCTCAAGAATAGTTTCAGGGATAGATGGGCAAGGAACTATTCTTTTAGTCACCCTTTGTCTCTTCTTCATGTGTATCTTAATTGTTTTGTGTTTTAGGAGGAAAAAGGGGATGTTAGTTCTGCTCGTGGAGGAGGGATAGAGACTTGTTGAGTTTCTTCCTCTATTTGACCTGGGGCAACTAGAGGCAACTAAGGATCCAACAAGACTTGTGCAGCTACAATATCTTGTGACCCTTGCACATCTATTTCCTATTAATAAGGAGGTGCTTTTCCTTCACCCTCTTCTGTTTTGGCTCATTGAGGAGAACTCCTCTTTCTTTTGCCCTTTCCTTTCCTCTCTAGAGGGTGATAGTATCCAACTCAGTGGTCAAGTTGGTATACTATTTTTGGCCTAATAGGAGACTAGGCCACAAAGGGAGGAATGGTAACTTTCTTTCCTCTACCTTTCTCTAGGTGGGCTTGTGCATGAAAAATCATGGTGTCAAGTATTGGATCAAGTTGAAAGGGTTTCTTGATCCAATCATTTGTCATCCTAATGACATGCCTTGCCTAATGACTAATATCATCACCCTCCTCTCTGTCAACGTCAGAATTCCTTATGGGTCTATCTCCAATTTTGTCCAAGTTGAACAGGGGGTCTAGTAGCTCCTTGGAATCTTGCTTTGGTATCTCCTCAAGAATGTTTATTTTAAGAGACTTCTCTACCAAATACAAAGTCATCCTACAATAGTCCCTAATATGAACATGGTAGTCATTTGTTGCATTCATCTAATGGTATTTAATGACCTCTTCATGGTGGAATTCTCTACTTGGAAAATTCTTAACTTTGCCAATGTTATCAAAATATGGCCTAGGAGAGTTGTACTCCTCAAAGGGATAATGTTCCCACTCCCACTTGAAAGATGGAATGTCCTATGAAAAAGGCTATGTCCAACATGGTTTTCGTTGTTTCCTTATCCTATCATATGCAAATTCAATCTACTATGCAATCTCCAAAAAAGCCAGTCTATCACTCAGATATCTAGGGAGCTTCTTTAGGGTTACAATGGCACTAGCTACCTTGAGATATGTGAATATTTTAAATTGGATGTAGTAGGCCCCAAGAGCTATTATATGTGCAATTGCATCATTAGATAACCTCTTCGCATAGTCTCCCTCTATGAATTAGATGATTGCAAATATGAACACATCATTCATGATTCTATACTCTTTTCTTTGTCCTGAGAGCTTCTTTCTTACTAGTTGAGTGTAGAAAATGTATGGCCAGGTGTTGGGATCTTGCATGTTGCCCCTCTTGTACAATCTAGGATAATTTTTTGCCCTTGCTACTAGCCGATACACCATGTATGAGGTCATATAGAATTTCCTTGTCCTTTACTACCCCAAATTGTTTACGTAAGCTCTCACTCAATGTGGTGGCCCATTCAAGTGGCATTCTTGTTATCTTGATTGTCAAAATGAAATTGACTATGAAAACATAGAGGTTCCCAGCTGTCAGTAGACCCATCACCCTACTTAGAAAAATGATTGAGTATCTAATATCTTCCTTCATTTGCCCCTTGTCATGTCCACCTTTCTTGTTTCCTTTCCCAGAGGAGTCTTCTCAATAAGATAGGATGATTGAATGATATCTGTTGCTTCTTTCAGGTGCTCCCTATACCACCTTTCTGCTACCTCATAAGAGAGTCTAATGAACTGATCCGCCCTAAGGAGATGAAATACCCTTTCAATTTTATCTAGTTGGAGGTCAAGAACAACTTCTCCAGTTACACTCTTCACCACCCTTTCCTCAGGAACAAAGTGTTGTGCTAGTGTCATGATGAGCACAAATGACTATACTGATGTTAGGTGCAAGGCTACATTCACCAACCTTGATTAGATTAATGTTGAAACTAAAGCTGATCTTTATGTAGGCTTGTTGCAAATCCCTGAGAAGTCTCCTAGTTCAGTGTGTCCCAAATCTATATCTTTAATCTTTGCATAATCATCCTAGAATCTCAACATCAAAGGGATACCTTGGAACTTGAACACCACAGGCTTTAGTACCATTTTCTTACCAAATGAGGACACTATTATAGTTGCATGTCAAAAGGAAGATGTCCATTAGTTCAAAGCCAATAATAGGAATATTACAATAAAATTTAGTCTCATCTTAGACAAAACTCAAAAACTAAATGCATGGAAAACACCCCTTGATACCCTGTTATTTCTCAAAATAAAGGAAAAAAAATAAGGTGCACATCAACACACCAGACCAGGTGCGCACCTCATTTTTTGGTATTTTGTAATGTGTTTTAGGGGTGTGCACTTGTGCACCATATTAGGTGGGCAAAGGTGCACCCTTGTCTTTTTTGTGTTTTTTGAGTGTGAAGTGGAGGGTTTGGATATGAGGTGCATGGGAGTGCACTAGATCAGGTGCGCACCATGCACCAAAAGTTTCATGCACCCCTTTTGTTTTGCATATGCTGGAACTTCACAAAACACTAGGTTGGGTTCGCACTCTTATTGTAAAGGAGAGGGCATAGGAGCGCATCAAACTGGGTGTGCCACTGTGCACCCACGTTGGGTTTCTTTAGAAGATTTTGGATATATTTTAAGTAGAGGAAGTTGTGAGTGTGTGGGAGCACACCAGGTAGGGTACGCTACTACGCCCCCTCATAATAGGTTTAGGTTTCATCATTTTTCTTTCAAATATACGAATGGGGTGCACAGTTGTGCACCAAGTCAGGCGCACAACTGTGCACCCTTGTGTGCTCATTTTTGTTTCATGTGTTTGGAGATGTGTGCTGGGAGAAATAGGTGAAAGTGCACCTGATTAGGTGCACAAAAGTAGAGTGCAAAGGACTTCATCGAATTTGCGATGGAGGAAAGATGTGGGAGCTTGTGAAGCTGTGGACATGAAGGATCAAGAAGACAAAGTGAGGAAAATGAAAGGGGATTAGGGTTTGTATAAACTTACCCCCCTTTAGTGGTGCACAAGTGCAACCTTGTGCATTTTTGCAGGTGCACACTTGCGCATCACCAAAGGGTGAGGCGTTACTGTGCACTAGATCAGGTGTGCGGTTTTTTTTTTGGTTTTCCAATTTTTTGACTTTTTTGATTTCTTACTTTTTTCACTTTTTTGATTTTTTGATTTTCATGACTTTTCAAAAAGACATCCTTTCAAAAATTTGATTCCTTAGCAATATCCCAAGACACAATTATGGGGACTAGGTAAGACCCCATTAATATTCCCAAATCCCAGATTAGGAACCTCAGATTGAAAAGAACTCAGTAGGGGGTCCCCGTTCCTACTAGGGAATGGGGAGTGCGTTGTGAAACCACAACATAAACCTATTGGAACAAGTATGGTAACTAGACATAAATTATCTAGCAAAGATGAATCCCCTACTATTAAATAGAAAAAGTATAGATCTATGATTGATGGATTGCAATATTTGACACACACTAGACTTGATATAGCTAATATAGTTGGAATTGTGGTAAGATTTTAGGAAGAGACACATTATGCAGCAATAAAAAGAATTTTCATATATTTGAAGGATACACCTGATTATGGATTATGGTATGATAGATCAAATGATTTCACTTTATATGCATACATTGATACAAATTGGGCAGTAAGTGTAGATGATAGAAGAAGAATCAGTGGTGGAGAATTTTTCTAGGAGGAAGATTAGTTTCTTGGCTAAGTAAGAAACAAGATTTTATTTCATAGAGTGTGATAGAAGTAGAGTATGTAAATTGTAATAAGATCATGTAGATGAAGAAAATATTTAAGGACATTGGGATTGAGTTTACAAAGAATGTTATCATACATTGTGATAATACAAGTACAACAAGTATGTCAAAGAATCAAGTGTTACATTCAAAGGCAAAGCATATATCTATTAAGTATCACTTTTTTAGAGAGAAAGTTGTGGAGAAATAAATTATATTGGAGTATGTTATCAAAAAGGAGAAGAGAGGAGATATATTTACAAAATCTTTAGCGAAGGACACATTTGAGTACTTGAGAGGTATGCTTGGGGTCATGCCCCAACCTACTTTTGAGTAGTTGATGTAGAAATTGCATCCGTCTGGTGGTAGTAGAGCACTATTTCTTCTATTTGGACTATATGCTTCATGCTTCCTCTATGGGGGATTATCTTTTTTTGAGTTGAGTCATAAAAGACTCTTGGTAACTAGTATTTAACAATGTCTTTGGAACTTGAGCTTATTCAAGATCTTACTTAGATAATTGACATAATGATAGCATTTTCATTGATGTTAATGGGGAAGAGAGTAACACATGAAAAAAATCTTTTTGATATGTATGTTTGGGAGGGAGGAGTACATGTCCTTGTATATTGATTGGTGTCCTTTGGGGGAGAGATATTCCTAAAGGAGGATTTGAAGATTTGAGTGATGAAAAGGATTTAAAGATTTTGTTGATGAAGAGGATTTAAAAAGATGTTGATGTATAGGTGAGATTAACACCTTCCTTGTGCATGATGGTTACAATTATAGATGACATTCATGGACATTATGAAAGGGAGAGTAGATGCAAATAAGACATTTGGCATTCATGGAACTTAGATGCTTTTTATCTATGCTATCATCAATGCAAAAGGGGGAGATTTTTAGTATGAATTATAATTGCATTCCTATAGGGGAGTATCCTATTAGTGTTGGAGACATGATTCAAAGGTTTTGTGTTGCACTCATGAAAAAAATTCATTGATTTCAAAATACTTGCAATTCTATGAAGAGTTGCAAAGAAGTAGACATAACTTGGCTTCACATAGTTCAAGGATTAAAGAACATTTTGTGCATACTTAGGAATATATTCTAGAGTATTTATAGATTCTAAACTTAAGATTGTATATAGAAATATGAAAGCTGGATAGAATTATGATGGTTTTGGTGAAGGCAACCCTCAGATAGCATTTTTAGAAAAATAGTATTGTTGTTTGGATTGTATTTCCTAACAAAGGTGGAATCTAGTTGAGTGAGATTAGATAGAGGTTTAAGACATGTTAAAGATGTTGTGATTAATCACACACATTCAGATGATCAACTAGTGAATATTCATGAAGATACTGAGTCAAAATATTGCTTGTAATTATAAAAAAGATGTAATGTTGTAATGTAACATGTAAATCTAATATCTTAAGTTGGTCTAATATTATTATTGTAAATTGTGGAAGCCTCAAGGTTGACTCAATAATTTTTTTAAGACTTGGTATAAAGGAAAGGTTAATCCTTATGGATTATCATCTAGTATGGATAGTGTGAAGCTAATATGTGATCATATCTATTTGATGTATTATGCGAGCTTACATGAAAATATCATTCAGATCAAAGGAGTGTTTGGAGTAGTTAAGGCACAATGAACTTACAAAGAACTATATTTATAAAAAGAATTTATTGTTGGAAAATTATTAATGACCACTTGTATTATTTAGTGAAAATAGTACTGAAGCTATTTAGATAGTGATTCCATCTATCTTTCTTTCAAGTCATAATAGGGTTAGCACAACTCCTAACAGGGTTGGAATCTCCTAACAAGGATTCAAAGTCTCCTAGCAGACTCTCATATGTACTAAATATATTTCATTTACTCCTAATAGGGTTTATCCTTTCACTGGGAATATTTATATTAGTATATCATCTTGTGGGTACCAACCCCACTAAGGTTTTCCCTCTAATCAAAGGCTTCCCTAGTTAACAGATTTAGTATTTTTGTGTATGGTTATCTTTCTATGATTTTTGCATCTACTATTTACATGTTTCAAAATCAATAAGGATATTGAGTTGGTTTAATTGCACAGTTGATTTCTCCCCCCCCCCCCCCCTCTCAATTATCTTGGTGGATTGTACTTTCTAAGATTAAACTATACATCATGGGTTGGACTATTAATACTAACCACTGCATATTTCCTTTTCATAAAATAGAGTTGATTCAAACCATATCAAATTCCAAGCCCTAAAATTAAGAGTAGAAAAAAGAAGAGAACATGGAAGAATTTAAAAATAAAAATTATGAAATATGTACTATGAGTCATGAAATTAAAGTGGACTACAATTCACTCTCCATCCAATTAAAGTCCAATTTCTTTTGATGTTTTGTAATTCACTTACAAATTTGTTAGCAATTTGCATTTGGAAGAGGGACTTGACACCATTATTTCATTGAATATTGTAGTCAGGTCATCAATGTTTTGATGAATCTAGAGAAATTGCCTCACTTGTGTTCTTGGGGAGAAAGTTTATATGGGACTTCATTTTTTCCTCCTTCCTTTTTTTGAAAACATCTTTTCCTTGTTGAGTCTATTTATTGTGTTAACACTCTTTTGAAAACCAAGATCTATCAATCTATTTACCTTTTCTTGTAGTCTTTTTCATTATTTTTCCAATCTTATTTATACATTCATGTGCTTTTTATACTTTCTAACATTTTTGAATGCCAGATGATACCTTTACTATGACATTAATTTTTAGGGTTTATGCAGAAATGAGAAACAAATAATATTAAGTTAATGTAGAAAATAAAGAAGGTAGAAAAGCAAATCACACAAATATTCAATGTGCTCCACCTAATTAGGGATAGATCCACTAGAGGAAAAGTCCTTCACTTATTTTATTATCTAGAAAAGATAAAATTACATTGTAATGTATTTTACATTACACTACCACTTATTATAGACTCTTTAGGTAGTTTACCAATATTGGTTAACAAGTTAACCCTAAAAAATACTTAATGAGTTAACCTAGGGAAATTCTTAACAAGTCAACCCAAAAAATGTATGACGAGTGTACAATACTTTCTAGATTAGTCACCCAAAATTAAAAGATCTCCCACTTGGGGAGTGATCAAGCTTCATACTAAATAATATCCCAATTGTAGTTGAGCTTTTAGAACCACTACTACCCTTGAAGCATGTAATAGGTTGACACATCTGGACCTGACTATCTCCCAATCCCACTCTAATATAGACTTGTGACTAATAAAAACTAAGTAGGAAGTAATTTTTTCTTGAGTTACTACCTTTATCAATGTATCTATATTATTTCTACTATGTATCTTCTCCAATTTCAACTATCCATCCTCTAAAATTGAACACATAAAATGATACCAAAAGTTTGATACATTTGGTTCTTTAGGAAAAGGATGACTTCATGGAAAGGTTAATTGTACTCTGGTTATCACTATACAACCTACTATTGTCTTGTATCTTTCACTATTACTACATAAAATTTTATAGCCAAATCATCTCCTTACTAGTCTCTGTAGTAGAAACATAATCTTATTTTGTGTTTGAAAGTGGTACAACTTTTTTCAATCTAGAAACATTTCTAACCATTGTGGTATCTATGATAAAAACATACCATGTAGTGTTCCTCCTACTATGAAGATATCCTTTTTAGCATGAATTTTGATGATACTACTTTGGGGAGTATCCTACGCTTTGGAGAGTATTGACATGTTGCATTCATGACTGTATTTTTTATTGATGTCAACATAGCATAGTTTTGGTAAAGATTGGTTAAGTAGATAACATAGATCTTGATGGTATAAATAATGGTTTGATTTTTTGGTAATGCACAGTTATGGACATGTCCAACACAATGTCATGATGACATGGTCAAGTGCATAGAGTATGAGTCAAAGACATACAGAAGATGTACCTAATTTATAAAGACTAGTTCAAAGACAGTGTATTGGGAAAGAAATTCCTAATGGTCATTAGCTATCCACATCTAAGATGTAATGAAGAGTTACATAGTTAGGTAGTGAGAGAGGACAATCTACTAATGATGTCAGCAAGTGTGCAAACCCTAGTATCGCACGTGTGAATTTTTATATAGACTATAAGTTGACAATGCTATTATAATTGTAATTAATTAATTATCTTGTTATAATTAATTGGGAAAGCCTCAAGGCTGACTCAAATAATTATTATGAAGATATGTTATAAAGGAAAGATGTTTTCCCTGATTGGAAAGTGTACAATGTGTGTTTTCAAGTATTGTGATCATCGTTGAAGTGTGAAGTGGGAAAAGAAGAAAAGTGCTTACTAAATGTGTATAATTGATCCAAGGGATTATTGGATGCAAGATTTGTGATCTGGTTACAAGATCACAAGGAGTAGAGGTTCAATTTATTGGACAAAGAAAGAGAAAGGAACAATACAGTACCATTCTATTATTCTACCAAAAATAAAATAGAGATCATTTGGATAGTGGGTTCATTGGTCTTTCCCTTGAAGCTATTTGGATATTGGGTCCAACTATCTTTGACAACTCCTAACAGGGTTGGAATCTCCTAGCAAGGATTCAAAGTCTCCTAATAGGGACTCATATGTATTGAATGTAGTAATAGACTCCTAATAGGGTCTATCCTCTAACAAGGAATATTTATATTAGTACATCATTTTGTGGGTTTACCTACTTAACATATTTGATGTTATTGTGTATGAGTATCTTGTTGTGGTTTATGGTTATATTACTTATATGGTTAAGTTTGTTTAAGGTTGATAATATTGATATTAGTTGGATAACCGATTCACCCCCCCTCCCCACAATTATATTAATGGACTATATATTCTAACAATTGGTATCAAAGTGTTAGGTCCTTGAAGGATAATCTTAATGGCTTTGGGAGATCAATGGTAAATCCTTTTAGAAAGGACAGTCTTAGATTTGATGGGGCAAACTATGATAGTTGGAAGGAGAAGATGAAGAGTCATTTGTTGTGCATGGGTCCAAGATATTGGATTTTGACAAAGACTAAGAAGATAATTGTTGAAGAAGAAAAGTTAGAAGGTTGCAATGAAGAAAAGAGAGATATATTCATGTGTAATATAAGAGTAGCATAAGCTCTACTAATAGATCTTCTAGAGAATGAGTACAGCTAGGTAAAGTCACTTGAAACATCTTATGAAATTTGGAAAGCTTTATAATCTAGTTTTGAAGGTGATGATCATGCAAAGAGAATGAGATTACAGAATTGGATATGTGCATTTCAAGATGCTAAAATGTTAGAAGATGACTCTATAAGAACTTTATTGAAAAAATATTAGAAATTGTTACTAGACTCCAGTCTCATGGTGGAACCAAGGAAGATGATGAAGTCATATGGAAGATCTTGAAAAGTTTGACACCACCATTCAAGTTGATAGCTCAGATTATTCAACTAGTAATGACCTACACTAAGGATTTCACAAAGGAAAAGTTGCTTGGAAGATTACAATCAGTTGAAGTAGATCTAAAATAGTCTAGAGAACTTGCAAGAGTCTAAATAGCTTTCAATACCCTAAACATTTGATCTAATTTGATAAGGAGTGCAAGTACTCATGGATATTTTGCTAGTAGCAGTAGATTTGATGAAGACAAGAAGATTGAGGAAGGAATGACCCTTCTAGTGAGAAGAGAAAAAAATGGTAAGAAAATCTTTAAATGTTGGACTTCTAATGAATTTGGTCATCATGCATCTAAATGGCCTAAAAGAGAGAAAACATCTAAGGGAAATTTTAACCCCAAAAGAGATAGAAATAGAAATTGTTTGCATGCAAATGAAGATGAAGAATTTGATGAGAAAGGTCAAAGTGAAAGTGATGATGAATTAGGATTTATGGTTGTCAAGGAAGATGATCTTGATAGAGAAATTAGGGAAGAAAGAGCTCTAGTTACCCAAGTGGAAAAGAATTCTAATTGGATTATTGATAGTGGTTGTTCACATCACATGAATAGTGATATAATTAAGTTTGTTAAGTTCAAGAATCTTGATGGACATATTGCTAGAGTTGGTAACAATGCAGCCTATCATATAACATGAATTGGATCCATTACTCTTGATGGTAAAACTATCATTGATGATGACTATTTTTTTGACAGATTGAAGTATAACTTGTTGAGTGTTGGACAGGGTGTGGAGAAGGCTTATCCGTTGCAATTCACTAAGAAGATCTACATTATCAAAGACATAGATGGTAAGATGATTGGAACTAGCACTAGATCTAGAGGTAATGTATTTTAGTTGAATCCTACTAAAATGACATGTTTGGTAGCTAAAGTAGATAACAATTGGTTGTGGCAAAGAAGATTTTGTCACATAAAATTTAATAATATTGTGAAGGTTAGTAGCACTCTTGTAGTCAGAGACTTGCATAAGATTGTTAAGCCTACTAATGTTGTGTGAAAGGAATGTATTTTGGCTAATTAGAAAAAATATCATTCCCTAGAAAGAAGTTTACTACCACAAAGAAGCTAGATATCATTCACACAGATCCAAGTGGTCCTTCCAAAACAAGAGGACTCTATGGTAAAATGTATTTTATGATTTTTGTTGATGATTTCACTAGAATGATGTGGCTAGCATTTCTTAAGGAGAAATCTAAAGCTTTTGAGAAGCTTAAGATATTTAAGAATAGAGTTGAGAATGAATTTGGTGTTAAGATAAAGTGTTTGAGGTCTAACAAAGGAGGAGAATTCACCTCTAGAGAGTTTCACATGTTTTCTGAAGAGAATGGAATCAAAAGGAATCTATCTACACCTAGAACACCTGAGAAAAATGGGATTTCTAAAAGAAGGAATAAGTTTGTAGTAGAAGAAACAAGAGAAATGTTTTTTAAGAATGATGTTTCTAAGACATTTTGGAGAGAAGCAATGAATACAATAGTATATACTCTAAACAAAGTATAGATTAGGAAAGGTATGGACAAGAAACCTTATGAACTATGGTTTGATCACTCACCATCAGTTAAGTATTTCATAATTTTTGGGAGAAAATGTTACAGTAAGAGAAATGATGACATTGGTAAGTTTGATCCAAGAAGTGATGAAGGAATTTGTCTTGGCTATTCATTGAAAAGTAAGGCTTACAGATGTTACAACTATAGAACTAAGACAATAGTTGAATGCGCAAATGTAAAGATTGATGAAAATTTTGGAACTAAAGAAAAGATGGTAGATTATAATTCAGACAGGGAAGTAGATAATTCTGGAGTTGTTAGATAGAATGATGAAGTTTTATTTGAGACTAACAATGATTTTTAGAATGATGTGCTAAATATTGAGAAAAGTGGACAATAAAGATATGAATTGAGAGAAGAGATAAGAGTTGAGATGTCAACTTATGCCCCTAATATAAATCTGACAAATAATCATCCTCTTGAATAGATAATTGGAAGTAGAGACAAAGGTGTTATGACAAGGAACATAGTAAATGAGGAGATATGTCTGATATCTTAAGTTGACCTAAGAGCATAGATGAAGTAGTTAAAGATGATCGCTAGATTCAAGCAATGAAGGAAGAATTGGATTAGATAGTGAAGAATGATACATGGGAGTTAGTTCCTAGACCTAAAGACAAGAATGTGACAAGAACTAAGTGGGTATTTAGGAATATGATGAATGAGCAAAGTGTAGTTGTGAGGAACAAGGCTAGACTTTTATGCAAGGGATATTCACAATAAGAAGGCATAGAATATGAGGAGACATATGCACCTATAGCTATAATGGAAGTAGTAAAAATGTTCCTGTCTTATGCAATGAATCAAAAGTTCAAGGTTTATCAAATGGATGTTAAATCAGCCTTTCTAAATGGAGAACTTGAAGAAGAAGTATACATTGAGCAACTTGAAGGTTTTCCTTTATCAAAAGATAAAGACATGGTACACAGATTAAAGAAATATTTATATGGTCTGAAGCAAGCACCTAGAACTTGGTATGCAAGGTCGGATAGTTATTTGGCAAAGCTTGGATTTGCTAAAGGTATGATAGATAATAACTTGTATTTGAAAGAAGTTGAAAATGGTTTACTGATTATTGTAATATTTGTTGATGGATTTTTGGAGGTAATGATGAAGTAAGTGATAAGTTTTTGAATAGATGAAGAATGAATTTGAAATGAGCATGATAGGAGAAATGAGGTTTTTCTTAGGATTACAGATTGTACAAAATAGTTGGTCACAAGTTATTTAGAAAAGATGAAACACCTGCAGTAGAGAAAAAGAAGTACAAATCCATGATTGGAGGTTTGTAGTATCTGAATCACAGTAGACCAAATATAGCAAATGTAGTTGGGATTGTATCTAGATTTTAAGCTCATCCTAAGGAGTATCATTTTGTAGTAGTATAGAGAATATTCAAATATCTGAAAGGGATATCTGATAATGGAATTTGGTATGATAGATCGAGTGATTTCACTCTATGTGCATATACTACTGTGGATTGGGTAGGCAGTATGGATGATAGAAATAGCACCAGTGGTGGAGCATTCTTTTATTGAGGAAGATTGGTTTCTTGGTTAAGCAAGAAGCAATATTGTATTTTTTAGAGTATGTTATAGTAACAAATAATTGTAATCAAGTTATGTGGATGAAGTAGATGCTAAAGGATATCAGAATTGAGTTCAAAGAACCTGTTATCATTTACTGTGATAACACAAGTACAATGAGTATGTATAAGAATCATGTATTGCATTCTAAGACTAAGCATATATCTATTAAGTATCACATGTTGAGAGAAAAAGCAGTAGAAAAGGAGATCAGATTGGAGTCTGTAAGTACTAAAGATCAGATTGTAGATATCTTTATGAAGCCTTTTCCTAAAGATGCATTTGAGCACTTGAGAGATATGATTTGGGTTACACCCCTGCCTACTTCTGAGAAGATGATGCAGAGAGTGCATCAGTCCAGTGCTATAGAGAACTATTGTTAGCCTAGACTAAATGTTGATGCTTCCTATATGGGGGAGTATTTGGTATGTACTAAGTCATTAAGGACTCTTGGTATTTGGTATTGAACAATGTCTTTGGACACTCGAGTTGATTGAAGAATTGAAGAATTAGCTATAACAATTGGTACTTTTGTATTTATTTGAGGTCTTTGAAATTGATGTCAATGGGGGAGAATATGCATGAAAAATATTTCCTAAGGTATGGAGGAGAGATATCTTCTTAGAGAGATTTAGAAAGATTCATGTAAGGAAGCAGGAATGTGCACTTGGTGTATTGTGAATTATTTAGTATGAAGTAAACAATTGATGTCTAAGAAGAATGAGTATGCACCTATGTGCATCTATTGTGTTTGAGATTCTTTTTAGCATGTGGACAGCTAATGCTAGACTCAAAATCTAGAAGATTTTAGAGTTGCTTGATGGAGAGGATTTGAGTAGATGAGAATAGAAGCAGCAATAGAGTATTACTTGGTATTCTTGGAACTTAGATTTTTTCATCTATGTTGCCATCAATTCCAAAGGGAGAGATTGTTAGCATGAATGTTGATGATACTACTTTGGGGAGTATCCTGAGCTTTGGAGAGTATTGACAGGTTGCATTCATGATTGTATTTGTCATCAATTTCAACATAGCATGATTTCTATAAAGACTAGTTGAGTAGAAGACAAAGATATTGATGGTATAGACAATGGTTTGATTATATGGTGATGCATAGTTATGGACATGTTCAGCACAATGTCTTGATGACATGGTCAAGTGCATAGAGTCTAAGTTGAAGACATACAAAAGATGTACCTAATTTATAGAGAGAATTTTAGAGACTTTGTATTGGGAAAGAAATCACTAATGGTTGTTGGCTATCCTACATCTGAGATGTAATAAAGAGATGCACAATCATGAAGTGGTAGAGGACAGTATGCTAATGATGTCAGCAAGTACACAAGCCCTAGCATCACACATGTGATTTTTTGTATAAATTTTGAGCCGACAATGCTATTATAATTGTAATTAATTAATTATCTTATTATAATTAATTAGGAAAGCCTCAAGACTGACTCGATGAATTATTATAAAGATATGGCATAAAGGAGAGTTGTTTTACTTGATTGTAAAGTGTATGATGTGTGTATTCAAGTATTGTGATCATTGTTGAAGTGTGAAGTGCAAAAAGAAGTAAAATGCTTACTGAATTCGTGTAAGCAATCCAAGGGATTATTGGATGCAAGATGTGTGATCTGATCACAAGATGAGAAGGAGAAGAGGTTTGGTTGAAAGGACAAAGAAAGAGGATTTTTCATTAGTCTTGCCCTTAAAGTTATTTGGGCAGTGGGTCCAACTGTCTTCCACAACTCTTAACAGGGTTGGCACAACTCCTAACAGGGTTGGAATCTCCTAACAGGGATTCAAGTCTCCTAATAGGGAATCATATGTATTGAATGTTGTAACAAACTCCTAATAGGTTCTATCCTCTAACAAGGAATATTTATATTAGTACATCATCTTGTGGGTATCATACCCATCAGGGTTCTCCCTCTAATCAAGGGTTTCCCCAGTTAACGTATCTGGTGTTATTGTGTATGAGTATCTTGTTGTGGTTTTAGTTTATATTACTCATATGGTTAAGTTTGTTTAAGGTTGATAATTGTGATATTAGTTGGATAACTGATTACCCCCCCCCCCCCCCCCCCCCCAGTTATATTAGTGGACTATATATTCTAAGCATCCTACTAAATCTAAAACAACATAGCCTTGTAAAGTGGAATGGGAGCCTCCAAAACATAAATACCTAGATTGTGTACCTCTCAAATATCTAATTTTATACTTTATGGCATTCCAATATTATTTTCCTAGATTATTCATATACATTCTCACAACTCCAAATATATGGGAAATATCTATCCATATACACACCATGGCATGCATCAAGATACTAGTTATTGAAGATTATGGAATCTTAGACATGTAATCCATCTCTTCCCATGTCTTGGAGCTTATTTCTTTTATTTATTTAATATGACTATGCAAAGGTGTACTTACATATTTTGTGTCTCTCGTCTAAAATCTTATCAACACCTTTTCGGTGTAGTCACTCTGAGACAATGTCAATGTGTGATTTTTACTATTCCTATATATTCACATATTAAGAATTTATTTTCTACACCCAAATCTTTCATATAAAATGAATATTCATATTTAAATTTAAGATGATTTATAAGTTTCATATTAGACCTAGAAATAAGTATCTCATCAACATATAATAACATGATATAATGGCTATCATTATTGAATATCTTGTAATAAACACAATTAGAATGACATATAGTGTAACCTTGTTCACCCATAAAACTATCAAATTTCACATACCAATTATTAGGGTTCTTCTTATAGCCAATACAAGCTCTTTTCTAACTTGTACAATATAATTAGCTCCTTAATTTTGAGCTCAATATCTTTGTGGTTGGATCATATAAATATCTTCCTCTAAATTACCCTATATAAAATTTGTCTTGACATTTACTTATTCGAAATATAAATATCTTGTGGCCACAAGACAAAATATTTCAAATTAAACTCATTTTAATAACATAAGGCAATATATCATCAAAATCAATACCTTTTTTATAGACAAAACCTTTGACCACAAGTATAGCATTTACCACATCTTTCCTACATGTTCTTCCTTAAACTTGTAAATTCATTTGTTAGGCAATGCTATTTTATCTTTTGGAAATTCAAATAACTCAAAGGTTTGATTTTGTATCAAGGATTCAATCTCAGGTCTTCCATTCCTTTCTCCTTTTTTTTCTAGGTTTTAACCTACATTGCCTCTTATAACTTTTTGTACCACCATAATTAGTCAATAATACATAATATAATGAAGAAAAATATTACTAAGGAGGTCCACTTATCCTAGAAGATCTTCTTATTGATTTTTTATCAACCTGTTTTGGTTCTATTTGTTTAACATATTTTGGTGCAATTAGGACTACATTTACTAGGATTTCACCAATCATCATGTATTAATTGTGTTCCTAATATTTCTTCTTTCCCTGTATTATATTATTATACATAAATTTTTTATTGAATATGACATCTCTACTCCTAGTGATTTTGTATTCTAAAAATTCTAGAAAAGATAACCAAAATCACTAACACAATACCCAATAAAGTTACACTTTTTGGACTTGGCCTCAATCTTTGATTGATTTTCTATATCAATATGGATGAATGCTTCATGATTGTAAGTTTTCAAAAATGAGTAGTTTACCTTTTTTCTTATTTTTGTCTCTTCTAGAATACCATCATCTAATGAACCTAAAGGCCCTTTGATGATCAAATAAACAACAATGTCTACTACTTCTACTCAAAAGTGCAAAGACAATCCTACATGTAATCTCACACTTTTGGCATTCTTTGTAATATTTTTGTTCGTCCTTTCAGACAACCATTTTCTTGTGGGGTTCTAGGAACTGCTTTTTGTCTAAGAATGCCATGATATAAACAATAACTATCAAACTCTTTTTTCATGAAATACTCACCTTCTTTATCTAATTTGAGACACTTTGGCTTATTTCCTATCTCATTCTCAACCAAAGTTTTCCATTTCTTACAAAATTCAAATACATTAGATTTAATGGAAATAAAATAAATCCAAGTTTTTCTAGTTACATTATCAATAAAATTAACATAATAATAAGTACCAAGAGATGGTAAATGGGCTCATACCAATACATCAAAATGCCCATGTTCTAACTTTTTACTTTTGTTATTATTTCTAACCCAAGAAATTTGACCCTCTTTCATTTTCCATAAAAATGATTTTCACAAAAATAAAAATTAACTTGTTATGAATTTGGAAAAAATCATTTAAGTGTAGAGTAGTTTTCCCCTTCTCGCTCATGTACCCAAGTTTTTTTTTCCATAGAGTTGTAGCCATCCCCATGGAAGCTAGAGAAATATAATAACTAATATCACTAGTATATAAGTACAATGTACATACATTTTTCCATTTTTTTTTATTAGTAGTCAACATCTAGTAACCTTACATTAATTTTATATGAATATGAGTGTACAAAAATTACTTATTATTTATCCTACTAATATTAAATTTCCTCTCATATCAAGAACTTGTCTCACCTCTTCTATCTATTGTATAATGGGATATAGTTATTAATGGTAGACTCCCACTTTACCACCATACATTGGAAAAAAGATCCTAAAAAGTGACTCCCTTTAGGGCTAAAAGACAATTTTCATAACCCAAGTAGATGAAGGGGTGCTAATGCAAGATCTAAATCACTTAGAGATGTTGATTCTAGGATCCTTATTTTGTTCAATGTATAGACATATAGATAAGTAGATATATAATATAGTATATCAAAATAAGTGTTTTGATACAAAGAAAAAGAATATGTATTCACCTTGAGGGATAGACAAGGAATGAACTTTAATCTATAGGAACCCTATCATATTGTACTGAAATTGGAAACAAACAAGGATCTAAAAACCTAATAGCTAAACCCTTTTGTTGTGAAAATTTGGAAACTATAGGAATGGTTCAAAATTGAGGTGAATTATTCTAGTATATGATTAACTTGAGGGTATCTATACTAGGGATGGTTAAACACAAATATTTCAAGACTATGACTATAACCACAATTCCAAATTTGTACTTCTAAATCTAAAACTTTGTGAATTTTCACCTATATACCAAAGACAAAGGGAAATTGTTTGGGGAAAGGGGATTGCCTTGGTCAAGCCCCTATTTATGAATTAACCTTGAATTTAAAAGGGAAGTTCTATCATTTAGTAGAGATTTATTAATACCATGTAAATATAATTTTCCTTAATATGTGATTAAATATGTTGATGAAATTGATATGACTCAATACATAAACCAAAAGTCATGTAAGAAAAAAACCTTAGGAGGTACATAATTGTATTTAGCTCAATGTTAAATGGAAGAATTAGAAGATAAATAATTGAATGGATAAATGTATATCTCCTCCATTGATGGTTAACTCATTTGTCTTTAATAAAGAAAGAAACTAGATCTTATAAGGAAATACATTCTTGATGGATCATGAATGATTGTCCTCAATGAATGATTGTCTTATTGAAATACTTGAATGTATAATACCTCACTTCTAGAATGATTTTTTAAAGAATGGATGTCTTTTAATTAATGGATTGAGAGATGTCAAAATCAAGAGATGAAGCCTCCTTTTATTGTGAGTTTAGGGTGAATTTTCATGTGGGTTCACTCGACTATGCAGGAAAATTAAAATACTTTGCATCAGGTCCTAGAACTCACTAAAACTAAAGTTTTAAGGTTAATATCACATAGATATTACTTATACCAATAAAGATCACCTAGTTATGAACTATACATAGAAGGGTTAATTTCATGGTAAATCATGTGGAATATGAGAAACATTTAAAGGTTCGGGGAAAATAAAATGTGTGGGAAAATAAAGTGTAAAGTTCAAAATAGGGCCAAGATGGAAAGTGAATTAGGTTAATCGATGGATAAATAGAGAATTGGGAATAGAAATTAGATTTAACCTAGAGTTTAAACAAGATTGAATGAGAGAAGATGGACTTTATTTAAATAATATATGAAATTAAGTGCAATGTGAGATACTAACATAATAAATACACTAGGGATGACTAGAAATGGTCTAAAAAGGAGCAAAAAGTAAGTGCTTATTTTTTAAGACTATACATCTAGCCCCCACCTTAGCAAGAGTATGATACAAAATCATGCTCATGATAAATAAAGAGATAGAAGAGAGAGGGAAGGAGGGAGGTGTGTGTGTGTTTGTGTGTTTTTCTGAGTGAGATATATATATATATATATATATATATATATATATATATATATATATATATATGATCATGGAAAATTACAAAGAGATCATATACCACTAAGTCTAAGGACATAAGGCCCCAAAGTAAGTATCTATCTTATAATCCATGGATTAGGGAATACAACAAAGAAAAAATTAAGGAAAAAAAAAGAAAGAAGAAAGAAGAAAGATTAAAAAGTGTTTAGCACTAAAATTTTGAATCAATTGGTGAAAGAGACCTTGATTTTAAATGCCTCACCCACTAATATCATGTCTGGAAAGCTACTAAATGACCATAAGTGATCACAGAGGAAGAAAAAGAGCATCACCAAGAATGATACCAATTTTATGATTTACCTAACTAGCATGTTGAGAGAGAGAGAGAGAGAGAGAGAGAGAGAGAGTTGAAATTAATAGAAGGTTTATTTTCCATACTACTCAATTCCATAAAATAACCTATGTCTACTATCAATTTTTTTATGAAGTTCATGAATGAATAAAAATCATTTATGTGATGAAGATTATTTCATGGATGGATATGAATTACTTACACCAAGAATAATTTTTTCTTATATGCACGCTTTGAATGGATATAAATATCTTATATCATAGGAATTGGTTTATGTGCACTTGAGGGATGGCTACAAATCACTTATGCACATAGGTATTGCTCATAAACATGCATAAATAAAATGCTCAAGAGAATGTAAAAGGGAGGTTGTATATTTGCATCCCCTCCTTGTGATGGTTAGAGAGTAGACATTATAAGGAATATAATAAAAAATGCCTACTTCCAACAATAGGAATATTCCCTAATAAAAACAATGTATACCACTAACTTAGATAAGAGAATTAGATTTTATAGGCTAAGAAAATAAATAAGTGAGAAAGAATATTCTTCTTGTGAGAAGAGGCCTTTAAAAGGAAGAGTTCCTATTTGCATGACATCTTCCTTCAATAGTAGTGTTTGAAAAAATATATCATCTTCAAGACAAAGAGGAGGGGTGGGGGAGAACAAGAATGTACCTATTTATCCCCCTAATTTCTAGGTAAAATAAATATTCTTGTTGAAGGATGATAAACTTTGAAATTCAAAGTAAGGAAATGTATTTATAATGAACATATTTTTACAAACAAGAAAGAGGTAATGATAAGGATACACGCCTCTCATATAAGAAAGAATCAAATCAAAACAACAATTCCTTATATTAATGTCACATGATAAATGAATACCACTATACTATGGAAAGTAGATCCTTACGTAAAAGAGAAAAATAATATACATGCATTATTGCCCCCTAAGTGTGAAAGAAAGATATATATATATATATATATCCTAAGTGATAGCTATTGTATAATAGATACACAATTCCATGAAAAATAAGTTATAGAAAAGAGAGAACTCATAATGGAACATAAACATATACGATAAAAAATAAATAACATATAATGTAAGATAGTCATAAAGGAAAGGTAATGATGAAACTATTTATGATTATTTAATAATAAACATGCATCTCTGAGACAATAAAAATATTATTAAGCAGAAACAACCAAATCTTGTGTGAAACTATGTATCTTATGTAAAAAAAAAATGTATAATATAATAATTCTAATCACAAAGAAATGAAAAGAGAGAAGAAAGATGTTGCATTATATCATCTTAGTATTAATTTTGATTATACAAGATATACACTCCTAAGTAAGGAGGGAATTTAAATAGATGATACTAATCTTAGTAATGACAAAGATCCTAAAAATTAAGGCCTCGCATGAGAGGATCTCATGACATAATAGAAATGAATGTGGATAAATAATGAATCCTTAGAATAAAGGTTAAAAGATGAGAAAGGGGATTTGATAGATGCCCTTAGTGAGAGATATTTTATAATAAGCATACACTTTGAAGAAAGCATAAGATTGTAACTTAGGATATAAATATCCTTGCATTAAAAAAAAAATGAAAGAATGACCATTATGTTGATCTTAAAGAGTTAAATTGGAATTTGGATAGTAAAGAGGTGATGACTAATACTTAGCATCACAAAGGCTTGAAGTATTTTCATTGATTGGAAATTGGTTGGTAAAATAATGGAGCATTGTAATATTGTGCAGTCACTAGTAGATTGGTGCACTAATCTAGACAAGGAGAATTATGTAATCAAGGTCACGACCAATAGATAGTATATTATAGATCATGCATGAAGAATCACTAAGGATGTGATAGGAGGAAAGGACAATAAAAGAGTGATAGAACATGAATGTGGGAAGAATTGACAGAAGGATGCAAGGATGGGAGTCTAGATGTAGACTCACTAGATATTACATGATTTATAATATCTAGACACTTGTGAATAGGTGGTTATGGGTATTTTGTGATAGGCTCATTTATAGAATCCAAATTTTCAATTCTAGATTTGAGAAGGATAACTTAAGGGTTTTGGTGCCTAGATGAAAGAGTGTATATATTGTAAAAACCTCATTTTGAATTTTTTTTTGTTGCTAAAGTTGAAGAATGAAAGAGTAGTGAAGAACATAAGAGCTAAAATCAAAGAGAAAAATAAAACACTAGTGCGGAAAAAAAATGAGAAAGAAGTAAATAAGGGAAATTCACAAGGGGAAAACCATAACATAAGTAGAAGATCAAAGAATCTTTAAGGTAAAACATAAAGGATCTACAAGGAAAGGTGTGTCATACTTTAGATCTAAACCTTAGTTTTATTTCTCATCATTGCAACTATTGTAAACCTTTAACAAGGCGGACTTGTACATAAGTATTTTAAATCCTCTAGCAAGGTGTCTCTTAGAAATAGATCTTAAATCCTCTAACAAGGTATCTTTAATAATATTTTGTAATCCTAGCAAATTATGTACATTCCTAATAGGATGTCTTCTCATAAAGAACAATTGTATCCTTAACATGGCACTTCTTTACTTGTAAGGAAAGGCTAGTGGGTATATTACTCCCACCATGATTTTCATCCTCACATTTAGGATTTCCACATATAAATACTTGTGTCATTGATTTATGACCTTTAATGTGATCTTGTATGGTTTTATTGCATAGATTTTGTAATGCCCCACCAAGGGATCCAAAAGAATTAACCTAAAGTTTCACTAAGTTGGTAGCACTTTTTATTTTATTTTTTGAAACATAAAAGTTAAACCATACACATAGTAACGGAAGCATTAACAACATTCAACTGAAAGTATACATAAACATACATAATAGGTTACATTCTTTAGGGATACCTTAATGTTGAATCACATTTAATGAACTAATATTGATTCCATATAATACCACATCCATGTGAAATAATAATGAAAATTCCAACATTCTTAAACAATATACTTTTGTCCCAAATGTCCCTCAATAAATTACATTTTAGAATGCTCAATCATCTGTTATACATGCCACAGGGTATGAAAGACATAAAAGAATATACATATGTGAAAATAAAGTACATCATCCTATTCTAATCTATGATACAAGTGCAATAAAGTAAATGAAACCACATACCATACATGAACATTATCATAGAAGGTATAAACATCCATCATAAAAGATAACCATATATCATCAAACACAACTAACAAGTGCACGGTTCCTCCAAACCATAAATAGCATCATTAGACCATTATGGGCCCAAGCCATCCCTCCATGTGTAACATCCCAAGATACTGAAGAGATCATCAGTATTATCATAGTAGGAATGTCACTCCTAAAGCATACTACATCATCAACAGAAAGAAATATAACATGCTACAACATATACATAAAAAATGTAATCATGCAAATTAAAGAATAAGATAAGTAAATAAAAAAATCTATCATATGCTAATTATCAATAAAAGGATATGTGTCCCTCATCATAACAAAAAACAAAATGAAGATAGATGCCAACAAAGAAAGCTTCAGCCATGGTATCTCAGAGGGATCTCAAATGGTAAGAGTGGAAAAAGCACTACCACCCAACCGTGTGGAACCTAAATGGTCCACTCCCACCACACTGAGGAGATAATCTCAAGTCCCAAATAGATAATCATATCACATAGCACAAGTACTCTCTAAGTCCAAGAATCCTAAAAGTATACCAACTCAAGGTTCCAACATAAACTAACATCTAATCCAAGAGGCACACAAAGACATCTAGGAAGCCTACTATGTAAGCGAGAAAGTGTCATCTCACGAATCATGCTAGAGTTACCCTGGTAGTTTCTCAATAGACCCTGACCCCCTAGTGATCCCTATGTGGCCACTAGTATCCTCTCATACTGACAAGCCATACTATGGAATGCAAGGTCACAACCAAGCGTTCTCTCTACTCCCATCCTAGTTTGTACTAGCACTCAAGGCATGGGAAAGAACAAGCAATTATCTTATTAGGTTCATTTAAGTTGGTATTAGGTGTAATGTTTTCACTTATTAAACAACTTACAATGAGTTACCCTGGCAGCCACTTAGGGCCCCGGCCCCCATTGTGAGCCACTTCACAACACTACAAGTAGATAACCTACCCTAGGCTCAATAAAAAAAAAAATCCATAATCACATAAAATCACCTCATTCCTATACAAGCGACTGGAAAGTATCAAAAGATAATCCACAATAATCACATCAGTTCTTCACGAGTAACTAAAAAGCATCCAATGATAATCATAATATCCATTGGTTCTCAACAAGCAACCAAAAAGACAGCTCAATGCAAATAATACTGATCAAAGACTCCAAAATGGTCAAGTCAAAACATGTCACAACATGACATCATCAAAATCAAATAAACACTTCAGTCCTAACTAAGTGACTAGAAAGTAATCCAAATACAACTGATCGATAACTCATAAATGGTTATATATATCACAGTTTACACAAGAGGACTGAAAACAATATCAATCAGTAAACCACATACACCATAGAACATGCCATATCATAACCATGGTTGGTTTAAAAGAATCAAAATCAAAAGACATCATCTTGACATCACAAATCATAACCCCTGAGCCTCTGGTAGACGTCCTATAACTGGTCAACAATCTAGTCAACCCAAAAACCCAAAACATATAGCATAGAGGAAACACAAAATGAAAGCACATGTCTTGGTTTGCTAAAATAACTTAGTTGAGTTAATTATGGGGTTTTGATTTTCATTTTGGATATCAAGTGAAGGAACATTTATACATTTTTTATTCTTTTTTCCTAACCCATGTATCTATTTTGACAAATCGAAGTTTTCCTCCATAGCTTTTTAGAACAATTTTCTAAAATGTTCAAAAGCATTTTACATAATCACTATATTGAAAATGGCCCCTCCTTTTAAAAATTGTTCTCCCTAAATATTCTAGGAGGAATTATCATTTATTATTTTCAATTAACTCAATTTGCATTATTGATTGATTATATAAAAAAAACATACCCCTAATACTTAATTAATCTAATTTATATTAATATTTAATTATATCTACATCTTTATTTGATATCTTAATAACTAAATAAAATATCATTAACATATTAATAATTATAAATTATTAATATGTAATAATTAATAAATGTAATTAATAGTAACATCACTCAATAAACATATGTTCATCCATTGTTCTTTCTCTAGGACAGTTTGGGGCATCCTCACCCAAGACTTAGGCCATAGCTAGTGCTTTCCTTCTAACCTTCTAGACTTTTTCTGTCAATGGCATGGCTTGTTCAATGGGTCTATCTTGCAAGAAATTAGCTCCTGGATCCTGCCCCATTTTTTTTGGAGCATATGGAAGGAGAGAAACAATAGGATTTTCAGACATAGGGAGGAGTTGGCTTTAGTTGTTGGGAGAAATATTTTTAGTAACATAAAGGAAAACTTTTTTGTGAGGAAGGGGGGAGAATTTGAGATAGGAGGCATGAAAAAGGAGAAGCTAAAAGACAAATTGAGGAAAAGACAAGAAGCCAAGTGGCTCTTCCCCCCTGAAGGCTGGCACAAAGCCAACTTCGACGGAGCCTCAAAGGGCAACCCTGGCTCCTCGAGTAGTGGAGGTGTGATAAGGAATGAAAATGGAGATAGTATTGCTACTTTTTCTCTCCCACTGGGATTCCAAACCAATCATTTTGCGAAAGCGAACGCCATGTGCAATGTTGTAAAACTGGCTTTTGAAATTGGTGTTACCAATTTATGGCTCAAAGGGGATTCAAACAACATTATAAAGTGCATCATTGGAAACTCACATCCATCATGGACGATTGCTAATCTAATTGATGAGACACATGAGACCCTTGCCAAATTTAATAGAATCCATGTCACTCATATTTTTTTGAAAGAAAACCTGGTTGCCGACAGGTTTGCGAACATTGGGATCAGCGCAAACTAAAAAATGACTTGGCATCCCAAATTTTTTTTTCCAACAGACGTTAAAAGTTTGATCAACTTGGACAAGATCCAAGGAAGTATAGAGAAAATCAAGCTATAATTATGATTATGAAGGTTTTAAGAAATAAGGGTACTTTTCAAAATGGAAGCATGGGAAATCGTAAATGCAGTGATTCATTATTGATTAATCGACATGCTTTGTGGGTTATTTTTCACATTCGCTTCTAGAGAAATAGCAGGGCTATTTTTCTCTATTTATTGCTTACTCTTGGAGGTCCCTTTCAGTCACAGAGTGAGGAGCACATGAGTAAAGAGGGTGTGCAGTGTGCAAAAATGGTAGGCGAAAGGTGCAGAAAGGAGTCGATGGGAGATTTTGAGAAATGGAGAAGTAGGGAGAAAGTGTGGGAAAAGCTAGAAGAGGGTGGGGTTACCAATTATATTATGAAGTTGCATGGATTAGATCAGGAGGTGACCAAAAGTATGGTGGGGTCCTGGAAGGATGGTAGGGTGAAGGTGAATGGGGTCTACTTTCAAATAATGGAGGAGGTGATTGCGACTGTCATCGAAATCCCTATCAAGGGTTTTAAATTCTTAAGGGATAAGAAGCTCTGGGCCAATGTGGTTAGGGACTTTGTGGAGAGTGAGAAGGAACTAAATGTGCTAAGAAAGATTGACACCTACTATGCCTCTAACTCCATGAAGAAGCGGTGGAGGTATGTTCTGAGAGTTGTTATCGAGTACATCACATTGGACCCTAGGTTTGATAGAGCTCGTACCCACCACTTTGTTATATTGAATCATTTTCAGCATAATGCTAATATTTCCTTTCCATATTATCTGTTAACCTCTATGAGCAAGGCGGTGGACAGCTTCAAGAAGAAGCCCACCGCAAACCCGGCTCTGCACAAGGGGCTGCTACTACTTATCCGCAAGCACTTCAAGGCTCAGACTATAAGCATCGCTCCCCCTCAAGAAAAGAATGTGGAGTCTGGTAGTTCTAGCTACTCCTCTAACTTGGATGAAATTTAGAGCCTCAACTCTAAGGAAGGAGGGATCTCTTCTTCGGGGAAATTAGCAACTCACCAAGCTAAAAAATTGCCCTTCCCATAACCCCTAGTAGAAAAAGCCCTAGGGATCTTGGGTAGAAGCCTCCTGAGAAGGATGCAGAGAGAGACAGGGATGATGAGGAGGATCTAAAGTCTAAGGAGGTGGTTAAGGAGACACAAGAGGAAATTAAGGATGAAAGTGGAAGGAAGAAATGCAAGAGGGAGAGTTTGGAGGAAGTGCGCTCTCAATTTGAGGAGGCATCTATGCTGCCCCTATCTCCTATCCACCTCCAAGCCCAACTTGAAGAGTAGAAAGAGGAGAATGTAGGGTATGCAAAAGGGGAAGTGTAGGTCAATGATAGGAGGAAATCTTGGATAAAATTTAATGGCAAGACTTCAAATATGGGCATCTTTAGGGAGGCCATGAATCCCCAAATCCTTGTGGAAAATCAAGAGGAACAGTAACTGAAAGAACTCATTGACCTAGTGATAGTGGCTATTTCGAATAGAGCTAGGGACATAGGGATGAACCTCTTGAATAATGCTCAAAACAGTATGATTGACAATTTTAGATCAATCAAATGGCTTTTCCACGAGCTGGAACAGGTCAAAAAATAAGTGAGACATATTGAGGAAACAAGGAATGGGATGGATGCTAATGAGAGGACAAATTTGACTAACAGGCTCAGTCTGCTAGGAAAAAGAATATAGAACCTGGAAAACTACAATCACAACCTTGTGAATCAAATGTTCTCTTTGTTAAGCTCCATTAACAACAACAACATCTCTCTTACGGGCTAGATCAAAGACAAACAAATGCAAGATGATGAGGAAGGAAAAGATAGGGATGAAGCAAGAACGAAGGATGACTCTGCAAAGAACAACACCATTCCTGATTAGGACCAAGGGGACCAAAGGGCACAATGGCTGGAAGTAGAGGAGAATCAATTGGCCTTTGAGGCTACACAAGTTATGCAAGAGCTGGGGCGAAAGAGCAAGGAATAACTCTCACCTATTCTTTTGTTTTTCTTTGTTTTTTGGCTTTTGTTCTGGCTTTAGGCCATGGTATTACTTGTCTTTTGTCCTGGTATTTTCTGAGAACTCTACTTTTTGGTTGGGCTTTATGCTTATTATCAGCCTCTGAATTTATACTCTTTTGGCTGGGCTTTCCTGCTTATTATTAGCCTTATATGTTTTAACTATTGGGTTTCAAGATCCCTGTAAAACATGTTTATCTAATCAAAAAAATCACTCAATAAACAAATTTGGAAGAATTATTTATATAAATATCCACTCCGCGTGGTACCTACCATACTACGAGTAACAGTTTGCAGACTGCGAACGCAGCACCCCATATGGGAGACTGTCGCGACAGTGGTTGTTGTGCAGTCTTTAATGACTACTAGCGGGTCCACTATCATGGATAGTGACTGTCGGTGGGGGTGGGGTGTGACTGCTCACCCCTCACCATAAAAATTTAATTATATATATTTTTTAAAGAAAGAAGAAATGCCCATTTTTTTGTAATTTGTAAAACATTTTCAAATAAATATTTTTTTATCATAAATTTGATTCTATAGCAACAGTTAATATATGATAATATTTTCAAAGTTAAATATATATATATATACATATATGTATATATGTATATGTATATATATATGTATATGTATATGTTTATTTATATATATATCTATATATATATACATGTATATATATATATATATTTATTTATTTATTTATATATATATATTTCAGGTGTAAATCTGAAGAATGTGTACAGATTATTCAGATGAAGGAATACAGTGTATTTTCCTCATTCTATCTATCAATTAAAACCTAGCCCATTAAATTACTCAGATCTATGCATGGTGCAGTTTCCTCATAAAATATTCAACACATGAAATTCTCAAAAAGCATTCAGAAGACACGATGAAGACAGGAAGTGGAAGAAGGGAAATAACATATGCAAAATCACAAGTGTCTACCTAGACACTGATGCTAAACCACTTCTCAAAAATTGCAAAGCAAGTTCCTTCCTTCTCCAGCGTTCGTGGGTCCACCCAAATGCACTCTCTTCGAGCTTCTAGGAGTGCTTGAATATAAAGACCTCTCAAGAAGCACCTAGAATGTCTCTAGAATCAACCAGAAGATAAGATAAGCATTGACAACTAAGCCCAAGCTTTTTCCAACCTTCTAGATGAGTCACAAGGTTGTAGACACCATGTGCTTAATTGTGTGCTAACTCCTGTGTTGTAGACACATGTGAAATCAAGAGGTGCACTTACTCCTAGGTAGACTTATGAGTTTTATTTTTAATTCTTTTATTATTATTATTATTATTATTATTTATTTTTTATTATTATTAATTTTAATTTCTTTTATTTAATTCTTTTACTCAATTAATTTCCCATTTAATTAATTAAAATCAAAATATCAAAATATCATAACATTATATTAATTTTCCCCAGAATAATTAAATTATTAATTAAATCTTTTAATTTTAGACTTAATTAATAGAAAATTCACCAAAGGCCTCCAAAATAAAATATGAAAACCCATCATAGAACAATCCACACAAAATTAGTCTAAGGGGTTAAAATTACGAATTATGTCATCTGACCCATTTGGAAGGTAAAACATCTCAGATACTTTTCCTACCTTTCTAGGAAAAATGGTTTAAGGGTTTAGGATTTGGACTTGAGAATTTATCTCCCCTCTCTTACCATTGAGATAGTGCGATGGGGTACGCTCATCTTGGCAATTCAGGGAAGTCGATACCCAGTACTTGCAACCTATGTAAAATCCATGCATGTACATACAATATATATGTATATGCTAAGCTAAACAGGCAATGGTAGGAAGTGGTGCATCGTGTAGATCTCGACTAGCAGGTGACTACGACTCCCTTCCTTAACCACATCAAAAATTCCATGCATAAGTAAACCTGCACACCATACACATGCAAGTATGCAGTAAGTATCCATAAGAAAACACATGTGATAATAAACCATCTAACTAATCATCATCAATAACCGAAAATAATGTAATAATCATCATGCATACATGAAATGTAGAGTCTTAGTAATCTCATCATATATCAATTGAATCCATAGCACAATAACTAATAGTCTCAAAACAATGCTACTAATTATCAACATAAAACTGGCCTAACAGAGTTCGGCCATGATAGCAACAATGTAACTAGAAAAATGTAAAGGAGGGCAGGCACTATGTCCACCCCCCTAGGATTAGGCTTACTCTTGGAAGCCTACAAACAAGTAGGGATATAAATCTCGTAATCTAGTTGCATCCTCCCATGTAGCTGAAGAGTCATTAGTAGGGTCCCATTGGACCCTTACCTACTCTATGGTTCAATCCTTGAGGGTCAACTCCTGCTGCTCCAGAATATGAACCGACTCCAAAGCTAGCTACCCATCCTCTACCTACAATGCATTCCAATCAAGAACATGTGCTACATTAGCGATATACTACCTAAGTACAGAAACATAGAAAACATCATGAATGCAAGCTAGGTTGGGCGGTAAGGCAAGGCGATAAGCAACTAGGCCAATCCTCTCAAGAATCTCGAATGGTCCCACAAAGCGAGGTGCTAGCTTTGAACCCTTTTTATATCATATCAGACTCTTCCATAGATACACTCTCAAGAAAACCTTATCTCCCACAGCAAACTGCTTCTCTTTCCTATGTGCATCAGCATACCTTTTCTTCCTATCCTGTGCCATAGTCAAATGCTCATGGATATGCATTACCTGTTGCTCCATATCACGAAGCATCTTAGGACCCAATAGGATGTGATCTTCAAGACTATCCCAACTCAAGCGTGTATGAAAAGGACATCCATATAAAGCCTAGAATGGTGCCATGCCAATAGAACTATGATACCCGTTGTTGTAAGTGAACTCCACTAGGTAGAGATAGTCCTCCCAATGTTTCTGCCTATCCATCACATACATCCTTAACATATCTTCCAAAACCTAATTCACCCTCTCTTTCTGACCATCTGTCTCTGGGTGATATGCTGAACTAAAATTCAATTGTGCTCCAATCTCATGCTGCAGCAATGTCCAAAATGTGGATGTGAATACAAGATCCCTATCTGAAATGATTTTTTGGGGAATACCATGTAGTCTCATGATGTCACGCATGAAGACATTAGCTACAGAAGCTACCATGTAGGAAGACTTGATTGGTGAAAAATGTGCCACCTTAGTCAACCGATCAACGGTGACCATGATAGCATCATGACAACGAGTAGTCATAGGTAATCCCACTATGAAGTCCATAGAGATGATGTCCCACTTCCATGAAGGAATGAGATTTGGTTGTAAAAGTCCTATTGGATGCTAGTGTTCTACCTTGACTCTCTGACACTCAAGACACCTATCCACATAATCTGCAATGTCACATTTCATCTCAGACCAATAGAATAAACATCATAAATCAGCATGCATCTTTTTGACAGCTAGATGTGCCGAGTAAGGTGCACGATGGGCTTCTACTAGAATCAAGGTGCGAAGCTCATCCAGTAGTGGCACATAAATCCTTCTTGAAAGTCTCAAAAGACCATCTAACTCTAGGAGATAGCCTGAAAACTTACCCTCCAGAGGTCTCCCTGAATCTATTTCTCGACACACTTCCTAGTACCAAGAATCTTAGGAAGTGCCTGAAGAATCTAACTCCTCAAATCAACACTAAGAGTCATAGATGATATCACATGTCTCCTGCGACTCAAAACATCTACCACCACATTCTCCTTTCCTTGAATGTACTTTATCTTAAATTCATACTCACATAGAAATTACATCCACCACCTTTGGCAAGCATTCAAATTAGACTAAGTGAAAATGTACTAAAGACTGCGATGATCACTATGTAGCTCGAATCGGTGCCCCAACAAGAAATGTCTCCACCTTTTCAAAGCATGAACTACCATTGCTAATTCAAGATCATGTGTAGGATAGTTTAGCTCGTGATCCTTGAGCTTGCATGCTTCATATGCAATCACTTGTCCATTCTGCATTAAAATCGCTCCAATCCCTTCAAGGGAAGCATCTGTACATACCATGAAATCACCTTTTGGATCAGGTAGTGCTAAGAGCAGTGCACTGGTGAAAAGCTCCTTGAGCTTTCGAAATGCTTCCTTGCATTTCTCTATCCATATAAACTTCTTTCCTTTCCTTTGAAGGGAAGTGATAGGATGCGCTATTCTGGAGAAATTTTGGACAAATCTACGATAATAACCAACTAGACCCATGAAACTACAAATCTTTGACACTTTGGTCAGTGTAGGCCAATCTACTATTTCCTAGATCTTTGTAGGGTCTACAAAAATATCATCACCTAAAATGACATGCCCTAAATACTAAATCTCTAATTTGAAGAATTCACACTTAGCCGCATTAGCATAAAGTTGATTGTCTCTCAAGCATTGCAAAACCAATCATAGGTATTCCTCATTCTCCTCCTAAGTCTTAGAATATATCAATATGTCATCAAGGAAAACAAGTAAAAACCTATCAAGATAAGATAAAAACACTCCATTCATCAAGCTCATGAAAACTGATGGAGCATTAGTCAGCCTTAAAGGTACCACTGTGAACTCATAATGCCCATAACGAGTTCAAAAGGTAGTCTTGTGAATGTCAGCCTCCTTAATGTGAAGCTGGTGGTATCCTGACTTAAGGTCGATCTTGGAGAATATTGTAGCTCCCTTGATCTGATCAAATAAGTCATTGATCCTTGGTAGAGGATACCTATTCTTTATTGTCACCTTATTTAGTTGTCTATAATCAATACAAAGGTGCAAAGAACCATCTTTCTTTTTCACAAAGAGCACTGGAGCTCCCCATGGTGACACACTAGGTCGAATGCACCCTTTGGCCAAAAGTTCCTCTAGTTGAAGACGCAACTCACCCAATTCTTGTGTAGTCATACGATAAGGAGCTTTAGAGATAGGCTCCACTCCTAGAATAAGATCAATGCTGAAATCAATGTCCCTCTTTGGGGGCATGCCCGAAATCTCACTCAAAAAAACATCTGCATACTCTTGTAAAATTGGGTGATCTAAAGTCTTTCCACAAGATCTTCCTCATCTAGCTCATTTACTGTAACAACAAATATTTCACATCCCTTATGGAAACTTTGCTTCAATTGCATAATAGAAATCATCCGTAGAGATATAGGCCTTGGTATCCAAACATTCTTCACATCATTCCCTTGGTTATCCTGCCACATAATAATCTTCTTCCTGCAGTCTATTCTAGCTCTATGGGAGCCAAGCCAATCCATTCCTAAAACCACATCGTAGCAACCAAGAGGTATAACATGAAGGTCAACTGCAGTATTAAATCCTCCTATGCTAAGCCCACACTTAAGAACTATAGAATCTGTGGAGACCTTAATGCCTAAGGCTAGTTCCACTTGCACCCATAATGCATGCTACTGCATAGCATAAAAGACACATGTTTTATCAATAGACTAAGTTCAATTTCAATTTTGCCTATGTTTAGGTTTAAGCAAAATTTTTAGTTTTGAAAGCTAAGTGTTGCAGTGTGAAACATATGCGAGTAACCATTTTAAATTATATTTTAGTTCACCTAGTTTTAGGTTTGAAAGAGATTGATGGGGACACAACCCAAGAACAGAATGGACACAACAGAAAAGGGAAATTGTATTAACTGAAAAATAAGCTAGTACATTTAGTACAGAGAAGATAACCTTCAAAACATGCCCTAAGGGCTTACAATAGCATAAATCTAGAGATAATTTCTCCTTTCAGTACCTCCCCTCAAACTCCACTCCGAACTGCCTTTTGCAATGCCAGAAATCTCTTTAAATAGACCCCGGAGGGTTAAGGACTAGGATTACATTCTAGAAAGTGCTAGTAGGTATCCACCGACCAAATAGAAGGTTCCAAAAGCTATGTTAGAAGTCAGTGCAAATCTAGAAGAATCTAGAAACGGTCATCGAACTTTTGGGAGGCATAACTTTTAAACCGTAGCTCCGATTGACGAACCGTTTACATTTTCGAAAAGCTCTCAAACCGCTCTATAGCCCTATGGACCAGCTTCACTCATCCCCTATTTTTTGGCCCTTTTTGAGGTCATTTAATGTCCCTAACCTGACTTTGAAGCATTCTTAGGAGGTCTCCAAAATCCAAAAAATTGCAATAACTTTCAAACCGTGGGGCCTTTTGACCTGATTCTTTTTCTGGAATGCTCTAAATTACAATTACATTCATCTGGCCAATTCACACCTTCTAGTTCACCAAAATGATGGCCCAATTACATGCTCCTATTTTTTCAAGATTTTCTAACACACTGATAGTGGAACTGTGAGAGTTGGAACCTTTATTTGACCCAAATGGGTGTCAAGAAATGAAAACACATGAAACAAAAACTAAGTCTAAGTACATTTTTTTGGGCGACACAAGATTGCCCTTATACCTCTAGATGCTCCTGCATCAGACACCCAAGATAGATTGAAAAGTGACCCTGTCACTTTATGAATGGTAGAGGAAATCCCAAATGGAAACCTCAGCTGCTGAAATCCAAGTTGAGTCCTCGATCATTCGTCCTTTCCATTTGACCAAATACTCTTCATACTGCCTGTTTCTGGTACTCCTACCCACACAATGATCTAGAATGTCTTCTATCTCCTCCTTCTTAGAAGCAGGAATTGGACATGGCTCTAACACTAGCTCCTCATCTGCACCATCGTCATGATACTCTGTTAAATCTGCAATGTTGAAAATGGGAGAAATGTGAATACCATCTGGCAGCACCACTTCATATGCATTTCCTGAGTCATGTTTCTTCAAAATTTTGCAGGGGCCAAATTTCTTCATTTTCAGCTTGTTGTAAGTACCAGCTAGAAATCTTTATTTTCGTAAGTGCACCATGACTAGATCCCCTACTTGGAATTCCTTATGTCTTCTCCTTTGATCAGCCCTAGTTTTATACTCTTGATTCATCTTGGTAATGTGTGCCTGAACCTCCTCATGTAGACACTTGATATGTTCAGCAAATTCTTCCGCTTCAGAACTTGTCCTCTCCCCTTTCTCTATCTTCCTATTTTCTGGTGCAGTGCTTGAACTATTCCCATATACAATTTGGAATGGTGATTTTCTAGTACTCCTATTTATAGAGTTATTGTAATCAAACTCTTCTTGTGGTAGAATCAAATCCCATCCCTTGGGCTTATCCCCAACTAAACATCTCAACAAATTGCCCAGACTTCTGTTTACCACGTCTATTTGGCCAACAATTTATGGGTGATGCGTGGAATTGAACTTCAAGTCGGTTCTTAACTTTTTCCACAATGTCCTCCAGAAATACCCCACAAATTTAGTATCTCTGTCATAAACTATACTCCTTGGAAGTCCATGTAGTCTTACCACCTCTTTGAAAAACAAGTCTGCAATATGGACAACATCATGAGTTTTGTGAAATGGAATGAAATGTGCCATTTTGGAGAACCTATCAACCACCATGAATACTGAGTCATTACCCCTTTGTGTCCTCGGCAATCCAAGAACAAAATCCATACTTATGTCCTCCCATGGCCTTGATGGAATAGTCAATGGCTGATATAGGCCAGTATTGTGACTAAACCCCTTGGCAACTTGACAAACCTGGCAACTCTGTACAAACTTCTTCACATCCTGTGAAATTTGAGGCCAAAAATAATGTTCTCTAAGAATGGCAATGGTCTTATCTCGACCAAAATGTCCTACCATCCCTCCACTGTGTTTCTCCTTAATCAGATTTTCCCTCATGGAACTCCTTGGAATGCACAATTGACTACCTTTGAACAACTTTCCATCCTGAATCAAATAATCTAACCACTTGGTTCTATCGACAGAAACAAGTTCTTTACAAGCTTTCCATGCTTCAGCAAAATCAGGATCCTCAAGGTACAAATTTTTGAGTTCATCAAACCCAACTACTTCAACCTGCATTACTGTAAGCAACAACTATCTCCTACTTAGTACATCTGCAACCCTGTTAGATTTTCCACTTCTATGCTTCAACACAAATGTATAACTCTGCAAGAACTCTACCCACTTCATATGCCTCTATTTCAATTTACCTTGGCTATTTAGGTACTGTAATGCCTGATGATTAGTATACAAAACAAATTCCTTTGGCAATAAATAATGCCTCCATTTCGTTAAGGCCTAAACTATTGCATAGAACTCTTGATCATAAACAGAATACTTCTTCTTTGCATCATTCAATTTTTCACTAAAATATGCAATAGGCTTACTTTCTTGGCTTAATACATCCCCAATAGCATTACCATTGGCATCACAATCCACCTGGAAAACCTTTCTAAAATCTGGAAGTGCCAACACAGGTTGTTCTGTTACCTTCTTCTTCAGCAATTCAAAACTTCTCGCAGCTTTTGCAGCCCATTTGAACTCTTTTCTATGCCCTCTTATTGTATCAGTTAGGGATGCACATATGCCACTGAAATTCTTAATAAACTTCCTGTAAAAACTAACTAGACCATGAATGATCTTACCTCAGTAGCAGACCTTGGAGTAGGCCATTCCAAGATGGCTTTTACCTTCTTCGAATCCATTTTTATACCTTTGGGTGATATAAAAAACCCCAAATAGACTAACTCCCTTTTTGCAAAGATACACTTCTTCAGATTAATTAATAGTTTCTCTTCCCTTAGCCTTTCAAGGACACTATGAATATGCAGTAAATGTTCTTCCAAAGTCTTGCTGAAAATTAAAATATCATCCAAATAGACAATAACAAATTTTCCCAAGAACTTCTTAAGTACCTCATTCATGAGCCGCATGAAGGTGCTTGGGGCGTTCGTCAATCCAAAGGGCATGACTAACCACTCATAAAGACCCTCCTTGGTCTTGAAGGTTGTTTTCCACTCACCTCCTCAAATCCGTATCTGATGATAGCCACTCTTGAGATCTATCTTTGTGAAGTATTGAGCTCTACTCAAGCAGTCCATAAGATCATCCATCCTTGGCAAAGGAAACTGGTACTTGATGGTTATCCTATTTATAGCTCGAGAATCTATACACATCCTCCACTCTCCATACTTCTTTGGTGCGATTATTGTAGGTACTGCACATGGACTCAGGCTCTTTCGAATCAAGCCCTTCCTCAATAGCTCCTAAACCTGTCTATTTAGCTCCTCTGTTTTAGCAGGAGTCATCCTGTGAGCAGCCTTGTTAGGCAAACTAGCTCTTGGAATCAGATCTATCTGATGACTGATTTTCCTTACTAGTGGCAATCCATCTGGAACATTATCAAAGATAATATCTCCAAACTCCCCTAGTAAATATGAGAATTCAAGTGGTATTTCACTACTACCTTCCTTATCTTTCCTAGGAATCAAAGCATAGCACATATGCTAATGTTTCATGCCATCTAAAAACTTCCTTTCATCAACAATACAAATCCTAGCACTGCTACATACCTTTTCACCTTCCTTTTTCATGGGCTTCAATTTGTGGCAAACTCCATCCTTTGTCAGAGAGTATGTGTTTGCATGTCCATCATGTACTGCATGTCTATCAAACTGCCATTGTCTACCCAACAATAGATGGCAAACATCCATCGAAATAACATCACAGAGAACTTCATCATGGTAACTCCCAATTTTAAATTTCACTAAAAATTGTTCACTTACCAGGACCTTATGATCATCTTTTACCCAAGAAATCCGATAGGGCTTGGGATGTTTCTCCCTCTTGAGATTTAGCTTAGAGACCATCTCTTCTGATACCAAGTTATCAGTGCTACCACCATCAATGATCACATCACAACATTTATCCTAACACTTGCATCTGGTATAGAATAAACTCCTCTGTTGTCTTGGTTCAATCTCACCACTTAGTAGGACTCTTTCATTTACCAAGGTCTCTCCTTTTTCTGCATCCTCTAAATGTGATGATTGTGCATCCTCATCCACATGAGCAACCCTAGCTTGGCCCTCAGCTCTCCTATATGTCCTTCCTTGTCATTGAGAGCATTCAAAGGCACGATGACCTTCTTCATTGCAATGGAAATAGGTACCACGGAAGCCTCCTCTTCCTTGTCCATGTCCTCTACCTCTTCCTCTCTGATTTTCAGAGTCTTGATCATGGGAGCATTTGAAACCTTCATTCCTCTGGTTCCTGCTAGTACCCACATCTTCATTTTTCTTTTGGGTTTCATTGCGGCCTCCAGATGATCTACCACTTCCCCTTCCTCCTTGACCACGCCCTCTTTGTCTTCCTTCAAACCTTTTATTCAGCTTCTCTTCAACTCGTAGGGCAAACTGGTATGCCTCTTCAACACTGGTCATTCTTACCAGACTTAATTCCTCCTGGATGCTAGGTCGCAACCCACTGATATAACAAGCAACCTTCTCCTTATTTTCTTCTGCATGCTCTGCTCTAATCAAGAGTCGGTAGAATTCCTCTGTATATTCTTGGACTGATCTTCTTGCTTGCTTTAACCCATGCATCTTCTTAAACAAATCAAGCTCGTAGTCCACAGGAATGAACTGCTTCTTCAATTTGTCCACCATGTGATCCCATCTTGTTATCTTCTCCTTTCCTCTTCTGTTTCTTTCCAATTAGACCTCTTGCCACCAAATTTTGGGATGGCATTTCAGTTTGGCCTTTGCAAACTTAACCCTATCTGGTTCCCTGATATCCTCATACTCAAAGTATTCTTCCAGTTCATTGATCCAATCGATCAACTCATCTGATTTCAGATTTCCTAAAAATACACCCACTTCAATTGTAGGTCTTTTCCCAAACTTATTAATGGCCCTAAAAAGCCTTTCCTCTGCATGATTTAGAACTTACCCATCGAATTCCCCTTCTGGTCCAATTTTTTCTTCTTTGTTGTCATCTTCACTTTCATCACTTGCGGCCACAATTGTTCCTCTACGGAGCTCCTCCTACAATGCTTGTACCTGCCTTTGGAGGGCTCTAACCTCCTCAGGATTAATAGCTCTAGCCCTTCCACCATGCTCTCTTCATGGAGGCATCTTCTTAACTCAAATCCACAACCACACAGTCCTGGTGCAAACTGCCTCACAGTCAGTACTCTATCTACACACTCAGGAAAACCAGCTTTGATACCACTTGATGGGGACACAACCCAAGAACAGAATGGACACAATAGAAAAGGGAAATTGTATTAACTGAAAAATAAGCTAGTACATTCAGTACAGAGAAGATAAGCTTCAAAACATGCCCTAAGGGCTTACAATAGCATAAATCTGGAGATAATTTCTCCTTTCAGTACCTCCCCTCAAACTCCACTCCGAACTGCCTTTTACAATGCCAAAAATCTCCTTAAATAGAACTCGGAGGGTTAAGGACTAGGAGTACATTCTAGAAAGTGCTAGTAGGCATCCACTGACCAAATAGAAGGTTCCAGAAGCTGTGTTAGAAGTCGGTGCAAATCTAGAAGAATCCAGAAACGGTCACCGAACTTCTGTTAGGCATAACTTTTGAACCGTAGCTCCGATTGACAAACCGTTTACATTTTTGGAAAGCTCTTGAAGCGCTCTGTAGCCCTATGGACCAGCTTTTCTTGTACCCAATTTTTTTTCCCTTTTCAAGGTCATTTAATGTCCCTAACATGACTTTGAAGCATTTTTAGGAGGTCTCCAAAATCCAAAAAATTGCAATAACTTTCAAACCGTGGGGCCTTTTGACCTAATTCCTTCTTTGGAATGCTCTAAATTACAATTACATTCATCTGGCCAATTCACACCTTCTAGTTCACCAAAATGATAGCCCAATTACATGCTTCTATTTTTTTGAGATTTTCTAACACACTGATAGTGGAACTGTGAGAGTTGGAACCTTTATTTGACCCAAATGGGTGTCCAAAAATGAAAAAACATGAAATAGAAACTAAGTCTAAGTACATTTTTTTGGGCGACACGGGATTGCCCTTATACCTTTGGATGCTCCTGCATCAAAGATACACATGATAGTTCAAATTCCTTGTTTTGTTCCAAAATACCCAGAGCTCCCAATGTAGAAACTCAAGCTCTGATACCAAATGTAACACCTTGCCAAGGGATCCAAAAGAATTATCCTAAAGTTTCACTAAGTTGGTAGCTTTTTTTTTTTTTTTTGAAACATAAAAGTTAAACCATACACATAGTAATGGAAGCATTAACAACATTCAACTGAAAGTATACATAAACATACATAATAGGTTACATTCTTCAGGGATCCCTTAATGTTGAATCACGTTTAATGAACTAATATTGATTCCATCTAATACCACATCCACAGGAAATAATAATGAAAAGTCCAACATTCTTAAACAATATACTTTTGTCCCAAATGTCCCTTAGTAAATTACATTTCAGAATGCTCAATCATCTGTTGTACATGCCACAGGGTATGAAAGACATAAAAGAATATACATATGTGAAAATAAAGTACATCATCCTATTCTAATCCATGATGCAAGTGCAATAAAGTAAATAAAACCAAATACCATACATGAATATCATCATAGAAGACATAAACATCCATCATAAAAGATAACCATATATCATCAAACACAACTAACAAGTGCATGGTTCCTCCCAACCATAAATAGCATCATTAGACCATCGTGGGCCCTAGCTATCCCTCCGTGCATAACATCCCAAGATAAAAAAGGAATCATCAGTATTAACATAGTAGGAATGTCACTCCTAAAACATACTACATCATAAGTAGAAAGAAATCTAACATGCTACAACATATACATAAGAAATCTAATCATGAAAATTAAAACATAAGATAAGTAAATAACAACATCTATCATATGCTAATCATCAATAAAAGGATACATGTCCCTCATCATAACCAAGAATAGAATGAAGATAGATGCCAACAAAGAATGAAATCAGCCACGGTGTCTCAAACAGATCTCAAATGGTAAGAGTAGAAAAAGCACTACTAGTGTGGAACCTAAATGGTCCACTCCCACTACGCTGAGGAGGTAATCTCAAGTCCCAAACAGATGATTATATCATGTAGCACTAGTACTCTCTAAGTCCAGCAATCCTAAAAGTATACTAACTCAAGGCTCCAACACAAACCGACATCTAATCCCAGAGGCACACAAAGACATGTAGGAAACCTACTATGTAAGCAATAAAGTGTCATCGCATGGATCACGCTAGAGTTACCCTGGTAGTCTCTCAATAGACCCCGGCCCCCTAGTGATCCCTATGTGGCCACTAGTATCCTCTCATACTGACAAGGCATACTACAAAATGCAAGGTCGCAATCAAGTGTTCTCTCTACTCCCATCCTAGTCTGTACTAGCACTCAAGGCATGGGTGAGAACAAGCAATTATCCTATTAGGTTCATTTAAGTTAGTATTAGGTGTAATGTTTTCACTTATTAAACAACTTACAATGAGTTGCCCTGGTAGCCACTTAGGGCCCTAGCCCCTATTGCAAGCCACTTCCCGATACTATAAGTAGATAACCTACCCTAGGCTCAATAAAAACACAAATCCATAATCACATAAAATCACCTCAGTCCTCTACAAGTGACTGAAAAGCATCAAAAGATAATCCACAATAATCATATCAGTTCTCCACGAGTAACTAAAAAGCATCCAATGATAATCATAATATCCATTGGTTCTCAACAAGCAACTAAAAAGACATCTCAATGCAAATAATACTGAATAGAGACTCCAAAATGGTCAAGTCAAAACATGTCACAACATGACATCATCAAGATCAAATAAACACTTCAGTCCTAACTAAGTGACTGGAAAGTAATCCAAATACAACTGATCAATAACTCATAAATGGTTACATATATCACAGTTTACACAAGAGGATAGAAAACAATATCAATCAGTAAACCACATACACCATAGAACATGTCATCTCATAACCATGGTTGGTTTAAAAGAATCAAAATTAAAAGACATCATCTTGACATCACAAATCATAACCCCCAAGTCTCTGGTAAATGTCCTATAACTAGTCAACAATCTAGTCAACCCAAAAATCCAAAACATATAGCATAGAGGAAACACAAAATGAAAGCACATGTCTTGGTTCACTAAAATAACTTAGTTGAATTAAGTATGGGGTTTCGATTTTCATTTTAGATATCAAGTGAAGGAAAATTTATACATTTTTTTTTCCCCAACCCATGTATCTGTTTTGACAGATCAAAGTTTTCCTCCATAGCTTTTTAGAACAATTTTCTAAAATGTTCAAGAGCATTTTACATAATCATTATATTGAAAATGGTCCCTCCTTTTAAAAATTGTTCTCTCTAAATATTCTAGGAGGAATTATCATTTATTATTTTCAATTAACTCGATTTGCATTATTGATTGATTATATAAAAAAACATACCCCTAATACTTAATTAATCTAATTTATATTAATATTTAACTATATCTACATCTTTATTTGATATCTTAATAACTAAATAAAATATCATTAACACATTAATAATTATAAATTATTAATATTTAATAATTAATAAATGTAATTAATATTAACAACACTCAATAAAAAAATTTGGAAGCAATATTTATACGAATATCTGCGCCACACAGTACCTACCATACTACGAGTAACAATTTGCAAACTACGAACGCAGCGCCCCATACAGGAGATTGCCACAGCAATGGTTGTCCTGCAGTCTTTAATGACTGTCGGTGGGTCCACTGTCATGGACAGTGACCACCGGTGGGGGTGGGGTATGACTACCTGCCCCTCACCATAAAAATTTAATTATATTTTTTTTTCAAATAAACATTTTTTATCATAAATCTAATTCAATAGAAATAGTTAATATATGATAATATTTTTGGAGTTAAATATATATATATATATACATATATATATATATATACATATACATATATGTATATATGTATATGTATATATATATATATATGTATGCATGTATATATATGTATATGTATATGTATATATATGTTTATTTAGATATATATATATCTATGTATATATACATGTATCTATATATATATTATTTTATTTTATTTTTAAATTTTTTTTAAATTTTTTTTTCAGGTGTAAATCTGAAGAATGTGTACAGATTATTCGAATGAAGGAATACAGTGTACTTTCCTCATTCTATCTATCAATTAAAACCTAGCCCATTAAATTACTCGAATCTATGCATGGTGCAGTTTCTCCATAAAATATTCAACACATGAAATTCTCAAAAATCATTCAGAAGACACGATGAAGACAAGAAGTGGAAGAAGAAAAATAACATCTGCAAAATCGTAAGTGTCTACCTAGACACTGATGCTAAACCACTTCTCCTCAAAAAGTGTAGAGCAAGCTCCTTCCTTCTCTAGCGTTCGCGGATCCACCTAAATGCACTCTCCCCGAGCTTCTAGGAGTGCCTGAATATAAAGACCTCTCAGGAAGCACCTAGAATGTCTCTAGAATCAACCAAAAGATAAGCATTGACAACTAAGCATGAGCTTTTTCCAACCTTCTAGATGAGTCACAAGGTTGTAGACACCATGTGCTTAATTGTGCGCTAACTCCTGTGTTGTAGACACACGTGAAATCAAGAGGTACGCTTACTCCTATGTAGACTTATGACTTTTATTTTTTAATTCTTTTATTTTTATTATTATTTTTTATTTTTATTTTTAATATTATTAAGTTTAATTTCTTCTATTTAATTCTTTTACTCAATTAATTTCCCATTTAATTAATTATAATCAAAATATCAAAATATCATAACATTATATTAAATTAAATTATTAATTAAATCTTTTAATTTTAGACTTAATTAATAGAAAATTCACCAAAGACCTCCAAAATAAAATATGAAAACCCATCATAGAACAATCCACACAAAATCAATCTAAGGGGTTCAAATTATAAATTACGTCATCTGACACATTCAGAAGGTAAAACATCTTAGATACTTGTCCTACCTTTCTAGGACAAATGGTTCAAGGGTTTAGGATTTGGACTTGAGAATTTATCTACCCTCTCTTAACATTGAGATAGTGTAATGGGGTACGCTCATCTTGACAATTTAAGGAAGTCGATACCTGGTACCTGCAACTTGCATAAAATTCATGCATGTACATATTATATATATATATATGCAAAGCTAAATAAGCAATGGTAGGAAGTGGTGCATTGTGTAGATCCCGACTAGCAGGTGACTACGACTCCCTTCCTTAACCACATCAAAAATTCCATGCATAAGTAAAAAAACACGCACACCATACACATGTAAGTATGGGGTAAGTATCCATAAAAAAACACATGTGATAATAAACCATCTAACTAATCATGATCAATAATCGAAAATAATTTAATAATCATCATGCATACATGAAATGTAGATTCTAAGTAACCTCATCATATATCAACTGAATCCATAGCACAATTTCTGCTAGTCTCAAAAAAATGCTACTAACCATCAACATAAAACTGGTCTAACAAAGTTTGGCCATGATAGCAACAATGTAACTAGAAAAATGTAAACAAGGGTAGGCACTACAGATTTTATCATAATCTTGTTGGTTAAAGGTATGGTAGCTACAATAGTGAACAAAGTAGTTTTGATGACTAGTTTGAAAGTTCCTATTGATTCACACCCCCTCTTAGTACCGATTAGTACCAAAAATTGGTATCAAATCTTAGGCCGTGGTAGAGAAGTGCTTAACAACTCCAAAGTATATTATATGGAAGCCTACATACTAAATAGGGAACTTGATGAAATTTTTTACACTATTAAGGACTTACAAGAAAATTTGAGAGAGACACTAGCCAAGAGAAAGAAACTCATAAAGAACTTAAGTGAAAGAAAAGTACTAATAGAATAGTTGGAGGATCATAGTGGATTTGAGGAATCCAAAGAAAATATATCATATCATAGATGACAAATAGATACTAACCAAAAGGATAAAGCTAATGAAGTTGGAACAAGAGCATGCAATGATAAGAATAAGTGAAGATCAGGACAAGAAAGGCAATGCCATTCTGGCAAGAGTAAGGAACTAAGAATAGCCCAAGAAGTAAGGCAGCAGGATGAAGAATCACTAAGAGAAAATAAAGAATAAATGACTGTGATAGAAGAAGAACAATGCTTTGATTAAGTAAAAATAGGTTTTAAAGGACATGAAACCTTTTACATAAAACTAGAAGTCTAGAAATAACCAAGAAAAATAAACAGCATAGAAAAATAGCACAGGACAACATGAGACAAACCTCTCAAAAGAACAGCCATGAGGTCACTTGAGACAGGCGAGAAAAGACAACAAAAGAATAGGAAAAAAATAGCAACCGACCAGCTAAGAATTCTTTATCAAGTCAACAACATGATCCACTAGAATATACATATTTTCAGCAACTGCCTTCACTTTATCCTTTTTACTGACATTGTCATTCTTCTTAGAATGAGCTCGGGTGCATTTACTAGGTCCCTGAGTCTCTACCATCAGAGGGGAGTCCTGTCCTTTGTCATGCTCAAGCTTCTTCAAGAGGTTACCCACATTATCATCCATCTGTTTGAACAACTTTTCCAAATTGCCCAGCTTAGCATCCATTTTAGAAACCTTCCCTTGAATACCACTAATCACTTTATCCAGCACCTTGTGTTTGGCCTCAAGTTGTGGTATCTTATGCATGAGGTTTTTAATCTCTTCTACATACCCAATAACCTCTTAAAGTTTCTCTATGTGTTGGCCAAGTGTATGCTCTCCTCTAGTAGCTTTATTGACTTGCTCCATTTCCTTGCCAAGCAACTACATTTGTTGCTTAAGGAAGCCAATCTCCTTCAAGATTGTACTAGGGTTGCCAAAAAGACCCTTAGACAACCCAAGCCCACCATCAGTATTATCATCCAAATCTAGAAGATGCCCCTATTCCCCAACATCCTCCTTTCCCGAATCCCCATTCTTCACACTCTACAACCTCTCCTCCTGCCTCCTCAAAGACTTTCTTTTCCTTTCCAACCTTTGAACCAAAGGCTCATCATCAGAAGGGGGAGAGTCTTGGTCATCTTGAAAGCCCCTAATACCCTTTCCTTTACCTCTAATCCTCTTATTATAGTGATCTCTCACTAATTCCTCCATGAAATCACTTTCATGATCCAAACCACAGTCAACACCCATCTTTTTATTATTTTTATAACTACAACCAGAGCCCTTTTTCAAACTCCCCATACCCGCCTTAGCTTCATCTTGGGTATTTGAGTCATAACCCTTATCCGGGAGACTTCCTTCCATCTCATGGTCTACCCCTTTCAAACGGCCCTTGGGTTTCACAATCTTCTTAGATTTTAACACATTCATTATATGGACCATAAGACCCTCATGGAAAACATGTTCACCATTCGGGTCTTTCTAAAGAGCCTAAGTGGAAATGTTAAGTGACTGCAATAAGTAAAATGGGAAGTTGATCCTAACATCATGGAAAAAGTGATTTGCCAAAATGAAATGGTACCCATACAGCTTAGTAAATCTCCCATCTAAATTGAGATATTCCATAATCACAAAAATAACAAATTGCCATGGTCGAGAAATAGAGGCCCGGTTGAAATATGAATTACCTATTTTCACCAATCAGCTTCTCTCCTACTATGTTTCCACAAATTCATCTATGGCCTTTTCTGAGAGCTTCCTCTCCTAATAAAAATTTATCCCATCCATATCTAGTCCTGTGACCTCTGCAATTACTTCTTTAGTAACCTCCATTTGCTAGTTTCCAACCATAATTGAGCAACCCTTCCAAGACTTGATGAATTGATGTGTAATGGCCAGATTGTTACCCTTAAGCCTTTCCATGTACCCTGTGAAATTGTTGCACCTTAAAATATCCTAGACCTTCATCTTGTTCGTCCCCTCTGAGCAGCTTGATGGCTCCACCCTTTTCATTTTTCCTCCCATATTTCTTTCTCCAAATTCACTAGTATTCTGTCTCTAAATCCCCCAATTCACTATGAAACAAAAGACCACACCACCAATGAAGAGAGAAATGGAAAAAATACCCAAAATGCGTGCAAGTAAATGCTTGACTTTCCACAAATCATTACTCACCACACTCCAAAAGAGTTCTCCTCATAATTACACATTACTGACACCATCATAATTTTTTTTTAAATCCTAGATCTCCATTTATCATAATCGATAAATTAGCAGCCATCTTGATGGGGAGAAAACCCAAGCACAGAATGGACACAATAGGAAAGGGAAAGTTTTATTAACTATGAAAATATGTTAGTACACTTAGTGCAAAGAAACAGACTCCAAAACATGTCCTATGGACTTACAATAGCATAAATTTGGAGATAATTTCTTCTCCCAGTACGTTCTCTCAAAACTCCACTCTGAACTGCTTTTTGCAATGCCAAAAATGTCCTTAAATAGACCCCAAAGGGTTAAGGATTAGGAATACATTCTAGAAAGTGCTAGTTGACATCCACCACCAAAATAGAAGGCTCCAAAAGTCACTTTAGAAGTCGGTACAAAATTAGAAGAATCTAGAAATGGTAGCCAAACTTCTAGGAGGCATAACTTTTGAACCGTAGCTCCGATCAATGAATCGTCTACATTTTCGGAAAGCTCTCAGAGTGCTATATAGCCCTATGGACCAGCTTTACTCATCCCCTATTTTTTGGCCCTATACAAGGTCATTTAATGCCTCAAACCTGACTTTGAAGAATTCTTAGGAGGTCTCCAGAAATTGAAAAACTATGATAACTTTCAAACCGTGTAGCCTTTTGACCTGATTCTTTTTCTAGAATGTTCTAAATTAAAATTGTAATCCTTCCTCCAATTTACACCTTTTGATTCATCATAATTATGCCTCAATTACATAGTCCTATTTTTTTGACATTTACACATATCCCAAGGTGCTTAAATACTCTAATCCAGAACACTAATAGTGGAACTATGAGAGTTCAAACCTTTATTTGGCCCAAATGGGTATCTAGAAATGAAAACACATGAAACAAAAACTATGTCTAGGTACATTTTTTTGGGTGATACAGGATTGCCCTTAAACCTCTAGATGCTCCTACATCAGACACCTAGGGTAGATTGAAAAGTGACCCTGTCACTTTATGGATGGTAGAGGAAATCCCAAATGGGAAACCTCAGCTATTGTTATCCAAGTTAAGTCCCCGATTGGTTGGCCTTTCCACTTAACCAGATACTCTTCATACTGCCTATTTCTAGTATTCCTGCCCACATGACTATACAAAATCTCTTTTATCTCCTCCTTCTTAGAAGTAGGAATTGGACATGGTTCAAACATCAGCTCCTCATCTGCACCATCATCATGATACTCTGTTAAGTCTGCAATGTTGAAGATAGGAGAAATGTGAATTCCATCTGGTAACTCCACCTCATATGCATTTCCTGAGTCATATTTCTTTAGAATTTTGCAGGGGCCAAATTTCTTCATCTTTAGCTTATTGTAAGTACCTATTGGAAATCTCTCCTTTTGTAAGTGTACCATGACTAGATCCCCTACTTGGAACTCCTTATGTCTTCTCCTTTGATCAGCCCTAGCTTTATACTATTGATTCATCTTGATAATGTGTTTCTGAACCTCCTCATGTAGGTGCTTGATATGTTCAACAAACTCTTCTGCTTCAGCATTTGTCCTCTCCCCTTGCTCCATCTTCCTCAATTCTGGTGCAGTCCTTGGGCTACTTCCATATACAATTGGAATGGTGATTTACCAGTACTCCCATTTAGAGTTATTGTAAGAAAGTTCCACTTGTGGTAGAATCAAATCCCATCCCTTGGGCTTATCCCCAACTAAACATCTCAGTAAATTGCCCAGACTTCTGTTTACCACTTCTATTTGGTCGTCAGTCTGTGGATGATGTGTGGCACTGAATTTCAAGTTCGTTCTCAACTTCTTCCACAATGTTCTCCAAAAATATCCCACAAATTTATTGTCTCTGTCAGAAACTATACTCTTTGGGAGGCCGTGTAGTCTTACCACCTCTCTGAAAAACAAGTCTACAATATGGACAACATCATGAGTTTTATGGCATGGAATAAAATGTACCATTTTGAGAACCTATCAACCACCACAAATACTAAGTCATTACCCCTTTGTGTCCTCGGAAATCCCAGAACAAAATCCATACTTATGTCCTCCCATGGCTTTGATGGAACAGGAAATGGCTGATAAAGTCCAGTATTGTGACTAAATCCCTTGGCCACTTGACAAACCTGACAACTCTGTACAAACTTCTTCACATCCTATGACATCTGAGGCCAAAAATAATGTTCTCTAAGAATGGAAATGGTCTTGTATTGACCAAAATGTCCTACCATCCCTCCACTTTGTTTCTCCTTAATTAGATTTTCCCTCATGGAACTCCTTGGAATGCATAATTGACTACCCTTGAACAACATACCATCCTAAATTAGATAGTCTAACCACTTAGTTCTATCTATAGCAACAGGTTCTTTACAAGATTTTCATGCTTTTGCAAAATCAAGATCCTCAGGGTATAGATTCTTGAGTTCATCAAACCCAACTACTTCAACCTGCATTATTGTAAGCAACAACTGCCTCCTACTTAATGCATCTACAACCTTGTTAGATTTTTCACTTCTATGTTTCAACACAAATGTATACCTCTACAAGAACTCTACCCACTTCATATGCCTCTAATTCAATTTACTTTGGCTATTTAGATACTGTAATGCCTAGTGATTAGTATATAAAACAAATTACTTTGAAAATAAATATTGTCTCCATTTCTTTAAGGCCTGAACTATTGCATAGAACTCTTGATCATAAACAGAATACTTCTTTTTCACATCATTCAATTTTTCACTAAAATATGCAATAGGCTTACCTTCTTGGCTTAATATAGCCCTAATAGCACTGCCACTAGCATCACAATCCACCTGGAAGACCTTGCTAAAATTAGGAAGTTCCAACATAGGTTGTTCTATCATCCTTTTCTTCAGTAATTCAAAACTTCTCGTAGTTGTCGTAGTCCATTTGAACTCTTTTCTATCCCCTCTTATTGTGTCAGTTAGGGGTGCACATATGCCACTGAAATTCTTAATGAACTTCCTATAGAAACTAACGAGACCATGAAATGGTATCACCTTAGTGGAAGACCTTGGAGTAGGCCATTTCAAGATGGCTTTTACCTTCTCTAGATCCATTTTGAGACCTTTAGGTGATACAGCAAACCCCAGGTAGACTAACACTTTTTTAGCAAAGCTACACTTCTTCAAATAAATTAACAGTTTCTCTTCCCTTAACCTTTCAAGGAAACTATGAATATGTAATAAATTTTCTTCCAAGGTATTCTTGAAAATTAAAATATCATCCAAATAGACAATAATAAATTTCCCCAAGAACTTCTTAAGTACCTCATTCATAAGCTACATGAAGGTACTTGGGGCGTTCGTCAATCCAAAAGGCATGACTAACCACTCATAAAGACCCTCCTTGATCTTGAAGGTTGTTTTCCACTCATCTCCTTCTCGTATTTGTATCTGGTGATAGTAACTCTTGAGATCTATCTTTGTGAAGTACTAAGCTCCACTCAAGTAGGCCACAAGATCATCCATTCTTGGCAAAGGAAACCAATACTTGATGGTTATCCTATTTATAGCTCAAGAGTCTATACACATTCTCCACTCTCCATCCTTCTTTGGTGCCAATACTGTAGGTACTGCACATGGACTCAAGCTCTCTCAAATCAAACCCTTCTTTAATAGCTCCTAAACATGTCTGTTTAGCTCCTTAGTTTTAGTAGGAGTCATCCTATGAGCAACCTTGTTAGGCAAACTAGCTCCAGGGATTACATCTATTTGATGACTGATTTGCCTTACTAGTGGCAATCATTTTGGAACATTATTAGAAATGATATCTTCGAACTCACTTAATAAATCTGAAACTTCAAGTGGTATTTCACTACTACCTTCCTTATCTTTTCTAGGAATCAACGCATAGCAAATACAATGATGTTTTATGCCATCTAAAAACTTTCTTCCATCAACAAGATAGATCCTAGCACTGTTGCATACCTTTTCACCTTCCTTTACCATGGGCTTCAGTTTGTGGTGAACTCCATTATGTGTTTGCATGACCATCATGTATTGCATGCCTTTCAAACTGCCATGGTCTTCCTAACAATAGATGGTAGACATCCATTGGAATAATATCACAGAGAACTTCATCATGGTAACTCCCAATTTTGAACTTCACTAAACATTGTTCACTTACCAAGACCTTATGATCATCCTTCACCCAAGTGATCCAATAGGGCTGGGGGTGTTTCTCCCTCTTGAGCTTCAGCTTAGAGACCATCTCTTTTGACACCAAGTTGTCAGTGCTACCACCATAAATGATCATATCACAACATTATTTCTCACATTTGCACCTGGTACAAAATAGACTCCTCCTTTTTCCTAGTTCAATCTCATGACTTAGTAGGACCCTTTCATTTACTAAAGTCTCTCCTCTTTCTACATCCTTTGAATGTGATGACTATGCATCCTCATCCACATGAGCAAGCCTAGCTTGGCCCTCAGCCCTCCTATCTATCCTTCCTTGTCATTGAGGGAACTCAAAGGCATGATGGCCTTGTTCATTGCAGTGAAAATAGGTACCACAGAAACCTCCTCTTCTTGAACCTTGTCCACATCCTCTACCTTTTTCACTCTGATCTCCAAAGTTTTGTTCATGGGAGCGGTTGAAATCCTTGTTCCTCTAGTTCCTGCTAGTACCCACATCTTCATTTTTCCTTTGGGTCTCATTTCGACCTCTAGATGACCTACCACTGCCCCTTCCTCCTTGACCATGCCCTCTTTGTCTCCCTTCAAATTATTTATTTAGCTTCTCTTCAACTTGTAGGGCAAACTGGTATGCCTCTTCAACACTGGTCATTCTTACCAGACTTAATTCATCTTGGATGTTAGGTCGTAACCCACTGATATAACGAGCAACCTTCTCCTTATTTGCTTTCGCATGCCCTAATCTAATTAGAAGTTGGTAAAACTCCTTTGTATATTCCTAGACTAATTTTCCTGCTTGCTTTAACCTGTGCATCTTCTTAAACAAATCAAGCTCGTAGTCAACAGGAATGAACTGCTTCTTTAGTTTGTCCACCATGCGATCCCACCTTGTGATCTTCTCCTTTCCTCTTCTATTTCTTTCCAGAAAATTTTGGAATGGCCTTTTAGTTTCACCTTTGCAAACTTAACCCTATCTAGATCCCTGATATCCTCATACTCAAAGTACTCTTCCAGTTCACTGATCTAGTCGATCAACTCATCTGGTTTTAGATTTCTTGAAAATATACCCACATCAATTGTAGGTCTTTTCTCAAACTTAGTAATGGCCCTAAAAATCCTCTCCTCTACTTGATTCAGAACTTCCCCTTCAACTTCCCCTTCTGGTCCAATTTCTTCTTCTTCATTGTCATCCTCACTTTTGTCACCTGCAACAAAATTTGTTCCTCTACGAAGCTCCTCCTGCAATGCTTGAACCTGTCTTTTGAGGGCTATAACCTCCATAGGATTAATAGCTCTAACCCTTCCACCACACTCTCTTCATGGAGGCATCTTCTTACCTCAAACCCACAACTACACAGTCCTGGTGCAAACTGCCTCACAGTCAGTGCTCTGTCTACACACTCAGGAAAACCTGCTCTGATACCACTTGATGGGGACACAACCCAAGCACAGAATGGACACAACAGAAAAGGAAAATTTTTATTAACTATGAAAATATTCTAGTACACTTAGTGCAGAGAAACAAACTCCAAAACATGCCCTATGGGCTTACAATAGCATAAATCTAGAGATAATTTCTTCTTCCAGTACCTTCTCTCAAACTTCACTCCGAACTGCCTTTTACAATGCCAGAAATGTCCTTAAATAGACCCCAAAGGGTTCAGGATTAGGAATAAATTCTATAAAGTTCTAGTTGGCATCCACCGCCAAAATTAAAGGCTCCAGAAGTCACTTTAGAAGTTGATACAAAATTAGAAGAATCTAGAAATGGTAGCCGAATTTCCAAGAGGCATAACTTTTGAACCGTAGCTCCGATCGACGAACTGTTTACATTTTCAAAAATCTCCTGGAGTGCTCTATAACCCTATGGACCAGCTTTTCTCATCCCCCATTTTTTGGCCTTGTATGAGGTCATTTAATGCCTCAAACCTGACTTTGAAGCATTCTTAGGAGGTCTCCAGAAACTGAAAAACTATGATAACTTTCAAATCGTGCAGCCTCTTAACCTGATTCTTTTTCTGGAATTTTCTAAATTACAATTTTAATCCTTCTTCCAATTTACACCTTCTAATTCACCATAATTATGGCTCAATTACATAGTCCTATTTTTTTGGCATTTACACGTATCCCAAGGTGCTTAAATACTCTAACCCAAAACACTGATAGTGGAACTATGAGAGTTGGAACCTTTATTTGGCCCAAATGGGTATCCATAAATGAAAACACATGAAACAAAAACTATGTCTAGGTACATTTTTTGGGTGACATAGGATTGCCCTTATACCTCTGGATGCTCCTGCATTACATTTGGAGGTAAGGACTCATAATGATCCCAAATGATTTGATGATCACTAAAGCATGCCACATTCATAGTCCATTCTGTAGTATGGTTAGCTTCTCTAAAATTATGAGATATAATACATGTTTGAAATGAATTTATAATGTGACTAGCCTTTCAGATAATATTTCTAATTGTCCATGATGGTTTAGTAACTTTATTTAAACATTTAATAATGCTGAGGGAGTCACCTTCCACTCATATCTTCCTCAAATTCATGCTCTTAGCATAGAGAAGACCATGAAGAGCAACACAGGCTTTTGCCACATGATTGGTTTGAACCCAAATAGGAATAGTCATGCCTCCCACATAGTCACCATTAGAGTTTCTAATAACAACTCCCCACCCTACCTTGCCCAGGTTCCCTTTCAAAGCCCCATCAAAGTTAATCTTGAACCAATCCACCAGAGGATAGTCCCATCTAGAATTATCCCTTGGATTAGGTTCCTAAATATTCATTTCCAAGCTTCTTAGGTTCCAACTATTAAACACCCAATCTTCCCACTCATTACCAGGTTGCTATCCAAAACTAGTTATTTTTGTATTCTCAATTATAAGTCCCTTAATTTTATAGAATACCTATTCAGGACTGGATTCCACTTCTCTAAAAATCCTATCATTATACTCCTTCCAAATTCCCCAACATAGATAAGGAGGAATGAAGTCCCACAATTTGAAAATCAAAGCATTCTTGGAAGGGGTTGTCCAACTAGTGAAGAGAAATTGTATAGTAGCATGGAAAACCCAATCCACTTTCAATAAGCTCCAAACTTTATCCCAAAGCTTCTTGGTGAAAGGGAAATGCAACATGATGTGATCAACTGATTCCCCATCATTCTTGCATAGAACACATCAATTTATAATGATGAAACCTCTCTTCTTAAGATTACCAAGAGTCAAAATTTTATTCTGCAAAAGAATCCAAAAGAAGATATTAACTTTGGGTGTCATACCTTTCACCCAAGTCTTGGCCCAATAGGGTTCATCATGATCATCAAAGGAATTAGCATAGGTAGAGGTAATAGAGTACATTCCATTGGGGTCATTTTTCCATATCAAATCATCCTCTTCATGGTTTAGAAAGAATGCATTCATGCACTTACCAAGCTTAACCAAATTGTGGTCCATGCTATTAAGATCCACCCACACATTATCCTTCCAATAATCAACCACAAAAGTAAAAATATGATTCTTACATCGCTCCATATACCTGTTCTGCCTTGGATCATCACAAAGTGGGTGGTCCAAGATCCAAATTTCTTCCAAAAAAAGAACTCTTCTACCATTACCCACCTTCCATTTAACCCATTTCTTCAAAATATTTTTGAATTTTTTAGCATTCTTCTAGATCATAGACCCCCCTTGTTCAAAGTCACTATTAAGAAAATAAATGCAATCAAAGTGATCCCTATTATATTTATCAACCCAAATATTCTTCCATTCTCCCTCCTCCTTATGCCATCTCCATAAGAGTTTAGCCAATAATAATTTGTTCATTGTAGTAACCCTTCACAAGAAAAGCCCTCCTTTCTTTCGGGGCATACAAACATTTTCCCATGCAATCAGAGGGAGTCTTTTTTTAATCTTCATTCCAATCCACAAGAAAGTCTTCTGAATTTTCTTAATAGCAAGAGAAAACTTTCTCAAATTTTTGAAAACACTCAAAGCATAAAGCAAAACACTTTGCAAAATTGACTTCAAAACAATAGCCTTACCAACTTGATTGAGGAGAGAACCTTTCCAACTAGCAAGTTTTGAGTGGATCAATCAGCGAGTTCCAAAAGCTATCAAGAGGGGCTAAACCCAAATAGGATCCAAACAGAGAGCCAATCTCACAACCAATAATCTTTTTTTTATCTTATTTTGCCTTGCCTCACTAGCATTAATAAAGTAGATTAGACTTTTTCTCCAGTTAATGATTTGACCAATGGCAATCCCATACTCACCCAAAGCCTTCTTAATGTTCCTAGCATTATTCATCGAGGCCTCCCCCATAACAATAGAATCATCAACAAATTGTTGGTGAGAGAAAACTAAGAAGAAGATGAGGGATTAAGGCCCACGAAATCCCCTTTCAACACCATATTATCCTCAAATCTCCCCAAACATTCAGCCAGAATGACAAAAAGAATAGGAGAGATCAAGTCTCCTTGTCTAAGACCCCTAGAAGCCTTAAAGAAGGAAGTAGGGGAACCATTAAAAAGTATCGAGAAGGAAGCTGACAAAATTAACATGAAGGTAAGATCTTGAAATATCTTATTAAAGCCAAATGCTTCCAGCCCACAGAGAAGAAAATTCCAGTTCACCCTATCATAAGCTTTAGAGAGATCAAGCTTAAGAAGAAACCCTTCCTTCTTAGACACAGAAAGAGAATGAATATTTTCCTGAATTGTAATAATGGGATCCAATATTTTCCTTCCAAGAACAAACCCATTTTGCTTCCTTGAGATGATAGCTAGAAGAAGGATCAAAATTCTGATGGTAAGAACCTTAGAGATAATCTTATAAAAATAATTACACAAGATAATAGGCCTAAACTAGTCCATTCTATCCGCACCTGACTTCTTCAGAATAAGAGCAATGAAGGTGCCATTTAACTCTTTAAGGATATTTTTGGTACCAAAAATTTCTTTCACATCATTACAAATATTAGTGCTAATGATATTCCAATACTTAATAAAGAAAAAAAAAGGAAACCCATTAGGATCAGGGGCTTTGTCACCCTCAAAAGAGAAAATAGCCTTAGAAATCTCATTTGAGGAAGGAATAGAAGTGAGAGAAAAATTCTCATCCTCAAAAATACAAGTTGGAATGCACTCTAGAAACAAATTATGCTTATCCATGTCCAAATTGGGGTCACCTTGAAGTAGTCTGATAAAAAAATCCACAACCTCCCTTTTGATAATGTCTTCATTATCAGTCAAACCCTCATTTGTATTGAGTCTGGATATTCTATTAGCAATCCTATGCTTTAAAGTGGTCACATGAAAGAATTTAGTATTACGGTCACCTTCCTTCAAAAAGACCTTTCTAGAATGTTATCTCCAAAACATTTCCTCCTTGGTGATAAGGTCATGAAGTTCAACCAGTTTGCCACTTTCCTCCTCCATTGAGACCACCTCATAATTGTCAATTTCAATCCTATCTTGTATATCTTTTAGTTCCTCCAAAATCTTTTTTTTGTTCTCAAAGATATTGCCAAAGCTATGTTTATTCCATTTCTTAATATTCTTCTTGAAATTTTTCAATTCAGCTGCCACTTGAAACATTGGTGTACCTTCCACTTTGATTCCCCACCACTCCTTAATGAGAGTCTCTAAGTCTGGATCAGGAGTCCACATTTTCTCAGATTTGAAGGGGAAATTTTTATGAAAGTTGAGCTTATCATCAACAAGAAAAATGGTTTAATGATCCGATCCCACCCAAACTTGAGCATTAAATGCATATTTATAATTCAAGAACCAGTCATTACTAATAAGAGCATGATCCAACTTGACCTAAATAAGATCCTTTCTATTTTTTCGGTTAGTCCAGGTGTACTCAATTCAATGCAAGTCAAGATCATGAAGAAGATGATGGTCAATAAAGTTCATTAAATCTAATCTATTATCCAGATTGGTCTGGTTGGCTCCCTATTTTTCATATTCTTTTAAAGGGGTATTGAAGTCCCCCAACACCATCCAGTTCTCCTCAGCAAATAGCTTTCTTTGATTGGAAATTTCTTCCCACAAGGCCTTTCTTCCCCATTTGGAATTGGGGGCATAGAAATTAGTAAGAACCCAACTAAAATCATCTTTTGAGTTAAAGAATCTAACATTCATCATATTTCCATTTTGAGATATAAGCTCTCCTTAAATCCATCTATTACTCCAAAAAATAGCCATCCCGCATGAAGCTCCTTCATAATCATTTCCAATAATCCTTCCTCCCTTGAAAATAGGAAGACATTCCACCTTATCCTTCAGCATCTTGGTTTCTTCACTAACAAAAATGTTTGGCCTATTGTCCCTAATCATATTTTTCAAAATGTCATGTTTATGAGGGTTGTTTAACCCTTAGATATTCCAAGAGATTATCTTCATAATTAATGGAAAAAAATTGATTTGAGGATAGTTCTCTGACTACCATCAGCAATGCCTCTATTTGTCTCAGCTGTTCTTTTCTACAAATTAGATGGTCTTCCAACTGAAGAGGGGGAAGACTCAACATCACCATTCTTGAGGGTAGTCCCAATAGGCATAGAAAAACATCCATGTTTTCCCTTAAAAAATTTAGACTCCCTTTTTTTGACTCTTCTATGGGCCCTTTATTATTGTTTTTGGATTGGACATTCTCCTCATCTTTTTTACCACCTTTCTTTCTAGCTTTAGACTCTTTTCCTATTGAGATAATATTGGCATCAGAACTATCCTCTTCCCACACTGCTTCCTCATCATGAGAAATAGTTAGAAGGTCCTCAACTTCACCACTAACAAATTTTCCAACCAACGTAGTCTCCTGAGCCATATGCTCTGTAGACACAACTAAAACCTTATGGATCCCCTCTTTGACATTCTCCCTCCCATCCTTGGTCATAATCACCTTATCTTCTAGGATCCTCTTCAAACTATAATTTTTATTTCATCTAGAGGCATCCAAGCTACATTCCTTCTCCATAGATGAATCCAAATTAGGATGGGAAGCCCTCACATCATAGTTTATGCTCTCTAACTACTCCTAAAGAGGAGCACCATCACCCAAAGGTCTTGGGGGAACCTCCACACCCCTAGTCACACCCCCAACCATACCACCATCTAAAAATTTAGACTATTCCTATGGGGGGGTAGACTTAGCTAAATCTACCTCAACACCCTTAGAGACATCTAAAGCCTTGTTTTGTTGCTTTTTCACCCACACTTTCTTGACCTTTTAGCCTTTCCTTTCAAAGAAGGACACTTCTTGGCCTAGTGACCAGCTTTTTTGCAATGAAAGCACATAAAAGGAATAGATGAAGAAGAAAATTGCTACATAAGATAAGAAAATAATATTTTGCATTAATAATATCATGACAAAATTGAGTTGATGGAAGTCTTGACTAAAGAATGAAAGAAATTGGAAGAGAAAGTATACTAGTTAGTTGATGAACTCAAGAATGAAAAAGAAAAGAACAAGAGACTTATGAATTCTAACAAAAGCTCCAAGAAGTGAGAAGAGCAACTCAAATCTCAAAGGAAGACTAAAATCTCAACTGATCTAGGATTTGTAGGAATTAGAAAAAAAAGAGAAAGAAAAGTCTACGAGAAAGAAAGACTTGAACCTTGATAAGAATGGGAGAACACCATCAAGAGGTAATAAACCAAAAAAAACTTACTTTTCTTAGATTAAGGTAAAACCAAGTTTTGAGGGTGTAAGGACTCAAAATCATCTTCCTGATTTGAGTACCATTCCAAGCTTTTGAGCCTTATGAGTGCATTTAATGCATGATCACCTGGTTGTCCATTTGAGGTCTAAGAGGTGTTTAATGTTTCTAACACCTTGAATTAAACATATCCATGCATCCCATGAAGATAAATTTCCATTTTGAGTCATATTGTGAAGTCTCATTTTGAGCAATATTCAAATCTGCATTTTTGCCTCAATAGGAGGCCTAGTTTGCATTTGAATATCTTGCACCCAGTAATGTTTCATGACTCACGACTTGGGCCTATATTTCAAGTTTCAAGTCATTTTGACATGTTTTGACTGGGTTTTGAATCCCTCAAAGTCAATTATTTACTATTTCCATGTTGATGCAAATTGTTTAGAATTCTAGGAGGCCTTGTTTGACCTATTATAACTTTGACCTAGTTGACCAAAATAAGAAAATTATTTTTGCATTGCATTCTAGTGGTCAAAAAAAATTTATTCTTCAAATTTGAGCTTATGACAAATCTGTTTGATTAGTTTTTTAACACAATTCCATATGAAATTTGTAAAGTTTTACTAGTGTCATAAAGTGCAAATTGATTAGTACCCCTATTCGAGGTGTCATAACTCTAAACCTATAATAGGTGAGATCAAATGGATTGTATCATTCCATTCTAATCTAAAAATTCTTGAAGTGTGCTAGTTTACAAGTCTTGACGAATCCGTTTGCACGCTTTTTCAGGTCCATTTCATTTGTAAAACTCACTTTTCTACCAGTGTTCCCAGTTCTACAAATCTGAGTAGCCCACTTTGACCACTCACCAAATATGCTTGGTTATTCATCATGAGCCCAAATCTTAGATTTATACTCTCCTCATGACAGTAAACTAATGCTCCAATTTTTGTGCCCCCAAGTATTAGTTTCAACTATTTTAAAAGCTAAAATTGGGTGTTTTATGGTTTTCTGGCATGTTTGCTTGTAGGCAGTTCTGAGAAGGTAACTTTGACAATCAATATCTTTTGACTAAGTGGTTGTCATGACAAGAGATTTGGCAGGGTGTAAAAGTGTGGAACAGAGAAATAGTGTGTCTGATTTCAAAGCCTGGTCATGTGTTTTGGTCAGTTTTAAAGCTAGTCAAAGGACCTATTGGTGCTTGAAATTGCATGGTCAATTTTGAGTATGATTGACAAATTGAGCCCTATAAATGTGTTTAAATGCATTTGTACCCAACTGTACCTTTGAGTCCTGTGAGGTGTTTAATATTTCTAAAACCACGTATTTAGCCTATCAAAATGTTCCATGAAGATAAATTTCCTTTTCGAGCTAGTTTGTGAAGTCCTATTTTGAGCACTTGTCAATTCTACATTTTCACCTATGTTAAACAGCAATAGAAGGCTATGTTTGTGATTGAATATCTCACACCCATAAATGTTTCATGACTTGCCACTTTGGGAGTATTTAGTGTCCATACCTAAGAACTTACCTTTTAGATTTTGAGTTGTTTCGAGTCTATTTGACTAGGTTCTGAATCCCTCAAAGTTGGTCAGTTACCAATATCATGCTGATATGAAATGTTTAGAATTCTGAAAAGCCCTATTCGACGTGTTATAAATTTTGACCAATTGACCAAAATAATGAAATTCCTATTGTGTTGCATTATAGACGTCAAAGACATCTTGTGTTTCAAGTTTCAACTCATGACAAATCTCTTTGATTAGTTTTCAAACACGATTCCAAACACAATTTCTATCTTTTTACTGGTGTCAACATTTGCAGATTGTTTGGTACCCTTGTTTGGGATGTTATAACTCCTACTCTATGATTGGTGAGATTCAATGGATTGTACCATTTTATTTTCCACTAAAAATACTCCAAGTGTGTTAATTTTCAAGTCTTGATGAATCCATTTGCACACTTTTCTAGGACAATTCCATTCGCAAAAATCACTTTTCTGTCACTGTTTCCAGTTTGTAAAATCTAAGTAGCCCACTTTGACTGATTTCCATTTGTGTCCTGTAATTCGTCATGAGCCCAAATCGTAGATCCATAATTTCCTCATGACAGAGAACCAATGCCCTAGTTTTCATCTTCCCACATGTCAGTTTGCTCAATTTTTGAAGCCAATTCCGAACCCAATTTAGTGTTTTCTGACATGTTTTCTTGCAGGAAGTTCTGAAAAGTCAACTTTGACAATGAATATCTTTTGACCTCAAATTTTTCCTGAGACGAGATTTGGCGGGGTAAAAGTGTGCAAAAGAGAGAATCAGTATCTCAGATTTCAAAGCCCAGTTATCTATTTGGATTAATTTTTAAGGCCAATCAATGGACCTCCTAGCGCAAAATTGATAGGTTGAAAATTAATAAAAATTGAGTTTTTTAAGGATCATTTGGTGCTCAAATTGGTTCCAATCAGTCTAAGAAGGTTGGTGGATTAGTTTGAAGGTTCAGTTGTTTGAAAATGAAAAAAAAATTAGCTAAACACACATTGGGGCCCGACTAAATTCATCAGATTTATGACCAAATTAAGGATTGTGGAAATATCTTGTGTAAGAAATATATATAGAGTCCAAATTTCAAGAAACATAGAGCATAATCTCTTTCTTTTGAGAAAGGTTCAAGTGATCAATCCAAGTACAATGAAAACATGGCAGCCCACACTAAGGGAGAGCTCGCTAGGGAGGAAGTAATTTCAATGATTCTAGAAGGTACTTCAAATAAAAGGTTAAGCTACATGTTAAACATGTCTTCTCATCTTCTCTGACGTGCTATCTTGCAATTAGCGTGTCCCTAAGAAAATAATTTGATTCCAAGCAAAAGGACAAAGACCCAGGCCACGTGAGTAGCAAGGGCAGGGGCCACATCAGATAGCTTAAATTTCAAGAACCCTTCTATCTATAGGGATCTTTCTAAGCCTATTGGAGCTTTGAACACTGAGTGATTGGAGAAGATCCTAAAGAGATACAATACTTTTGATGATCCTATTATTCCAAAAAAAATATTATGGATCTCATTATTCAAGTGCTGGAATGGTTTGTTAACTTCCTTGTGTGTTCATTAAAAGCTTTTATGTGCTTCTAGAGCCGAGTGTACTCTCTTGTGCAAGATTTATTACAACTTGCTTAGATATTTTTCAAGTAAAATAATTGGCTTTAGTAATTGAAGCCCATGCATGAGAGAAAAAGGGGAGGTGTCAATTGCAGAGTAGATTCGCCTGAGAGTCAAAAATGCAAGGGAGCCAGGAGGAAGCACACCAAAAAAAAAAAAAGAGAATAAAAGCCACAGCCTACAGAGAAAAGGGGTCAGCAATCAAAAAAATAGGAAAGACTCCATGTATACAAGACTCATGCCATTAGCAAAGGAGGAACAAATGAATAATAGAGGAAGCTACTAATAAAAAAGGGACACCAACAGTTAGTATTAAAATGAACTCATGCAGGTCAAAGGGTGTCAACAAGAAACTTGCGCAAAGAAAAGCCAAACATCCCATGCCATTGGGTACAGACAAGGAGAATTGCAAGTCACTTGCTGATGATGAACACATTTGCATTGAAGTCATGGTTGGTGAAGTAGTTGAGGTGTGCCCAGTCTAAAGTATGCATAGGAGGCAAAATATCCACGTAGCAAGGGAAAGTTGTAAGGAAAACATTGTGGAAAATAGCTCCTCCTTACTTCCATTTTCACTGTAACAAAGAAATCTGAGAGCTAAAGAGGGTCCACGCATGAACAGGGCAGTCCAAATCAAATTAGAGAAGACCCTATGCAATAAAAAAGAGTCCACGCCAAGTTGAAATAAATAATAGAGCTGAGAACAGTTGAAACCCTTTTATCCCACATTTCTCCCGTGGCAGGTTTTTAATCTTTTTAAATACAACTATACACAATATTATGGTGTCTAATAAAGACAAACCTTTTCAAAAGCATGCAATGTGCTTGTGGTGGGACCTGGCTCGATGGTGTCAACCAAAGAATTGAATGCAAAATTTTCAATCGAAGCATGCAGGAGCTAATGTGGTGGGAAGTGAACACGATCGCGCCACGTGGTGGATTGAATGGTGGGCGCATGCTTGCAAACTCAAGACACTCACTAGTTAAGTAGTACATCCATGCAAGATTCTGCCACATGGTGGTGGGTTTCAGTTGTCAATAAGGTGGTGCAAACGAGTAGTTTAGATGCAACGCACAGGATGCTACCATGTGGCAGATCTAACAGACAGCACATTTTTGCAAAATAGAGATGCTCGATGGATACATAAAGCAGGTAAGCGGGCTGCTGACACATGTCAACAGGCCCTAGTCAGATGGTGGTGTGGCTTTGTTTGTAGCAGTCGAAAAGTCAAAAACTAACAAGTGGCAACCGGTCAAAGGCTATTGACCGAATGGAGGCATAGGAGAGAAAATAAAATGTTTTGTAAAATTGGCATTTAAAAAAAATGTTTTCTCAATGGGTGGATGTACAAATTCATTTTAAATTCAAAGGGGCCTATTTCTAAAGTTGGAACTTTAGGATGTTTTAAATTTTTTGAAAAATTTAAGATTTCAAGTTGCAGACTTGTGTTTCATATCAAAGGGGCGATTTTCAAACACAGATTTAAGGGATTTCTGATAGGCTAGCATAGCAATATTATATATCGCTGAAATTGTGAGAATCTGAATTTTCTAATTCTGAGGTTAGTTTTTACACAAGAAGCAGTCTGTTCAAACTGTAGGAGGTTTTGTCCCAGATGCCTAATCTACAACCGCATTCAGGTATTGATGATCAATTTTGATTTTTAGTAGGGTAATGACTTGAATATGGATAAAAGACAAGGAAAAGGCAATTGGGGTCGAGTTTGGTCACATTCAAATCAGTTGAACCTTAATTCCTCTAGCATTTCATAAGGTTATCAGATATTTTGGATGCATAAAGAGTTTTCATCATTTCATTTAAAGATTTTTGCAAATCAGTTACAGAGTAATGATGAAAACAAAAATTAGATCAATGGTAGAAAGAAGAGAGAGGTGATTCAATTGCAAGAGATTGAATTTCAAGTGGACACATGTCAGGCATAGAATAGATCTAGGATTTCTTTCTTGTCTATATCTTTCCCTTTCTTTCTCATTGTACAGGTTCTAGTTTCAAAAAAACAAATCACTCACTACTGAGACACCATTCTTCAGCACTTCTTCTTGTATGAGCAGAATTTATGTTTTATGCAGATACTTTAGATTTGTTAGGTGATTTGTGAAGTATTTTTGTACATCTTTCATGTATTTGGTTTCAAGGAAAACAAATAAAATGCAGCAAAGGGTTTTAAATTCAATCTAAATCTTGTCTCCTGCTCATGGATATGTAAACTTTTCTAATTTGTGAACCAAGAGCATGAATTAAGTTGCATTTCATTTTGGAATGTATGTGGTTAAAATGTCTTGTTGATGGAACAAAGAACTATGTAATTGCTTGATGTTTATCATAGAGTTTACAGATTTCATGATAGGATAGTCTAAGTATGGGATTCATTTTGATGCAGATGTCTATTCACAAGGTCAAAGATAGATCAAAGATCTTGATGTAGAAATATATCTGAGATTTCCATAAGATTTATGGTTGTAATTCATTTAATTTCCCACTAGATAAGGCACTGATCAAAGATAGGATCATTAGGTTTTGTTGCTTATATTTGGGTCTTGTTGATATCAACATTATTAATCAAACGTTCTTTCCATTTTTATGTTGAAGAGCTAGAATATGTTAACCCTCACTTAGCTTGTGCATTTCATAGAGTTGTAATTTTTTATTGCACTTCTTTGTTACTGCATAGGTTATTAGGAGATTTAGGGGTTCGCATCTGCTTAATAGATTCAAGGATATGTTTTGCACTACTACGATATCAATTGAATCTGAGGTCTACCCGCCTTGGTTTAGCAGAGCCTAAAGTAGAAGAAGGAGTTATGCCTTAAAGTTGGCCCAAGACTGTAGTCAAGTGTATCTATCATAGGAATTTGCAAGCCTTAGATGCATCTATTTGGTTTCTTGGTTGTTTGTAAAACTGTTAAATTAGGAGCCAATAAGACCCTTTCGAACAAAAAATATAAGTTGTAGAAAGAGG